>QEPC01009527.1:111438-159686 GCA_003113815.1 Sphenodon punctatus
CCCCCCCCCCCCCCCATGGAGGCAGCCCGGCAACCATCAGGGCAACAGCCACCTACACCGATAATATAAGGAGTACACCCTATACCAGAGAGAGCCTAAACAGTCAGCACTGCCCATCTAACCTGTGCAACCTGCCCCACAGACAGACATAGGAGAATTCTTTCTCCAAGCCCTTCTGACGAATGCAGCAACCTTACAGGGGGACACCTTACCTGAGCATGATAGGAGGTTGGACACCCTAGCCCCCTCTTCCTCACAACATGACTTGGAGAATGTAGTTGGACCGCCTCCGAGCAATATGGTGTCTGACCTGTCCACACTTCTAGCAACCGAAGACACCAAGGCCTTCCAGGCCCTACTGCTCTGCCTAACCACGACCCTGCCACAGATCCTCAGGAGGGTTGCAAAAAAGACACACACAACCCAGACCGGTTTTGGGGATCCTGAGCAGAGGCGAAATGGGACACATTTCACTACCAGTCTTTCAGGAACGTCTTGAACCCTCTATATTGGTATTTCCTTGACTTCTGCTACAAAGACAGTGGACTGCCTATACCCGATAACTCCATATGCTTCACCCATGTTCTCCAAGCACCCGGCTCTGAACTCTTGTTGTGGCTGCTGCCATGTAATGATCCAGGGCTGGAGTAGTCCAGACATCACCCTTTGACAAAGAAAGCTGACAGATGTCCTAGGAAGAAAGGCCTTTGCCTCCGCAACACTTGCCCTCAGGACACTCGGCTACCTCTCAGCCTTATGTGGCTACCAACACAGACTATGGACACAAGCCCCCTCGGCTTCCATCCCAGACCAGGCCTCTGCCATACAACAGGAGGACACTCAGCCCAGTTTCAACTGACAGGATGTCTTCATGTGGCTGGCTATGCCATCTGAGGAGTTGCCTCGGCAATCACATTATGCAGGCATGCTTGACTCCGGTCCATGGCACCAACTACTAATACTTGCATTGAGGATCTCCTCTTTGATGGGGGCAGACTCTTTATTAAGACCACTGATGTGATCAGTGGGGTCTTTACTAAGACCCCTTTGGAGGTTGAGAGATTTTAGTGGGCATTTCCTCTGCAGGGCAGGAAGGATAGTGGGGAGGGTAACCATCTTAAATTTGAACCTCCACACAAATTTGTTTAGGGTTCAGAGGTTGAGTTTAGGTGCAGGGTCAAATTGGGCAAGCCTATTTCAGAACAAAGGAATCTGGCTATCACTCTCAACCTTGCAGATACCAAACCCAAGACCAGGATTGCTGGTTCCCAGGCTGGGATGGTTGTTTCCAACTCTGTTGATGAGGTTTATTGTACTGATGCCCTGATTGATGAGGCTGCTGACTGTGTTGCTGCTATTGTCCAGGATATTGGGTTGAATCGGGGTATGGGGGGACCCTCTGCTTCTAGGAGTAGGAGGTTTCGTGTGACTGATCTTACCACCCCTAGTGGATCTATGAGGAAAGATTGAAAGAGCTGGATATGTTTAGCCTGGAGAAGAGAAGACTAAGGGGAGACATGATAGCTGTCTTCAAAAATGTGAAGGGCTGTCACACAGAAGACGGAGAAGACTTGTTCTCTTGCTTGAGGGCAAGAGTAGAACCAATGGGCTCAAACTACAAAAAAGCAGATTTTGACTAAACGTTAGGAAGAACTTCCTAACAGTAAGAGCTGTTTGACAGTGGAACAGACTGTCTAGGGTGGTGGTGGTCTCTCCTTTGCTGGAGGTTTTCAAATAGAGACTGGAAAGCCATCTGCCAAGGAAGATGTAGCTGTGGATTCCCTGCATTCAGCAGGGGGATGGACTAGATGACCTCTGAGGTACTTTTCAACTCTGATTCTATCCAAGTGGATTCTCAAAGGCATTACTGATGCCTACGACTCTATGCACCTGAACCTCCAGAGGGCATCGGAGTCAGGGCTCACTTCACAAGTGCAGTGGCAGCCTCATTGACCAACTTCAGTTTCATCCCTATTGATCTGATATGCAAGACCAGGACATGGGCCTCCCCACATACAGTTGTGAAACGATAGCTTCTCAATATGGTTCCACAACAGGATGCGGCTATGGGGAGGGCATTACTCTCCTCCCTTTATGGTCCTGCCTTAACATTGTTGCTAATGTTACTTAATTCAATACTCTACCTCTTTTCCTGTTGATAAACTCTTGTTGGTTTTGTTTTGTTTTGTTTATTTGTTTAATTATTGAATTTCTATGCCACCATTCCCACAAGGCTCAGGGTGGCTCACAATTCACAAACAACAACAAAAGTTTTAAATGTTAAAATTAATATAATAAAAACACCCTCCCCTCAAACCCCCATCCTTCCCTGCACTGTTCTTTTTACTGCTTATCAGTCTCCCGTAAGTGAGAAACGTGGTGCTCCTCAAAGGTTACTTAACTTTCTCAAAGAACTCACTTACTGGTGGTGTATGTATTCTCACGACCCACCCATCCTTCCCTTCTACTTGGCTGAGTGTGAGGCAGAATGATTCTGTCCTCCTCTTGTATCTCCTCTCCTCTTGTGAGAGGAAAATCCTGTGTTCTGGAAAGGCCTTGGTGCTGCCCTGGGATCGCGGCAAAAATTTAGGTTATTTACCAGTAACCGAGTTCTTTGAGAGAACTATGCATATTCTCACTTACAGGATAACCTTCCTGCGCAGCAGCTGGCCAGAACGCTGTGTCAGCAGTTATTAGGTAGACTATGAGAATAGTCTAGGAGGAGACACATCTTCACCTAGAAGAACTCAGTTATTGGTAAATAACCTGAATTTTTGCCGAGCTCCCAGGGAAGTGCAACTCCGGTCATGGAAACATCAGCAGAGAGGGAGACATGCCCCCCCCTTCTCCTGGGTTGCTGCCATGCTCCATCCATCCATCAACTTCCTCCTATCTTCACCACTTGCCACTTTGCTGCCAAGCCAGGGAACACTCCACCTTTGCTCTAGTGCTGAAACTCGGTCCTAGGAAAACTTTGGAATTCACAGGGGATTACATTCCCCGGTTCCAAATTTCTGATTTCTGAAGTTCTGGGCATTGAGGCCGGTCCCTGGAAAACTTCAAAGCCTTGATCAAGTGCTGGCGCCATTGTGCTTGTTACTGGAGTGACCCTGATGGTTGATCCTAGCTTCTCTAAGATAGAAAACTAATCTTAGTGCCATATTTAGTAAGGGGGTGGGATATGGGAGGGGACAGCTGAGTGATGGACAAGCCACAGGACAGGTTTTGATTGACTGGCAGGGGCAAAATAAAAGTGTCTGTAGTGCCATTTTCCATTCTCTTTGGTGAATTTGGCTGTGTGCTACACTGCTGATCTGTAAATAATCAGCTTTGGGGAGGGGGTGGCATGGCCTGTCCATAGGGGCAATGCTGGGGGATGGGGATGACTTGTTTCCACAATGCCATGATTTTTTTTTAAAAAAAAAAGTGGGTGCCACACTGCTGCTGCTTGGCAGCACGGAGGCCAGAGGGATCTCTACCTTGCTCCACTTCCCCTGGCCTGTCAAAGTTTTATTTATTTATTTATTTATTTATAAAATAATTTAATACCCGCCCCTCCTGCTCCAAGCAGCCTGTGGTGACTTACAATATTAAGACACATAAAAACCGTAAAATCATAAGTACAATAAAAAGGAGGCATCTAACCAAACCGCCCCCGTCCCCCCCATCCCTCCTTACACTCCATCTCCCTTGCCAAAAGCCAGACGGAACAGCCAGGACTTACAGATACAACGGAAGGAGGGTATTAGGGCCCGCTATCGCTGATGCCACTTCCGGCCCCTTGGGGACCGGGGCTGCAGCCGGCGGGCACCTCATGAGTCCCTGGGAGTTCAGGAAGAGGAGGCCCCAAGTGAGGCAGTAAAAGTGGCAGCGCTGCGATTCACAGAGGGCGCAGGGACCCTGCAGAT
This sequence comes from Sphenodon punctatus, assembly GCA_003113815.1. Taxonomy (NCBI): domain Eukaryota; kingdom Metazoa; phylum Chordata; class Lepidosauria; order Sphenodontia; family Sphenodontidae; genus Sphenodon; species Sphenodon punctatus. Next base: position 115,347 of record QEPC01009527.1, read on the forward strand.
AATGCCGGGCGGCGATGGGGCGGGGCCTTCCGGGACGCTGAGACGTTCCGCGCACATACGGGGCGGCGCTAGAAGTACATAGGGGGAGAGCAGTGGGCACAGCGGTGCCAGTGATCAGCAACGTTGTGAGACTGGCCCCCCTGCATGGAACAAAGTTATTGATAGTGGTAACAGAGTTGTGAACGTGTGTGTGTCTGAGAGAGTGCGGTGCGGATGGTACGTGTTTGTGGGTTGGGGTTATTGGGGAGTAGTACACTGGTGCTACAACCCCTGTAGGGATAGTGCGAGATGGCAGTGTGTGTGGACGTCACCCCCTTGTTCCCTCTCCGTGTGAGACCCTTCCTCCCCTGTGTTCAAAGTTGTGTGTGGCTACCAAAACCTTCCCTATCTTACCCCAGGCCTACATCCCGTTCCTCACTTGCCACAACTCCCTTCTTCCTTTCCCCTTGAGCACAGTGTATTAAGTGGATGGTGGTGTGGGGAACAAGGCAATTAAGGGAGTGTGTGGCACATTGGGTGAAAGTGTGGGAGCTTCATGCAGGGCCTTGTTGTCTCTTCCCCCTCCCCCCCATGATGATCTGGCCTCTTCCCAGTTGGGAAATCTAGGGCCATATAAGATCCTGAGGGGTGGTTTATCCCTCCAAGAGCATATAGCCCCCTGGAGCACAAGGAAGAGTGCTTGGATGAGAGTGACTGACCCATCCCTCTGGGTCCATTATTCCCTTCCTTCGCCCCCTACCCTAACAGAGGGGAGATCCGGGGCCCTGCGGGCATCCACCGGGAGGGAGTTCTATAGCCTTGGTGCAGCCACCGAGAATGTCCTCTCCATAGTGGCCCCCCCGAGCCACATGGGAGACCTTGAGAAGAGTGTCCACAGCGGACTGCAGAGGCTGCTCCAGAGTGCGGAGAGGTGAGGCGGTCCTGCAGGTAAGTCGGGCCAAGGCCGTATAGGGCTTTATAGATAAAAACCAATACCCTGAATCAGGCCTGGAAGACTATAGGCAGCTGGTGCAGAGCCCGGAGCACTGGTGTAATGTGTTCACGGTGACCTGTCGCCGTACGAAGGCGGGCTGCCGCATTCTGCAGTAGTTGTAGTCTCCAGACCATCACCGTTGGTAGCTTCACGTAGAGTGCGTTGCAATAGTCCAATCTCGAGAGAATGAAAGCATGGATGATGGTGGCCAGGTCGCTATCTGAAACATACAGCTGAAGCCGTCATACCAGATGTAATTGGCGAAATGCACTCCTCGCCACAGCCCCCACCTGGAGACCCAGGCAGAGCTCCGGATTGAGGAGCACACCCAGACTACAGACCTGGGATACCAGCGAGGGGCAAACCCCCATAAATTATGGGAACCGTCACATCTACTGCCCTTCCCACCACCATCACCTCCGTCTTGTCAGGATTCAGCTTCAGTTGACTCACCCTCATCCAGTCCCCAACAGCCTCCAGACATCGGGTAAGCACTGAGACTTCCGGGTCTGGGTTGGATGAAAACGAGAGGTAGAGTTGAGTGCCATCAGCATATTGATGACACCACACCCCCATACCGTCTCTCAACCTCGCCAAGTGACTGCATATACATGTTGAACGAGAGCGGGAACAGAATAGAACCTTGCGGGACACTGAGATGAAGAACAATGCACAAGCACCATGCGCTGAGTTCGCCCAGCCAGGAGGGAGCGGAACCAGTCTAGGACAATCCCGCCCACTCCAGCTCAATCCCGCAAGCGAATCACCAACAACTCATGGTCAACGGTATCAAAAGCAGCTGACAGATCTAATAAAATAAGCAGGGTTGAATGACCCTGATCTAATTCACAGCGAAGGTCTTCGACCAAGGCCACAAGCACAGTCTCTGTGCCATAGCCTGGATGAAAACAGGACTGAAAGGGATCCAGATAACCAATGTGGTCTAGATGCCCCTGCAGCTGCTGGACCACCACCCACTCAATAATCTTCCCTAAAAAGGGAAGGTTAGAGACCGGCCGATAACTGGTGAGGGAATCAACATCAAGTGATGGTTTTTTGAGCAGAGGCCGCATCACCGCCTCATTGAGGCAGCCCAGCACTCTGCCCTCCTGAAGGGAGCCATTGATCACCCCGCCATCAACGGCTCCACGGTCTCCCGGCTCGTCTTAACCAGCCAGGACGGGCATGGGTCAAGTTCACAAAAGGTGGCCCTAACCGCTCTAAAAACATCCCCCACCCAATGAAATTGGGCAACACCAAATGAAATTGATCCCACAAAACCAAACAAGGCAGGGCTTCCATAACCTCTGGTTCACCCACTGCAATAAGTGCAGTGTCGAAGTTGTGGTGAATTCGAGCAATTTTCTCTGCAAAATGGTCACCAAACATGTCACGGTGGGCATTATATACTTCCGATTCCACGCAGAGGGAGGGAGGCCGGCCAACCTCCTCACCACCTGGAAAAGCTATGCTGGGTGATATTTTGTGAGGCTATACAGGCAGCAAAAAACTCCTTTTTTGCTGCCCTTACAGCTACAGCATAGGCACGCAAACTGGCTTTATACTGCAATTTGTCAGCTTCAGCATGCGAACGATGCCACTGTCACTCCAACTGCCGCCCTTCCCACTCCAGCAACCTCAAGCCCTCAATAAACCATGGAGGCCTGAGGAGCCGTTGCTGAGGGAGTGGGTGCCTTGGAGCCGTCCGGTTGTTGACCTCCAACAGCCAGATATTCCATAAAGCCATATGAGGCCATCGAGTCGGCGGTCATCAATATCAGAGGGTAACTCCCCAAGAGCTTTCTGGAACTGCTCGGGTTCCATTCGTCTCCGGGGGGTGAACCATGCGAATCGGCTCTACACCCCTCTGGAGAAAAACATGAGCCAGGAGGCATGCTCGCAGGAGGTAATGATCTGTCCATGACAAGGGTTCTGACACCTCCCCCATCAACAAATCCCCTGTCTCCAGGCTGGTGCAAAAAATCAGGTCCAGGATATGCCTCTCATCATGCGTTGGGCCGTTGACAATTTGGGACAGGCCCATGGTTACCAGTGCCACACCAATGCCATGCCTTTTTTAAAAAAATAAGTGGGTGCCACTGCTGTCTGCTGCTTGCACTGCTTGTTGGCAAGTTGGCACCATAGAGACCAGAGAGGGATCCCTTTAGTTTTGCTGTGGTTTGTGTGGGCACTGTGACTGTACTTTGTCTGTGGGTTCAACTTTGCCAAGATGTGATTGACCAATGAGCAGGGGCAGAGGAGAGAGATACTTTCTTTGTGGTTAAAATAATATGGTGTGTGGGGAGGGGGGTTGCCTTGCGTAGGTGGGCAGTGGGCAGGCACGAGGGAGGGTTTTTTTTTTGTGTGCGTAGAGGTGAATGTTTGGTTTCTTTCTTGTGGGTGCATAATTATGTCTGCGGGGCTGGCTCTTTTTTGATTTTTGTGCACTTGTTGCACTTTTGGGGGTTTGTCTTCTTGATCGATTGTCTCACTCTTGCTAGTCTGCTTTTCTGGGCACTGCTTGACATAATGATTTTTACATGGGTACACTCACTGCTGATGGCGGGCCATGCTGTGGGTACACTACTGCTGGCTTTCTTTGGATTTCTGCACGCAGTTGCACTTTTGTGGGTTTATTTGTCTTCTTGATCAATTGTCCCACTCTTGTTAGGCTGTTTTTTTGGATACTGCTTGGTTGGCATAATGATTTTAAAGTGGACGCACTGCTGATGGTGGACCATGTTGTGGGTACTACTGACTCTCCCCCCCCTTTTCTTTCTGCACACAGTTGCACTGTTTGAGTTGTCTTCTTGAGTGATTGTCTCACTCATGCTAGCCTGCTTTTCTGGGCACTGCATGGCATAATGACTTTAAAGTGGGTGCACTTTAAAATAATTATATTTATTTATTTAACAGTTTTTTATCCTGCTCTCCCCATCTCACTGTCTCAGAGCGGCTAACAAAACCATAAAAACAACAATATAAAAACACATAAACAATTTAAAACATTAACCATAAAAACACACCCTCCCCCCACCCCTCCCCCACCCCTACCATTCATCCCTACCCACTCCACGCTTGTCAGGCCCTGGGGCCTGAGGAGATGGAGGGGCACGTACACAAGGAGGAAACTAGCCCCGAGACTCCGGGCAGCGGCGGAGGGCGCGCCCCCAGACCCCGCAACAACGCGGCCCCCGCGATCCTCGGCAACGGCCGAACCCCGCGACCTCCGCCCCGCGGCAGCAAGCGGGCCTCCCCCTGCCTACCCGGAAGAAACAGCATCCCGACCTGGGGCCACGCCCCCGGCCTCGCCGCAACACTTCGCCCCCGCCCAGACAGGGCCGGCCTCTCCCTGCACGGCGGCACGTCCTACGGCCACGCCCCCACGGCCGCCGCCCCGACGCTCAGCACGCCTGCGTCAGAAGCACGCTGCAACTCTGCTGATAAGGGAGGGTGGGACAGAGCTCCCTTGCTGGTGAACAGAGCTTGCCCTGTGAGACTGGCCCCTGGAGTGCCTGCTAATTGAACGGTTGATTACCTGATCCTGAGAGTGCGACAGCGATAACGTAGAGAGTGGGAGAGTGTGCCAGGAGGAGCGAGTGGAGCCTGAGAGCGAGCGTGAGTCTTGTGTGTGCCTCCCTAAGCCTCACGGTGTCCAGGGGGGTTCGAGTGTGTGTGTCCTGTCCCGGCCTACCCCTCGCCTGGTTGTGTGCACGGGTTCCTCACTCACTTCCCCCACTCCCTACCTGTAGCCCTGGGCCCTGCGTGCCTGAATCTGGTATCCCCTACGGTCCTCCCCGGTTGGGAGTCAGCGCGCCTAGCCTCGATGATGACTTAGGTGGGGAACGGCTAGTCCTTCCACAACCACCCTATAAGAACCTGAGGGGCACCTTTTTCAGGCACTACTGCTCCCTCGTGGGGATTGCCCGAGGGCCTCGGTACGGGTGTGGTAACGATTGCAACCCCCTCTCCCGTGCAAACTTCCTGTTTCCCCCGCACCCAAATTCCTTTCCCCGTGAGAGTTCCGTCCCAACCCTCACAACGCTACCCCTCGCCAAATGCCTGATGGAACAGCCATGTTTTACAGTTCTTCCGGAAGGCCGGAATGTCCGGGGCCAGTCGTGCCCCCACCAGGAGGGAGTTCCACAGGCACGGCGCAGCGACTGAGAACACCCTGCTCTGTGTGGCCCCCCCAAGACCTCCAACAGGGGGACCTCCAACAGTGGGGGACCTCCAACAGCGGGCCCTCAGCCGACCGCAGGGGCTGATCCAGAACCTGGGGAGTGAGGCGGTCTTGCAGGTAAACAGGACCCAGACCGTGTAGGACTTTATAGGTTAAGACCAACACTTTGAATCGGGCCCGGAAGACTATTGGCAGCCAGTGCAGAGACCGGAGCACTGGTGTAATATGCTCCAAGCAGCCCAGTCCCACCAGGAGCCGGGCTGCCACATGCTTCACCAGCTGCAGCTTCCGAGCCATCACCAAAGGTAGCCCCATGTAGAGCGCGTTGCAGTAGTCTAATCGAGAGGTAATAAAAGCATGGATGATCGTGGCCAGGTCCAGAACCGAAACCAGTGGCTGAAGCCGCTGCACCAGATGTAACTGGCAGAAGGCACTCCTCGCAATGGCCTCCACCTGGAAGGCTGGAGGGAGTTCCGAATCCTGGGAAGAGTTCTGAGGTTCCGGTCTGGGTACTCAGAATTTTGGAACTCAATCCGAATACTTAGGTGGCCTGTTCAGTGCAGCCCTACTTTATTCCTTTGCCACTGCTGAGCCAGAAACCCTCACCCATCTTTCTTCTGCTCCATCACATTGGTGAGCTCACCTCCAAGCTGGGAGAGTCCTCTGCCTTGTTGTCTCTGCCCTACTGCTGAGCTGGGGATCTTTTTCCTGAGGTGGGGAGCCCCCCCTTTCTACCTCTGCACCTCCACACGGGTGCTGCCAAGCTGGGTGAGTGAGGGGGACACACCTGTTACCACCTCCCATGCACCCTGACCTGCTGGTGCTGTAAGAAAGCAGAGTCCAGGGATCATCTGCAGCTCCAAGTGGGGTTAACCAGGGTATCCCAGCATTGGAGTGCTGTGTATGTATGGGCAGATGGTTTATACCAAATTAGACCTTCTACAATCAGCTGGTAAGGAGAACACTCAATTTGGGTGTTAACAATTTATTTATTTATTTGTTCGCATTTATACCCTGCCCCTCCTGAAAAAGCTCGGGGCAGCTTACAGTCTCTCTCTCTAAAAATACAACTATAAAATATTTTTAAAACACTCAGAAAATTACAACAATTAAAACAGGACCAGGGAACATAAAAATAAATCATACAATTAATAAGGGTGGAGGGGCATAAACCCCCCCCTTCCCAAAGGCCTGGGCGAACAGCCAGGTTTTACAAATTCGCCAGAATGTTAAAAGGCTTGGGGCCAGGCGAGCTTCCTCCGGGAGGGAGTTCCAAACCAGGAACAAGGGCAGCCCCACGTAGAGTGCATTTCAGTAGTCCAGCCTCGAGGTGACGAAGGCATGGATGAGGGAGGCCAGGTCCGGGCTGTAGACGTACGGACGCAGCCTCCGCACCAGATACAACTGGCGGAAAGCGGCCTTCACCTGTCACTCCAGGCGGAGATCTACGTCCAATATCACCCCCAGACTCTGAACCTGCTGAACTATAGGAGGGTGAACCCCCCCAATCGGGGACTGACACCTCCCTCACTCTCCCCACCAGCATCACCTCCATCTTATCGGGGTTGAGCCTCAGTCTGCTCTGCCACATCCATTCCGCCATGGCCTCCACACACTGGGATAGCACCGAGACAGTAGTCTGGGTCAGTTGAAAAAGAGAGGTACAGCTGAGTATCATCAGCATATTGGTGACATCGCACCCCGAACCCTCTCACGACCTCCCCCAAGGACTGCATATATACATTAAATAACAATGGAGACAGAATGGAACCCTGCGGAACGCCGCAGGATAAAGCGCGGGGGCAAGATGTTTCAGCCCCCAACACCACCTGCTGACTTCTCTCCGAGAGGATTGAGCGGAACCATTCAAGAACAGTCCCGTCCAGACCCCCAAGGTCACGCAGCCGTCTCAACAGCAGCCCATGGTCCATGGCATCAAAAGCAGATGAGAGATCTAGCAGAATGAGAAATGTTGAACGTCCTGCATCCATCTACCGGCGGAGATCGTCGACCAAGGCCACCAACGCTGTCTCGGTGCCATAGCCGGGGTGGAACCCAGATTGAAAAGGTTCCAGGAAACCAGTGCCATCTAGATGTGCCTGGGGCTGGATCGCCACCGCCCGCTCAATAACCTTCCCTAAAAAGGACGATAGCCCCCCTGGAGTCAGGGTTTGGTCTGTGCAGTCCCCATTCACATATTTAGCATGTAGAGCCCAATAAACAGGCGGTGTGTTCGGGCAGCTCCCACTCACAGATTTAGCATGGCCAGAGCCCCAAGCCAAATGCGAGTCTGCAAATTGTGGATTTCTCACAGAATCCCCCTTCTCCCACGGAATCTCCTGCTCTGCTTCTCCCAGCATAGAATTTCCAGCCTGTGCTGGGGTGAGGCAGGGCAGGAGATTCCACAGGGGGAGGGGGATGAAGAAAGCCTTGGGGTTTCACTTCCCCTCTCCCCCCTTCCCCAGGCTACGTGGGGTGGGAGGGGCTGCCAGGGCTCCCCCTTTCACAGCCTGGTAAATAAAACAGACCTGCAGCAGTGGCAGCTCCATTCATTGTGCTCCCTATGCAGCTCCTCCTAGCCACTTCCTGGCCTCTCCCAACAGGGCCTCCCAGAGTGATGCAGCCAGAAGACATCATCCGGCCATGTCGCTCTAGGAAGCCCCATTGGGAGGGGCCAGGAAGTGCCCAGGAGGAACCGCATGGGAAGCACACTGAATGGAATTGCTACCACTGCTGTCACTCCTGTTTTATTTACCAGGCTATAAAGAGGGGGGAGGTGAGCCTACGCAGCCTGGTGGGGAGGGAAGCCAGTGAGGAGGGGCAGCCAGCCCTGTGCTGCATCTGGGAGACTAGTGCGGTGAGGCGCAGAATCGGGCCCCAAGCCTCTCAGACTTCTGTGGATTGTTTAAAAAAAATTCACAGGAGAATGGGGACCCTGAACATGACAAGCCTAATATACAGGCAGGCATTCTCCCTCAACACTCGCTGCCCACCAACCCCCTTTCTCAGTATCCCACCTTCTATCATGACTTGCAGCTGTGGTGAACCATGGGACCAAGAAAGTGCTTCTCGCGTTCATGTCTAACAGCGATGTGCTGGCAGGTCGCAGTCCACAGTTTTATTGGTGTATTTCCCGCCATGGTGTTGGAAATCCCTCCTGATTTGTATAAAACCTCTAGTCAAACATGCACCTCTTGTACCCCCCTTGCTAGCATTGTCTGCATTACTATACAGTTGGGGCAGAAAATATCCCTGCTCATGAGGGTGTTCTGCACTTCTTAGCTTGTCCAAACCTCATATAGAGCAAGAAGCTCTATGTCAGTTGGTTCACATTACCTGTACCACAATCACTCATTTCCCCCAAGAGATTAATCTCTGCCATCCAGTTGAGGCACTTGCCGTGGTTCCTTGGGTATCCTCCCACTGTCATCAAAGCAGTGATTAGAAAAAATGGCAGGGAAGTCATTAGTGACTTCCTTACTTCTGGCAGAACACACATGTCCAGAAAATGTGCGTTCTTGATTGCATCCTACTCTCTCATGTTGTCTGGGGCTTCTGCTCTTCCATTCTGCTGAACTTTGTACTTCAGCAGCATTGTACATTGTACACATAGAACCTCACTGTGCATGTGCCACCATATGAGCACATAGGCTGCCTCAGAGGATGGGTCTGATGGTTCTCTCTGTACATCAGGCCTCACCCAAATGTCAGCAAAGGCCAGGGTATCCATCACCCCCCCCCCAACTTCTCTAGGCCCCCTTTCGCATGTGGTCACAGCACTCTGACCAAAGCTGAAGCCGTTTGGCTTTCCCTGGCAAACAACCTGCATCAATAGCTTTCTATGGTGTTATTTAAGGGTGAAACAAGAACAAATTTCTTTCTCATAAAATGTTGCTAGAATTGAGAATTGTTATCAAGATCTTGTGATGATCTTGATATCTTGGTCACCCGTCCCCTTCGCAACGGGCAAGGAGAAGTAACCCATTTTCTACCTTCCTTGCATTCTCTCTCTCTTTGCTTAGAACTCAGGCTTGGACTTTCACATACACACCCCTCCCTTGAAAACCTCTTTGCCGCCCACCTAACTCCTCTCACTTTCTCCCCCTCTTGTCTCTGACCTTGGGCAGACTGCCTACTTTCTGTTTTCTGCAACCTGGAGTTCCCCTCCATACTGCTTAGTTTAACCCTGTAATCACCAGTCCATACCAGACATTGTTGTTTGTATGTGCCTTATCCTGTTATAAATATTCCCTATTTCTTTGGAATATTTCCTGTCTCTGTCATGTCTTTGGGGGTAGGCCAGCGGGTTGTAGTGTGCCAGAGCCTCAGACTGAATCCCTAACATGCGGGGACCCTAGGTGACTGAAAAGGCTAGTTCCCCAAAATCTGAGCTCTTAGCTGGGCACTGGGACCTTCTCCCTCCAGGACCCCCATGTCCACGCATGGAGAAAAGGTCACATGGTAACTGGCAGACATGTAGCAGCAAGTCAACAAGGGAAGTCTTTAGTTCAGACCACCGCACCCACCTTCCCAGCCTGGTATTTCAATTTTCAGACATCTTCCCTTCAGAAAGGAAGCGGGAATGCTTATCTGGCCTGTGTGGCTATTGGGGCAGTTGCTTCAGCAGCATTCCAGTGCCATGCAACTCTCTCCTGTGACCACTATACAGGACTGAAGAACATACAGCAGTCAACCATCACCATTTTCACCCTCTCTCCCCACTCCCAGTCCCCATTTGGGGTTCCCCTGTCCCACCATGGTGCCCCCTCCCCCGTCCGCCGCTTGCCAGCCTATGGGCCTGCCACGGTGCCTTGCCACCGGCTTCCTGCACCTACCATTCCTATTCAATGGAGCTTTTTCCTGGAAACTTTCCTGCTGCTCCTCCATGTTCTCCTGTCAACACAATAAATAATAACAAATATAATTAGATAATAAATGGAAGCCTTTATGTAGCTGTGTAAATGCAAAAGCCTCCCCCTGTCCTTTACCGTACCGTTCTCCTCTGCCTCCACAGCCACCTCTACAAAGGTGGCATCTGAGTCCTCCATGACCTTGACCAGAACCTTGGGTGGTTCCTTGAACAAGGACTGGTTCTTGAGCTCGAGGGGGATACACTGTGAGAGTCACAGTTTTGCTGTGAGAGTCACACTGCTTTGACCTGTGCTGGCTCTGGGATGGGCATGGAGGGATGTCTGCCAGTAGCTATGGCTGCAGCGGTAGCAGGCAGTGAGGAAGCCATATCTGCCCACTTCTGGCTCCTGGCAAAAGCACAACCATATAGGTGGGATGAAACAATGACTCCAGCCACTCAGAGGAACTGGTCAAGGAGCTCTTAATAGGGAGATGTTTGCTTCCCGTGGCCTGAGGTGGTGGTTTTCCCAGATCTGCTTGTACCCGTGCCTCTAGGCCTGAAATGACAAATTCCAGTGAATGCTATCTCCATAATTGCCATCCACCTCCATTTGTGCATCAAGGAAACTTACCTGCTTTTTCACTGGTTGATCACAGGAGAGAGTTGCGTGTCACTGGAATGCTGCTTAAGTGAGCTTCTACCAACTATGCTTAGCAGTTTAAGCTTTATATACCGGCCAAGCAATGGAAAAATGCTGGAAATTTATGCAAAAGGACACTCCTGAAAAGCCCTGGAAAATCCTGGAACATTTTGAGAAGTCCTGGAAAGTGATGGGAAGTGACGGAAATGATAGAAAATTGCTGGTGCCGATCTCGCAATTGCAGAAGCGCAGATTTGCTGACTAGTGGGGAAATATCGATGAACAGTTGCAAGTGCTCCTGAAAGGTAGGTATTTCCTGACAGGAAGAGAAGACTTGCTTTTGTCTCAGTACTACGTGCCTCACATTCTTGGCCTGCTGCAAGCACTGGTTTGTGTCCCAGGTATAGCCCTGCTGCACCATTTGGATCGAGATTTCTTGGAACACTGCCTCATTCATGTAATACTTCATCAGGGCAATATTGGACCTTCTGCTCCCCACATAGAACGATGAAGGCCGTGGTCTCTTTCTTGGTCCAGGGAATGTAGCATTGGTGGATGGATTGGTAGATGGAGAGAGCAGATGTGATTGTGCAGTGGCGGTAGCGATGCTGGTTGTCAGTTTGAGCCATGGCAATGGTAATTCTTTGCAAACTGTCTCTAAGAATGCAGTGGCTAGGAAACAGCAAATGTCAGCAGCCACATACTGCCAACCAGTCTTCTCTCCAATTACATACCCTGTATTCATCAACATTTTATTTTTATATAGCTGCCTCCTGCCATGACACTCGGAGTGCTTTTAATCCTTACAACAACCCTGTGAGGTACGTTAGGCTGAGAGAATATTATGATTGGCCCAAGGGCACCCAGTGAGTTTCTGGCTAAGGTGAGACTTGAACCAGGGTCCCCCCCGCTATCTCCCAGTCCAAGTACTGCACACTTAGCCATTACACCACACTGGCTCTTTCCTTGTTTCCCTTATGTATAGCCGCCGCCCCCCCCAGTACTCAGCTGTCCTGTTCTTCCTAAAATATATACAGACATTTAGGGAAAGGACAGGGTCCCTGATTCTTTCCTCTCTCCAGCTTCAGCGTTGCCCCCAACCTTCAGAGGAAGAGGATTGGGGCTGAAAGACCAAGGCAAAGCATGGAGCTTAGGTTGTAAGCTAGCACACAATATGCAAGACTATACAACGTCTTTACTGCTTACATGGCACACAAGTTAAGGCAGGAACCTTAACTTACAATTTCTGTGTTTTTTGGAACACAGTTGAATTTGTAAGAGCCTTAACTCCTCTCTCAAACTAAAGGGTTTTGAATCCTATCATTTCCATGTTTTTGAAAGGGGAATACACTAAATCCTTCCTCCTACCACAGTACCAATGTGGAAAAAATAGACTGACTTTGGGCTGGCCTGTAACGTGCCCATAAAGAGCTTAAGAAGGCCATAAACTCCCACAACCGTGGCATGATATCAGTCTGAGAGGAGATTAATTTTATTCCTATATATTATTTTTTTTAAAAATTGTAAAACATTTTCTTTCTTATTATTATCTTTTACCTAATCTAACCTATGCATTTTTATGTATCTGTATTATGTTTATCCATCTATTTTGTTTTATTTTTATTTATCCTATGTTTATTTTTATCTTTTCTAACCTGTCTACAGTAACAGGAATAGCCACTGGAGATGCTATAGAACAGAGCCTAAACCTAAAGCATGTTCATCACGTTACTGAACTTGTACATGTCTCTTATCCCAGACATAAACTTCTCAGTAAACCTAAAGTGAACGTACAATTTTCTGCCATCATTGCAGCAATACACCTACAGCAACGTAGACGCTAGGCTACCCACCCCGCCTTTCGTTTGGTGTAAGTCATGTAGATGTGGGAACTACTGAACTCTCCCCCTCGCTCAGTACCCCCTTAATACACACAATTCTCCTCTTCCCCTGCCCTGAGGAACTGAGCACCAAAGTTTATCTCCCCCTCCCCACCCCTCAGCTGCTGAAGAGTCGGGTGGCTGCTGCTGGGGATCTGGGCAGTGGGTGCAGGGTGGGATGGGGCTTCCTCTCTCTTCCGAAGACTAATACAATGCAGGATATTTATCAAAGCAGGGAATGATAGTGAGACTACACCTACCCATGCAGGGACACCATACTTTCATCTTACACAGGGCAACAGCAGAGCTTGATCCTTTTTAGTGACTGTCACAAAAATAGGCACCTCATCTCTTCAGTAACAGGAATAGCCACTGCAGAAGCTATAGGACGCAGCCTTCCTTCACTAGGTGACTGGATTCAGCCACATTTAGCAGGCATCAGAGCTTTAAGCATATCTGATGTACACACATGCAGGAGCGAGATTAGAGAAAGTGACAGGCAGTATCAGTGGCTTAATTTCTATCAGTGCTTCGGCTGCTTAACTGAGCACACGTAGAAGAGTGATCTGCTCGAAGAAGGTAGGCTTGCACTCGGCACACAAATCAGAGCAGAGCCAGCCCAGCTTGAACCCTTCCCTCCACTGCCCGAACAAAACCTGCCAACTTGGATTGTGATCCACGTACTTTGGATCCACGTAAAACTGGAAGGATCACAGCCTTTGCATTAAATGCGTGGAAGAGCCAGTGCAAGGATTTTGGCTGCCCTAGGCAAATGAATTTTTGCTGCCCTTTTATCAGCTCATTCTCTGCAGCCTGTTAGCTCTGCAGAATGAGCCAGTGACAGCTGGAGCCCAAATGGCCTTGCGGCCCTGCACAGCTCAGGAGGTGAGGGGGACACACAGGGTTAGTGTTTAGGAACCAGCAAAGCCCTGTCTCCTCTTTTCCATCCAATCTTGCTTAGGAAATGTCTTACCTTGTCTGGATCACTCTCCCTCCTTCCCTTGACACTTACACACTGCCTCAGCTACTTTGCTTTAGGAAACCAGGGCCAAGAAACAAACAAACAAAAAAGAAAACTTTGCCGTCTGTGCTCTGAGAGCTGAGGCAGACATTTGAGGAGAGGGAGAAGGGGAGGGCTGAATGTAACAAAACTGTAGTAAAAAAAAAAATCCCAGTTCTTAGCAACAGACTGTTTCCTATGAATGATGCTTAAACTCCCAGGATTAGGGTTGCCACCTTTTGGTCATTTTTTACCTGACACTTCCATTTTGGCCTATGGGAGTGTCAGGTAAAAAACACCACAGCTGACAACCCTATCCAGGATTATTCTGGACTGTAACATATCAAGAGCACACCAATTTTGCATTAAAACTCATTGACTGTAACAGTGTGATTGAAGGGTTTTTAACAATTAACATAATCAGAAAATGAGCAGTGATAATTTTTATTCAGCTCATTACTTTTTAATCATTAATATCATCTCCCTTGTAAAATACCCCAAAGCCAATTTCCAAGATTCATTTTGTGGATCAGCACCAAGGCAAATGAAACTGACCCAGAAAAACCATTGCTGAGGCTGGAGAGAGAGATGTCCAGGGCTAGCCAGCTTTGGGGAGGGGGGCATGGTCAGGCCCGGACTTAGGGGCAGGCCCCCTAGGCCTAGGCCTTGGGCGGTATTTTCTGGGGGGAAGGCAATTCTGGTGCTGGCTCTGCCTGCTCCATTTTTGCTTTTCTCCCTGCACAGCCAAGGCTGCTGCCTGCCGAAGCCACCTGCCTGGGTCCCCATCCCTCACCTGCCTCTGCCATCTGTCTGCTAGTAGTGCTGCTGCTAGTAGTGCTGCAGCAGCAGCAGCGGGACACTGATATGACTGGGAGATAAAGCTGTTTGTTTACAAACAATCCCATGTGAGTGATCAGAAGGTTGTTGCCTTGTAAAGAAGGTTCTTTGAGATAGCTTCCAACATGCTCACAACTGGGTTGTGCATGCTCACCCTATTCAAATAATAGACCATGTGATGGTCTCAAGCTCCTCTACTATAAAAAGCACTCTCCCCTCAGAATGACAGTTACTTCCAGCCATTTCAACGAATATAAGAAAAAAATTCCATGCGGGGCTGGAAGGGTGGGTGTCGTGAGAATGTTAGTAGCCATCTGGAAGAATCTTGTTTACAAGGCAGCAACCTTCTGTTCTTCTTCGAGTGGCTCCTCACATGCCCTTTTTACATGACCGCCAGGTTCGCTGGTGCGTGGGTGGGGTGTGCACACGGCCACACATGCATCCCCCCTCACCCCCCGCTCATCCGTACCCATGGAGCAACCTTCATTTCTCCCGGTTGCTCCGTGTGTGGGGACAAGTGGGGGGTGAGTGGGGATGCATGTTAGGCGTGTGCACGCACCCCAAGTCACCTCAGGCGCGTATGCCATATCATTCACATGGAGCCCCCCCACCCATAAACACACAGCATGGGGGCAGGGCTTGTCTTGGGGGCAGCAGCCTGAGAAGGGCCTAGGGGTGCAGAATTCCCAAGTCCAACCCTGGGCATGATGGGAGCCGTGCAAAAACCGGTCTCCAAGTCACAGCCTTGTTTGGAAAGAGATTCCCTTGCAGAACACCTCACCCCCCTCCAGCTTTGCAGTGGGAGTGGGGAAGCTCCATCTCAAACAGAAATAAGTGCTTCTGTTTCTCATTGACAAGGGGGTTTCTCATCAGATCAAGCATGGGGAAATTGGACCACTTGTTCAGGAGACAGCTTTGCAGCCAGGATGTCCTCTCCAGGTGTGTTGAAGCAGCACACGTTTGTGCTTCTCTGCTGCTTTCCCCCGGGGAGGAGGGGGGTGGAGGACACCAGAAGGTGGGGTTTGACTCTGCTGCTGGTTTGCATTTATTTATTTATGCCCTGAGCTAACGTTACTCCCTTGCCAACTTTTAGGGCTGGTGAACTGAATGAATTTTTCCAACTAGTGAATCAAAACTTTAACAACCTCCTTGCAAAATGCACTTTCAGCTTCACCCCTAGACCCTTGTTCCTCCCTCTCTCCCCATAAAAACACGTCCAGTTCCCCCTCAGAGCCCTCCTGACACACAGTGGACTTTGGGGGCTACAGTAATTAGGTGCAATCCATCTTCGCATTCATTGCTGCTGCTGTTTGAAAATGGTTTCTCTGCAGAGCTTCCTCTTGAGGGAAGAGACCCCTGTGGGTGAGTGAGGATGCAGAGGGGTTAGATTCACAGCATGAGCTACTCACCACCCTCTCCAGCCCTGCTAATCTTACTCTTCTGTCCTCTTCCAGTCTCACACTCTCTCCTTCAGATGTTCTCACTATAATGAGAAAAGGAACCTGTCTGTGCCTTGAATTTTTTAAAAAAAACCTTCCCCCAGATATCCTTCCTCTGGCAAATTTGAAGTAGATTGAGAGACTGACTTTGAAAGGGGAGTCTCATAGAGCGGACCTGCAAGTGCCTAGGGTGGCACCTCCTCCACTGCATTGTTTCTCTCTGGGGACTAACTATGTTACTGTTCCCTCCCCACTGCCTATTCTACAAGTTGTACATTAATGCTTTCCACCATTGAAGTTTAGGATTGCATTCTTAGTTTTGGTTCTTATCAGGCAGTAGAAGATAGCTGTAACCCACAACCCCCACTCACCTCCCATAAAAGCCAGGAGTCCTAGCTCCCAGCTTCGAGCCGCTGCTCCCCTATTCTCACCCTCTAGCACCCACTTTCCTCCCAGAGAACTTGGGAGTAATGACTCCCATTGTTCCTGTGACTCCCATAATCTTCCACCATTAAATTAAATGAACATTGACTTCAACTGGTGAGGATTTCATTCTTAGCTCTGGTTCTTCTCAGGTAGCAGAAGCCTGCTATGTGAAAACAAACCTCCCATTCACGCTGCTCTCTGTACTCCGTGACCCAAGATCACAACTCCCTCCTACACCATTTCAGCTGAAGTGGAGTAAGAGAGGGAAGGAGCAGCAAGAACAGAAAGTGGGACTATGAGAGTAGGAGGGTGGGTGGGTGGGGGGAGAGGAAACATCTTTCAGGCTGCTGGTGTCTAGGATTGAGTCACCATCTTCGCTGCTGCCTGCTGGGTCTCAACGTTTGGCTCTTTCTGAAAGTCAAATTTTGGAAATCCTGACATAACTTAAGCTGACACACTTTCCATTGGATATCATGGGAACCGCAAAACCTCAGAACTTTAAAACTACACAACCAATTTTCAAACTGTAAACTAAAGCAAGAACTAGAATGCACACAACAAGGGAACAATAGAAGACAAGCTATGAACAAGGGGGCAAGGGGAGACAGGACTATGAACAAGTGGGTGTGAAGAAACAAAGCTTAGAAACACTGGAGTGTGAGGAACCAAGGCTAAAAGCCAGGGAGGGTAAGGAGATAATGCTATGAGCAACATGAGGGGAGGAGGCAAAGCTACACACAGATAGGCAAGGCTACAGAAGGGGAAACCAGAACAACAGAGGAAGCTCTACTCAGAGAAACAATACTACAGAAGGGGAAAACCCTACACTGGGAGGCAAGGCTACAGAAGGGGAACCAGGACAACAGAGGAAACTCACAGACCAAGATAATTCCAACAAGGAGGGGGGAGAGAGGAGGGAACATACCAACTAACAGAGCAGAGGAGAAAGAGAGGTTTGTTTGTTTGGTTTATTTATTTATGTATTTATTTATTGCTTGGCCAAAGACTATATTGCACTTTACAACAACAACAAAAATAGTAAAAGCCACATAGAACGAGAATATTGCTACAGAAGTGGGCAGAACAAAAGTCAGGGACATACTGACAACAGAATCTCTGTACCTGCCACAGCCCTCATCTGCTTTAAATAGTGCAAGAGCCAGTCAGGCTGTGGCAGGTGGGTCCACGCCCTCTAGCAGGTGTGAATGGGACAGAGAGAGAGAGCGATGTATAATAGGAGTTAGGAACTCTGCCGTCAACATCCTGGAGCAGCTTACCTGGTGAGCTGTTGCCGCCGCTGTCGGAACCACCCATTGCCTTCAGAGCCGTGCTGCCCTGCCCCACAGGTACCATCTGCCCCCTCTCCTGCTTGGAGGAGGGGGGGGGGCGGGGCCAGGGCGCATGACCAGAATGTCTGGGCCTGGTGCGGCCAAAAGCGGCCTGCTGCCCAGCGGCACCTAAAAACCTTAGGTGTGGCCCGTAGCGGGGTGGGGTGGGAGGCTTTAATCTTTGTTTTTAAGGAGGGATTGAGGTGGGGATGGGGTGTTTTCTCTATGAGGGAGGGGAACAAGGGGACTGGGTAAGGGAGGGAAGGGCTGATCCCCTCGGTGTGATGGAGGAGTGCAGCCCTTTAACAGGGAGGACTCCTCCGGTGGCAGAGTAGGATGGGGGTGTTTGGGGTGGGTGGGTATCTCCTTTGGGGGCTGGCGAGGCAGCCTTCAAGGGGGGGGGTCAGTGGAGCGGATTTGGGGGGGTCTGCAGCCATAGTGGTTGTTCTGGGATGGGGGAATTATGGTCCTTCTGGGAGGTGGGCTCGACCTGTGAGACGGGACAGATGTTGCATTTCTGTCCCGCTCACTGGCCCCCAGGCAGGTGGTGAGGTGATTGGGGTTCAGAGGGCTCCTGGCCTTGGCTTGATGCTGGTAAATGCGAGGTCGGTGACTAACAAGTCAACTATGGTCCGGGAGTTGATCCTGGACCAGGCGACCAACCTCGTGTGTCACAGACACCTGGCTGGACACTGAATCAGGGTCTATATTGGCTGACCTTGTTCCAGCTGGGTACTCTGTGCAGCATCAGCCACAGCTGGAGGGACCAGGGGGGGCAATGTAGCTATTATTTTTAAGTATGCCTGATTGGTGAGGAGATTTCCTGTCTGACCTCTCATGGATGTAGAGGGTCTCCATCTGGGGTTGGATTTGGCTGGAGACAGAGTGGCAATACTGCTGATATACCGTGCACTAGGGGTGGGAATATCAGTATCTGATAAATCTGATAATCACCGATATTGGCATACCGGATTTTTAACATTGGCCGCTTTACCAGTTTTTTTACATTGCAACCATTGAAGTAAATGGCTGCAATGTAAAAAAAAACCCAGTAAAGCGGCCAATGTTAAAAATCCAGTATGCCGATTCTGGTAAATCCGATACTGATAAATCCGGTATTCTCCCCGGTGTCCCATCCCTACCATGCACCCACCTGTACAGCACCCTCCCTGCCTGTACTGACCGAGCTGGTGTCAGAGGTGGTCTTGCAGTCCCCCAGGATGATAGTTCTGGGGGACTTCAATATCCATGCCAACGCCAGTCTTGGAGGGGCGGAGCGTGAGTTCATGGCCACCATGGGCCTGTCTCAGAGTGGTGGGACCCACATATGGTGGAGGACATACCCTGGACATGATATTTTGCACAGGCCTTGAGGCGGGGAATCCATTGGTGGGGGAGGTGTCGACAGTGTCCTTATCTTGGACAGATCATTATCTCCTCGGGGTGGATATCCTGGCACATGTCGGCCCCAGGGAGGGTGTGGAACCAGTTAGGTTGGTTCGCCCCTGAAGGCTTATGGAACCTGAAAGGTTTCAGACAGCTCTAGGGGATATTTCCTCTGACCTCAATGGCTGCTTACTCGATGACCTCGTGTCCATGTGGAATATCGTGTTAATGGAGGCCATCGACTGTGTGTCTGCCAGGCGTCTGCTCCCGAATTGCCGACAATGCAGCTCCCTGTGGTATACCAGGGACTTGTGGCGGATGAAGCAGGAAGGGTGGCGGTTATAGCAATGGTGGTGTCTGTGCACTGAAGTTGACCGGTTGCGGCATAGAATCTGGTTACGCACCTATGCTGTTGCGGTGCGGACACCAAAGAAGGTTTTGTTTGCTGCCCTCATTGCATCTACTAAGTCCTGCCCAGCTGGTCAGTACAGGCAGGGAGGGTGCTGTACAGGTGGGTCCTCATTGGCTCATCTGAGGATGAGTGAGGGGGCGGGGAAAAGAGAGAATGTTCCAGACTTCTCTCTGCCTTCAAGATTTCTACATGAACTTGAGGCCTAGCAGAGGCATACTCCAATGTCTCATACTTAGAGGGAGCTACATGAGTGCTTTTCTGATGTTGTTAGCTGCTTTGAACCTTCGTAAGGGCTGGAAAAAAGTATAAATAAAATAATGTCCTTGGGGTGTGGTACTTCGCTAGCAGATGTCTATGACTGTCAAAAAGGAGCCCCATGGCTACATTGGCAGATTGTTGTATGTGTGATCCAAGATCATTCTAGACTAGATTGATGTTTCTCAACCTGTAGGGTCATGACACATCTTAATGTGGCAAAGGATTTTGATTGCCACCCAAATGCAACTAGTGCTGTATGTTTGCTGGTTTGAGCTGGCCATTAAAGCTTGCAAAAGGAGCCTGAGCCGCCTCCAAAGATTGAGAGACCCCAGTCTAGGCAGCTCTGTAGCAGTCATGAAATTTGCAGTGTGGAAGTGGTCTCCTGAAACACCCTGGCCGCAATGTAAAAAACCCAGTAAACTGACCAATGTTAAAAAATTGGTATGCTGATACTGGGGAGATCCGATACCGATAAATCTGGTATTCTCCCCGGTGTCCCACCCCTACTAACTAACCACCCATAGGTTCATGAGCTGGCTACTCTCAGAGCTAATAGACCCAGGCTCATGCAGATGGAGCTGAGGGCCCCAGTTCAAATCCCCATCCTGACCACCCTTCCCAGGGTGTAAGGGTTACACTAGATTGGAACTGGGAGTATCTCAGGCCATGGCATTGTGCCAGAGTTAAGAAATCTTCAGAGCTCAAGGTAAAAGCTCAACACAGGAGAAGTGGCAATAACAGGGGAGGGAGGATCAATTGCTAGTCGATAGGTGCAAAGGAACATCAGTTTGAGCTGCTCCTGGTACAAGTAAGAGCCTGCTGAGAAACCCCAGGAATAAAAAAACCCCTACTGTTTACCTTGCAAGCTGTATTGACTGAAGCATCTGAGGGAAACCTAGTATAGCAGTCACTGAGCATTACCAGGAAGGGCTCCGCTACCTTGCTGCTTGCTCATTTCAAGCAATTGCTGAGTCTCTGGGTGCATCAGTATGGGGCTAATAGGAGCCAAGTGTATCAGATTGCAGCCAACAGGCAGCTGGTCCTCCATGCTTTGCTCTCCCCTCTCCCCCCACCTTGCAGACACAGAGCTGCTTTCAATAGAAAGTTCTTGAGAGTGTTCCAAGACATCCTCCTCTTCCCGGCCTGAGCAGCCTCTTAGCTGCCAGATTGATTGACCTGGACTTCCTTGTTAAGCAGAGGCCTGTGTGTGTCAGGCTCCGGCAGCCAGAGCCAAGGAAGGGGAAGAGAGGTAGGTAGGTAGGCAGAGGAAAGGAAGCAAGGGGAGTAACAAGGAAACCTCTCAGCCACTCTCCAATACCAGGGAGATGAAGTACTCAGCATAAAGGACCAGACAAGCTGGCCTAAGAAGGCATACGGTTCATCATTGTGGTCAAGGGAGCAGGGAACCAGAAGCAGGGAGGTGGAAAACAGAAATTGGCTCTCTCTTGCTGCTACTTCAAGCTGCGGGCTTGCTCTGGCAAGGAAAGGATCCAGGAAATGCTTGCAATGGCAACTGGAGGGAACAGATCCATTCCTTCCTCTTGTCAGAGCAAAATCCTAGCTTGGGTCTGGCACGGATAGTGAAGCCAGCCAATTCCTGTTACATTACCTCCTTTGTCAGTGTAAGCCCTTAGGCTGGGGTTTGCTCTGTCAAGGGGAGGATCCAGGATCTGCTGCCAGTGCAAAGAAATCATGGCATATTTCCTGACATTGAGAGCACAGCCCTTCACTGCTTACTAGTGGAACTGATCAGAGAAAGGAGCCCGAGTAGTTTTGCTGAGCCTCTGTTCAGATTGAACTCTGCTGCCAGGGGCAGACACACCTTTATAGCCTCTGCCCTCTCCTCTAGTTTATTAAGTACAGGGCTCTCAAGAGGCTTTTTCTAGGGCAGAACAAACAAGAGACACACAGGAAATAGACACATACTTCCCCACCAGACAGCACCTTTCATAGTCTGTCACACTGACTCCTCTGAGATACTTCCTGCACGTAGCTCTGCACTGTCATTTTCCATAGGGAGCACTGGGCAGAAAGACCCCCATCTGTCTCAGCGCTACAGCTAGCCAGACCCATCAGTCAGGGCCTTCTACCTTATAATAATAATACTTTATTTAGCTTGACCAGAGGTCATCACTTGACAATCAAATTGACATAAGACAAACAGAAAAACATAAAATCCAAGACAGAGAAAGAAAAACAAACCAATGTATATACAAATTCTAAACTGCTAGTACAGATAAAATCTAAAAAGCAAATAGCGATTTGGTAATCCATAAAATAGTATTTACATACATCAACCCAACACTGGAAGTTTGAATTCAAGAAACAGCTTCCTTAAATTAAAAGCTGAAACCAAGAACTTAGCTACATTTACTGAGATTTCAGATGAAGTGCCAGATAGAATAAAGTGGGAAATCCACTGATCAGTTCTTCCAGGAAATCTTCCCATATACTGTGCCAAAAACCGGGCACGTGACTGTTCGTATAGGTGACAGTATAATAAAATATGCTGCGTGGATTCTATGCTAGATGCATCAAAAGGACATAAACGCTGCGCATAAGAGATCGGATTATGTTGCCCCTCTAACACCTTGGTTGGCAAGGCGTTCATTCTAGCACACAAGACTAAATGTTTTCCCCTTTTTGATATGGCAGAAGTCAAATAGTTTGTGATCCCACCTTGGGCTGGATGACAGAATAGATAGACCCTTAGGTGCAAGGAAACTCACCCTGGCGATTTCATTCTGCCTATCCACATCTTTGAGCCTGGTTAAAACCTCAGCTCTAGCAGCACCCAATTCTATCTCTGCTAAATAGAGGGACGAGAAGACCAGAGTTTCGAGTTTCTTTACAACCGCCTTATGCTGTAATAAGTGTCAGTTACCAAAAATTGAAAGAGGCCAAAGTTGATTAGGCCCTTTTTCTTAAACCAGAACTTGATAACACAAAGCCAGGCATGCAAATCCCAGCTGAGCTGACCCGTTTCCAACCTAATGGCAGCACAGGGAATACTGTATGGAGCCCCAAGCAAGTTATGCAGAAAGGTGGATTGGAGTCCATCCATCTTGCAGCCGAGAGAGAAAAGTGGGGCCCAGATTTCTGCCCCAAACAGCAACCGGGCCCTAACCTTAGAATCGTGCACCCTTATAGCCACGTCGGGTCTAAGCTGCCCAGTTTTAGCAAAATATCTCTGGCTAGCCAAAGAGGAACCTCTTGTGTAGCAGGGGTGGGGGTGGGGGGTGTCTCCACAGGGCGCTGGGGTGTCACTCAGGGGAATTAGCTCACCCCCTGCTACGCAGTGTCCGCCTCGAGCCAAGGCAGAACAGCCTCCTTCCAGGGAGGGGGTACCCTCCTAGGACACAATCTGAATAGTTCAGAGGGTCTTTCCTTATAGTCCTTTATTAGGACTCACTTGTCCACTGTACCTGGGCTGCCGGCTCATCCGCCTACACCCTGCAGGCCCATGTTTGTCTCCCCAGTCACCAGGAAGCCAGGCACCAACAACCCCTCAAAGTCCACACAGCCAGGCCTTCGATCCCCAGGCCCTGGCCAAGCCTTCCCCAGGCTAGAGGTTCCCTCTTGGCCACAGCCTCCTGCAATACCTGGGTCCTACTCTGGTTCCTCAGCAGTCAGTACCTTGGACAGTGTAGACCAGGAAGGCTTCTTTAGGGAGATGTTGCCTCTTCTGCTCCCTGGCAAAGACTGAGAGCATTGGCTCGCTACCTTCCTTATATCCACAGGCAGAGTGGACGTGGCCAGGCTTCCACTCTGCAGCCTTAAAGGGCCAGTGCCCTGCCCAATCTATCACAAGGGTTCTCAGCCTGCATACCCTCAGACTGATCCCCAGCTCTGGGGTTGGCTCTGCCACACCCCTTAGGTGCACCCTGCCATCTGATGGGTGCCTCTAACCCCCTTCTTAAAGGGGTAGCAGCCCCCCTTGGGCTGCTCCCTGCTACACCTTGCAACAGCAGATAGCATCCTGAAATGCTCAGCCCAACTGCTGGAAGCAGTAAAATAATTATTTGAAGATAAATACTTGTTGCAAAGCATGCCCATTAATACCCCAGGAAAACAGCTTCCTGGAGTTTGAAAAAAATGATGACCTTAGATTTGCTGTAGTTTATCATCAATTTATTGGTGGTACAGTACCTAGCAAAAGCCATAAGTTGCTGTTGGAGCCCTAGTATAGTCTGAGAGAGCAAAACCAAATCGTCCGCAAATAGCAGACATCCTATGGGTCTAGTAGACAACCGCAGCAGAAAAAAATCATTTTGGGAAAGGGAGGAAACAACATCGTTTATAAAAAGATTAAATAGTGATGGGGTCAAAGCTCAGCCTTGCCGGACCCCCACTGATAATTCAGCATAGTTGGAAATATGGCCAGCTCCATCTATTTTCACAGCCGATAGAGACTGATGATACAATTGTATAATAAGAAACAGTAGTCTTTTATCTATAGACATTTTGTGTAGTTTCCCCCACAAAAGATCCCTGTTAACCGAATTAAAGGCCGATTTTAGATCCAGGAAAGCTGCATAGAATTTCTTGTTAGTTGACTTATATTTCTCCACTAGATGTTGCAAAATAAAATATTGGTCTATTGTGGCTCTGCCTTCCTCGGAAACCAGCCTGTTCAGGACAAATGATTTTACTCTGCAACATCCAGGCTTCCAATTTGGCAAGCAGAAATTTAGCGTAAACTTTACTTACAATGCTTAGAAGGCTAATGGGCCTGTAGTTAGTTGGATCATCAACTGTCCCTTTCTTGTATATTGGAATAATGATAGCTTTATTCCAGCCCATAGGTATAATCCCTGAAGCACTGATGGCAGAAAACAGTGAGGTCAAAACTGGAACCCACCAGTCGATATAGGTTTTAATAAAGTCAATCTGGACAAGATCTGGTCCAGATACTTTGCCAGATCTAAAGGTTCCCAATATAGCAATCACCTCATCTGGTGTAAATAGGAGGGGTAGCAAAATCAAAGGAAAAAGTAGAACTGGCCGAAGCAACCTGCTGGGGCTGGTTGAAAATTTTTTCCCATGTGGTGCAGGGATAGGATGAAGCCAGGAATTGTTCATATATTTGATATTACCATTGATAATCTGCTAAAATAGTCTAGGATTCTTCTCCCTTGAGGCCGCGAATAGCTTGAACCATTGGTTGTTGGCATAGAGACGCTTTTTGCTTTTAATTAGATTCTTAGATTCTTTTTAAAGGAGAAAATATTGGTTAGGAAGAGCTGGAATAACGCCCTTCCTATAAGCTGAATAAATATCCACAAATTTCCTGCGAGCAGTTCTGCATTTGTCGTCAAACCAACGTTGGTTTGTTCCTACTATATGATGAACCCTCCCCAAACTTTGTTGGCAATTGAAGTCTGAAAGAAGGTACTGACCTCATTATAACTCTCTATGACTACAGCGTCACTGTTGGAATTCAAAATGGTCCTCTGGGAATTAACCACAGCCTCTTCCGAAATACTACTAGCTAAAAGAGTAGCCAAATCTGCGGACCATTTGACTGGAAGATGCCTTGCAGGGGAAGCCAATGGAACTTGGATTTCCTCAGCCAAAATGGGGGGTAAATTGCCAAAAGCAACTTCCAGATTTAATGATAGATGGTCCATAAGTTGACAAACACCAACTTCAAAGCGGCTAATCCTAGGAACTATGGAGAAGTGAGAAAACCATCTGTGAGGTGGACTGTAGCAGTGTGAGCAGACTGTATTGTGGTGTAGATGGGTTTGCTGGCGGGATTTAACAGATCACATCACTGTATAGACAGGGTGCGCTTGCGAGGGTGTTAACAGGCCATGTCACTCTGTAGGTAGAGTATGCTGTGAAAATCATGTCATTGTGTAGGCAGGGTGTGCTGTGGGGCTACTAGAACACCTTGTCACAGCGTGTTTTCTGTCAGCACAGCAATTTCTAATGTCCTTTTCCCTCCTGTGTTTTGCAGTGAACTTGTTAGACACAGCAACAATCCCTGGTGACTGGGGCTGGCTCACCTACCCTTCCCATGGGGTAAGTATGAGGCTACTCATCATCACCCTGCACACAGCGGGTGCGAGACTGACTGGCAGCCCTTCTAGTGATTGGCTGTGACTGTAGGGTGGTGGGGCACATGGCTTTGGGTATACTCTATGGAGTGTGCGTGGACAGTGGAGCACTGGTTTGAGGCCAGTTCACTGAGATTTCTCAACGTACAGGGGTGTGTGTACATTGTGTTGTTGTACAATGGTGCCATGTTTTCTGTGCAAGTGGCAGTGCTGTGCCAAGGATCCTGAGTGCTACCCCAGCTTGTTGGCAGTATGCTGGGCACTGCAATGTGTCCCTATGGAAACCAATTATAAAACCGTTAAAGAGGGCTGGAAGACTATGGTTTCATGAGGGTGTTAGCAAAAACCCTGTAGCTTCAGGCTGCTCGTTGTCATACATGGGATCATCCTGCCAGGTTACTGTTCCTCAGTGGAGTGACAGTGGTCCGGAAACCCTTGAGAACCCAAATCCCAGATAAAGTACACTTTAAAAAATTGTCAGTCACACACAGGTCAATAAAATGGGTGAGATAGGGGAGACATGCACCTCCACCCTAAGACTGTGGCATAGCCACCTACAGTAGCCCCCATTGGTGAGTGCTCCCCTAACAGCCTTAGGGAACAGCTGAGTTTAAATCTTGCTTTCCTTTATTGTGCTGCCTTCATACTTCACCATTTTTCCTTTCCACAAGTACCCTGTTCTGCAGGGTAGGAAATTAGAACCTCATTTTAAAAATAAACAGAGAGAGTATAGCACAAGTGCAAGTGAGCAACAGAACTTGGACTCGTATAGCTGCCCTAGCATTTAGTTACCTAGCTACACTGCTATAGCAGCCTTCTGTAACAGCCTAGTATACTCGTATAGCTGCCCTAGCAGACTCGTATAGCTACCCTAGGATTTAGTTATCTAGCTGCACTACTGTAGCAGCCTAGCAAACAGTTACTGGGCAGTATGCAAGTTCCTTCTCTAGTGACTGAATTTAAAAATGCATTCTTTGGTACACTGCTAGTGCTATATACATGTTTGTTAATAATAATAATAATAATAATTAATTCATCTGCAAATGAAGTGGTGGCACTTTGAAAAGGCTGTCTAAAGGCTGGGATTCCTGTATGGCTTATGTGAGCAGAGTGATTTCCATTTCTTGCTACTTGCTTTTTAATACTGGTTTAAAGCAGAAAGGCAGGATTGAGTTGGGGGGTGGGGAGGGGGAGGGCACCCAGGTGCCTCCCATCAGTTCAGACTGTTGTGGCTCTGCTGATAATTTGTGTATCACACTGGTCCAGCAGGGAACATGTGAAATGCACGGTAGGGAGTGTGGTAACTCCATACTCTCCTGCTGCTCAGTGCCAGCTGCTAGTGTGGGCAAGGCCCAAAGCACAAGCCAAGTCTCCTTCTGCCTCTCCTTCAAATCACAGCCCTTCCACCTGCCTTTCCTTGCTGCTCAGCAAACCCTTTTGCAACTGCTAGTCCTTTCTTCTGCTCTATCACTCTCTTCCATCCCCTTTTGCTGAGTTGGGTGGCTTCATCTGTTCCCAGAGCTTCCGTATTTATTTTATATTTATTTATTCAATATTTTTCTACCCCGCACCCTCTTGCTAACAGAACGTATAATCAACAATAATACTACTAAGACAAACACATAATATACAATTTAAAATTCATTAAAATGCTAAAAATATACTAAAAGGACAGAACCCCTTCCAACCCCACTCGTCTTCCTCTCCAAAGGCCCAGCGGAACAGCCAGGACTTACACTATCTTCGGCAAGAGGGGAGGTCTGAGGGGAGGTCTGGGGCCAGGCGGGCCTCTGTCAGGAGGGAGTTCCACAGCCTAGGAGTGGCCACTGAGAACACCCTCCCCATCATCACCACCCAGGAAACCTGGGAGACCTCAAGTCTGGTGCCCCATGCCTACTGCAAGGGCCACAATACAACCTGGGGCCTGAGGCAGTCCCGCAGATAAGCAGGGCCCAGGCTGTTTAGGGCTTTATAGCTCATTACCAACACCTTGAATTGGACCCAGAAGGTAATAGGCAGCCAGTGAAGAGAACGGAGCACTGGTGTAATGTGTTCACAGTGATCCATCCCTGTTAAGAGACGGGCTGCCGCATTCTGCACCAGCTGCAACCTCTGGACTGTCCCCAAGGGCAGCCCCATGTAGAGTGTGATACAGTAGTCTAATCTAGAGGTAATAAAGGCATGGATGATGGTGGCCAGATCCGAGTCCGAAACATACGACCACAGCCGTCGAACCAGATGCAACTGGTGAAATGCTCCCCTTAACACAGGCGGAGCTGTGAGTCGAGGAGCACCCCCAGACTACACTGTATGCTGCTTTTGTAGACTTTTGGGCAGCCTTTGACTTGGTGTCTAGGAATCATCTTTGGCACAAATTATCACAAACTTCTATGGATCCAAGGCTTCTTTTCCTTATACGGAGGCTGTATATGGATACTTCCCTACGTGTGAGGATTGACCAGGCGGGTCTATTATCAGGCCTGATATGGACAGAACGTGGGGTCAAGCAGGGGTGCGTGCTTGACCCCATGCTCTTTAACATCTATGTCAATGATCTAATTACCTCCGTTACCTCTATGGACAACCACCCCCATAAGATTGGGAATAAGGAGACAGCTATTCTATTGTACGCAGATGACGCGATTCTGCTGTCTAGATCGCAGGTAGGTTTGAATAGGCAATTGTGATCCTTGGGCCAATATTGTGCCGCCAATTATTTAGAGGTAAACTATGAAAAAACCCAGGTTATGGTTTTCTCTACTAAAAGACGGGTACATAGGTGGTTTCTGGATGACCATGAGCTGCAACAGGTCACTAGATACAAGTACCTTGGACTGACCTTCCAGGCCAATGGGAGATGGGTGTTCCATATCGCCACAATGTGCGCTCAGCCCGATTTGATGGGGAAGGTGATCGGATGTTTCTTCAAATCACAGGGAGGCTATTTGATAATGCCAGCTATTAAGGTGTACCAGGCCAAGTGTTTGGCCCAGTTTTTGTTTGGCTCACAATTTTGGGCCTTGGGGAGAACCTCTAAGCTTGAGTGCCTGCAAACTAAATTTCTCAGGTCACTCCTTGCCCTCCCCAGCCATGCGCCCTGTGTGGCGGTCCGAGTAGAGTGCGGGGTCCTACCTATAGACACCTTGGTTTGGTCCCTTGCACTCTTATATTGGTTGAAATTACATTATGGATTGGCTGCCCCTTTGACCTGTGTTACCTTAAGGGATCAGTTTCATAGTCCCTGGATGAAGTTTGTGCTAGCAAAGATGAATAGTATAGGCTATCATTAGTCTCGCTCTCTAACCTGGGTTACGCAGCAGCTAAGAAAGTAATAAAGCAAAGACTCTCAGATATTTCACGGCAGGAAGAGACTGCCAATTTGCGATCCAAGGTGACTATGGTGGGGTTTATGGGACTATTTGAATCTGTTCACCTGCTGCCTTTGTATCTCTCCCAGCAACGCCATCCTCAGGTCAGGAGGTGTTTCAGTATGGCTAGGATGAATGTGTTTCCCACCTCGGTGATGGAAGGGCGCTTTCAGGGGGTTTCTCCAGCCTCATGTTTCTGTAATTGCTCTCTAAGGTCAGCGGCCTCCCTAGACCACCTCCTATATTCTTGTGAGCTACTGCGGCTTGACCGTGATAGATGGTTGGCTAGGTGGCTTGAGCAATGGGATCAGAGACTCCTTGCGCCCTCACTCCTTGTTTATTTGGAAGGGTGTAAACCAACTCTAACAAAAAATGTGGCTTCCTTCTTATTCGAAATTCTTAAGGATGGGAGGGCTGAAGATGTGGACCCCCAAGTGTATAATGAGGGCTCCCGATTCCGGGGACATAAACGTTGAGGCTTTTTTGTTATGATTTTGTTGGACATCAATAAATATCTATCTATAGTACCAGTGAGATGGCTCACAGCAGGGATCAAGTGTACCGCCATAAGTCCCGGGAAGGGTAAGGTGTTGCGTTACCAGTGAATATGTGTCTGGCTCTTTATCTAAGAGGCTCCATTGCAGGGGTTAAGTGTGCCGCCACAAACCCGGGAAGGGCAAGGTGTTGTGTGATCTTTCCAAAAGAGGTTTGCGTTTGTATATCGAGAGCTAGCATTGGGACTGATTACTAGTTCCTTATGGGCTGATCCCAAGAGGAGCTTTGGGGAAATCCCATGGGGCACAGAGATTGTCTGGGATGCTAAATAAGGTTTTATTAGTAACTTAAATTTATTTATTTTATTTAGATCTGGAGGATTATTTTATTTGTTATTGTTACAACATGTATGTCTATTTTGTAATGGCCAAAGGCTAAACAAATAAACTTTATTCATTCATTCATTCATCCCCAGACTACAGACCTGTGTGGCCAAAGGGGGACAAACCCTGTCAATAATGGGAGCCACCACCCACCCCCAGCCCCAGCCCTATACATCACATCTGTCTTGTCAGGATTCAACTTCAGATGGCTCGCCCTCATCCAGTTCCCCACAGGTGCCAGGCACTGGGTAAGCGCCAAGACTGCCGAGTCTGGGTCTGCAAAAAAAGAGAGTTAGAGTTGTGTGTCATCAGCATACTGATGACAACGCATGCCAATCCCTCTCACGACCTCACCCAAATGCGACCTCACGACCTCACCCAAGGTTGAACAGGAGGGGGACAGAATAGAACCCTGCGGGACTCCACACGTGAGGTCCTGGGGAGATGAAGTACATTCCCCGAGAACCACACAGTGAGTTCTCCTGGCCAGGAACGAACGGAACCATTAAAGAACAATTCCTCCCACCCCAGTCCCACAGCCGAGCCACCAACATCTCATGGTCAACAGTATCAAATGCAGCCGACAGATCTAATAAAATTAAAATAGAAGATCTGCCCCGATTTAATTCAAGGCGCAGGTTGTCAACCAAAGCCACAAGTGCAGTCTCCGTGCCAAAACCAGGACGAAAATCAGATTGTGAGGGATCAAGAAGATTGACCCAATCCAGTTGCCCCTGAAGCTGCTGAACCACCACCCGTTCAATAACCTTCCCTAAAAAGGGAAGGTTAGAGACTGGCCGATAGCTGGCCAGGGCATCAATGTCAAGAGATGGTTTCTTGAGCAGAGGGCGTACTACCGCCTCTTTGAGGCAGCTTGGTACTCTGCCCTCCCTAAGGGAGGCATTGACAACTCCTGCCAGCAACGGCCCCAACGTCTCCCAGCAGGCCTTAACCAGCCAAGACAGTCACAAACGAATCCACAATAGTTGGCCTTTACATCCCTAAGGACATCCGCCACATCAGCAGGCGACACCCAGTGAAATGGATCCCATGAAATGAGGCAAGACGGGTCCTCCACTACCTCAGGTTCACCCACTGTTGTAAGTGCAGCATCGAAGTCGTGGTGAATCCGAGTGATTTTATCTACAAAAAAGTGAACAAACATGTCATAGCGAGCACTGGAAGATTCCAGTTCCAGGTGGAGAGAGGCTGGACCACCCAGAAAAGCTCCGCTGGACATGACTTCGCGGATGCTATGAGGCCAGCAAAGAACTCTTTCTTTTCTGCCTGCACCACAACAGCATAAGCTTTTAAACTAGCTTTATGCTGCAATCAGTTGACTTCAATATGGGTCCGGCACCATCCTTCTTGCTTTAACTGACGCAGGTCCTCTGTAAACCAAGGGGACCTGCGTCTTCGGCATTCCGGAAGCGGACACCTGGAAGCTGTTCGGTCAGTAGCCTTGGTCAACAAGCTGTTCTAGAAGACAACGAGGTCATTGAGCGAACGGTCATGGAGATCGGGAGGTAATTCCCCATGGGCATTCCGGAACCTTTCTGGTTCCATAAGTCTCCGGGGGCGGACCAACTAAACTGGTCCAACACCTCTCTGGGGGTAGACATGTATCAGGAGACCGGTCTGGAGGAGCTAATGATCCATCCATGACAAGGGTCTAGTTGAGACATTCCCCACCACCAGATCCCCGCCTCAAGGCCAGTGCAGAATATTAGATCAAGGGTATGTTCTCCATCATGCGTCGGGCCCACAACCCTCTGAGACAGTCCCATGATTGTCATGGCGGCCATGAACTCATGCTCTGCTTCCCCAAGATCGGTGTTGAAATCCCTCAGGACTAGAGTCCTTGGAGACTGCAAAACCACCCCCGACACCAGTTCAGCTAGGACGTGTAGGGATGCTGCCGTACAGGTAAGTGCGTGGTATATCAGCAGCAGCCCCAATCTGTCTCTGGCCAAATTGCTCACTAGATGGATTCCCTCCATGCCCAAAATAGTCTGCACTAGATACTTCCTCACAGACCAGATATCCTTAAAAATAACAGCTACACCACCTCCCCACCCCTCTTGTCTAGGCTGGTGCTGTATAGAGTACCTGGCTGGAACAAGGTCAGCTAAAAGTGTCCAGCAAGGTCTTTGTAATACACACAAGTTCAGCGATTGATCCAGGATCAACTCCCAGATCGTTGTAGATTTATTACCAACCGACCTTGCATTCAGCAGCAGCAGTCCTGGACCAGAGGTCTCCCCAATCTCGATCACTGCATTACCTGTCCGGAGGCCTGTGAGGGGGACAGGAATCAAGTACCTGTCCCTCCTCATCGTTGTTACCCACCTCCCAGATGGACCATAATTGCCCCTGGCCCACCACAACCCCAATGGCTGCCCAAGCTGTCCCGCCTTCATGTGCCGGCACGTGGAACACCTTGGTTCCCCCAACCTTCCGGCAACTCCGTCGCGGTGGCTCTGTCTGAGCCACAAGGTCAGGGGCCTTCTTCGCCTCTGTCGCTGTTCCACCATCGGATCTGGCCGGGGAACCCCCCATGCCTGGAGCCCCTGCCTTGTCATCATCTGGGGGCTCCCTGTCCCCAACGCCGCCAGAGGTTTAGTGAGTCCATGTCAGCATCAATGATATAGAAAGGTCTAGAAAGGAGGTTCTGGAGGCTAAATTTAGACTTCTAGGAAGGAGGTTGAAATCCAGAACCTCCAGGATAGCATTCTCTGAAATACTTCCTGTTCCATGTACGGGACATACTAAAAGGGACACTGAATGGCCATAAGAATGCATTGACCTCTCCCGAATGGCCATAGGGATCCATTAAAACATGTTCACATTCAGCAAAAGAGTATGGCCATAGGAATATATTGGGATACGGTGGGTTCTGACCAAACACTGTTTGGGGCACACAATGAAATGCCCAAATGCGTGTTGACCCAATGGGAAATATGCCCAGACCCCTCCCAAATAATATTGAGGCATAAAAAGCCCCCAGTCCCCTCCCAATTCATTGAATCCCTCTGCATTATCTAGTCAATGTGGGTAAATGGAGGCGAGTCATTCCCCAATATTATAGTGGTGTGTGTGTGTGTGTTCCCACTGCACTCATGAGAACATTTTGAGGTCTCCCCATATTTCCCCAGAACTATCAAGCTGGATCTCAGCATATTTTAATGGATCCCTATGGCCGTTCAGAAGAATCAGTGCATTCCTATGGCCATTTGGAGGGATTCAATTAATGGGAAGGAGTGGGAGTGTTTCTCATTGGATCCACATGGGTGTTTGGGGGTTCCACAGTGTGGCAGGATGGTGTTCCCTCAGACTTCCTGGGCTGTCCTTCCCATAGGGAATCAGCAATACTGAACAAGTCATGTGGGAATTAGCTCTAAGTCTTTATTAAGTGCATACAGCCAAACCAACACTGTCTCTCTGGGCTGCTGGCTCAGTTGCCCCACACCCTGCAGGCCCAGTCAAGTCTCTTCTGACTTCGCTTCATGCACCCAAAGTCTGTAACAGCCAGGACAGCAAGGCCCTAGCTCTCTGTAAGTCTTCCCCAGGCAACAGGCTTCTTCTTGTGCACAGTCTTCCCCAGTACCTGGGTCTACTCCTGCTCCTTCTCTGGTTCTCCTACCCTTCAGCACCCTGGTGAGTGTAGAGCGGAAGGTTCAAGCTTCTTCCCAACATAAGATCAGGAAATATTGCCTCCTTGGCTTCCAGGCAGAGACTAACCTGCTCTCAGTCCTGCAGCCTCTTATGGAGGCAGACTGGGCATGGCCAACTCTTGAGCTTCACTGCCCTTAAAGGGCCAGTGTTCTGGGCAGTCGGGCTCCTTATTTCTCAGCCTGTTCCATTCACAAGCAGGTATCGGGCTTTGGGCTAGCTACCCTAGTCCCACGCACGTGCACGCAGCCCTCTGGCTGGCCCACTCATCCCCTCTTAAAGGGGCAGCAGCCTCACAGGACTGCTCCCTGCTACACATGATGTACCCCAAACTGTTTATTTAGGAGTCACCATGTCCCAATATATTCCTGTGCCCCAAACAGTTTTTTGTCAGAACCCACTGTATCTCAGTATATTCCTATAACCATTTGGAAGGGTTTGAGACATTGGCCCTATGTAACTGAGACCCCCACACACAGACACCCAGTATCTCATGTAAATGTGGAAGTGGGTGGGTGCGCACTTCTGTGATCCACACACACACACCCACACAGTGTGTAGGGATGGCTGAACTTTCATCTGCAGCCGCACCCCTGCTCTGCCCCCGCAGCAGTGCGCACACAGACTGCCCACCCCAGCGGCATTCTGTGTAAAAAGGGCCATTATCTAGTCAATGTGGGTAAATGGAGGCTAGCTATTCCCCAATATTATTTTGCAATATGGGGCGGGGGTTACTGTACCCCTGAGAACATTTTGAGCTTTCCCAGTGTGTCTCCCCCAGTACACTTTAACAGGATCCCAGCATATTTCAATGGATCCCTATGGCCATTTGAGGATTGACCTGGGAAGGAGTGGGGGGCTTCTTATGCCTCAGCATCATTTGGGTGGTATTGAAGAGTGTTCCCCTATGGCTCCAGGTGGGTATTTGGTGAGTCACTCAATGTGCCCCAAAATGTTCTTAACTAGAACCCACCATGTCCTAATATATTCCTATGGCCATTCAGGAGGACGGATGCATTATCTAATAAATCCCGGGAAAATGGAGGCTAGTTATTCCCCAGTATTAGTTTGGAGTATGTAGGGGAGGGGGTCTACTGCACCTATGAGAACACTGAAGTCCCCCAGTATGTCCTCAACACACTCTTGGCAAATTTGAACATGTTTTAATTGATCCCTGTGGCCATTTGGGAGAGGTCCATGCATTCCTATGGCCATTGGGTGTCCTTCCAGGGAACCAGAGGCAGGCAGAGCTCCGGAGTCTCAATGTGTAGATGAGACGATGCTGCAGGGAGGAGGGATTTAGATTTGTTAGGAACTGGGGAACTTTTGGGGGAAGAGGGAGCTTATATCGGAAGGATGGGTTCCACCTTAACCAAAATGGAACTAGACTGCTGGTGCTAAAAATCAAAGGTGGTAGAAAAGTTTTTAAACTAAGATCTGGGGGGAACACTGACAGTTGCTGTGGAGCATGTGGTTTGAATGGAGGTAACCCAAAAGGATGCCATCATTAGTAGGGATACAGTGCATTCTGGTAAAGAGGACAGGAAAGAATCGGAGGGAGAACAGGCAGGCATTAGTATGGAACAAATGAACTTAAATACTTCCAAATTAAACAAAATATGCTATAACAAAACACCAGACTAAGAATAAAAAGAATATGTTTAAGTGTCTATATACAAATGCCAGAAGTCTAAAAAATAAGTTGGGAGAATTAGAGTGTGTGTATAGGCTCGTTCTCTAGCTCAGGAGGAGCTGCTTAGGGAATTAGATCAGTTTCCACCCACACAAATTCAGTCCTTTTCTAGCCCTTGTAGGGCACACGTGAATCACCCCCAATGGGGTACAGCAACAATAGAATGCCTAATGGCAAAGCACTGAGTCCTTGATGGAGCTGTCAGCCAATCAATCAAAAGGGTTTTTTGTTTAATTGCTATGGGGTCAATACGCCAAAGCCAAGGCCTCCCAGCCTCCACTTCTCCCCTTAATAGTCGGGCCTGTCCTACAGGCTGCTCTCAATAAACGGGCACCCAAACAAACATAAAGTTCTCCCCTACTGGGTACTATATTCCTCAGTGTAAGCCTGTGGACAATGTAAAGTCTCTGAACCAGATCTCAGGCTCTGGATTCTTTCTGGCTTTGTGAGTGAAGGCAGTCCTTAGTTCTCCTCTAAGCGGTATGGACAGACGGTCTCAGCTCTTCATTAGCCATGTACCAAAGAAAAGTCCCACCTTGAACTCATATGATGTTTGCAACGATACGGGCTGTGGGGTTGCAGCTCCAGAGGGTTTGTAACTTGGAGGGTTGCCTCTGGCAGCTTCTCCAGAGGCTGTAGGCTTGCTAGGCTCAGCAGCCTTCCTCCTCTCCTCTGGCAAGCTGCCTGTTTATAAGCTCCTCCCCTTCCAGGGATTGGCCAGAGCAATTACAGGCTTCTCCTCAGCCCATTACACCTGTTGTGGGCTAGAGTCTTAGTTATCTGCAAAGCAAAGCTTCAGACCCAACTGCCTTCAGTTAAGGCTGCAGCAGCTTGTTTGCCAGTTTACCTTAGCTCTGTTGGGCTGCTTTGTCTCTTAAGTAGCCACTCTGGCCGTATTCACATCTGCAGCGGCGGAGAGAGCGGTGAGGGAAGACGCGGTAGCAGGGAGGAGCCGGATGACATGCGTGAGAGAAGTCACGGCAGATCCCCGTTCGCACCGGCTCTTTTTCTGTCATCCAGCTCCTCCCCATTGCCACGTCTTCCCTCGCCGCTCTCTCTGCCGCCGCCGCAGATGTGAATGTGGCCTCTGTTACAGAGTGTTTGGCACTAAGTGAATATATCCACATAATGGGAATCTTAGACACCTGGTTGAATGAGACTAACTAATGGGACACTGTAATACCGGGGCACAAAAAAATATTGAAGCAACAGAATAAATTGATCTGGTGTGTGTGTGTGTGTGTGTGTGTGTGTGTGTGTGTGTGAAGCCGTATGTTGGAGACAGCATTGAGTCAAGCAGGAGTAAAATTTTACAGGAAGTGAAATGTACTCTGGAATCAATTTGGATAGAAATTCCATGTGCAACGGGGAAGTGTGTAACAGTGGAACTATACTATCGACCCTCTGATCAGGACGGTGAAACTGACCATGAAATGCTAATTGAGATCAGACAGGTTACTAAAGTTGGAGAGGCAATAATAATGGGTAATTTCAATTACGCTAATATTGACTTGGTGAATGTCTCCTCATGGTGTGATGTGGAGGTAACATTTCTAGATGTTGTAAATGACTTCTTGGAGCAGCTGGTCTTGGAACCTCTGAAGAGAAGGAGCTACTATGGATCTAGTCTTAAGTGGAGTGCAGGACCTGGTGCAAGGGGTAATGGTGGTAGAGCCACTTGGTAACAGTGATCATAATATAATCAAATTTGAAAGAAAAAGAAAAAACTACTGCAGTAACATTTAACTTTAAAAGGGGGAACTATGCAAAAATGAAGGAAACTAAAAGGAGCAGTTGCGTGGGTTAAATGCATACAAGAGGCATGGAGATTATTTAATAACACCATCTTGGAAGCTCAGATTAAATGTATTTCACAAATAAAAAAAAGGTATCAAGAGGACCAAACATCTGCCAGTGTGGCTAAATGGGGAGGTGAAGGAGACTATTAGAGCTAAAAAGGCATCTTTTAAAAAATGGAAAACTAGTCCTAATGAAGAAAATAGGAAAGAGCATAAGACTTGCCAAATTAGATGTAAAATGCTAATAAAACAGGACAGGAGGGACTTGCTAAAGATGAAAATAATAATAATAAATGTTTTCCAAGTACATCAGAAGCAAAAAACCTGCTAGAGAGTTAGTTGGGCCATTAGATGCCCAGGGGGTGAAAGGGGCACTCAGGGAGGATAAGGACACTGCAAAAAAGCGGAATGAATTCTTTGCTTCAGTCTTCACTGCTAAAGATGTGGGGGGGATACCCACGCCAGACCAAGTCTTTGTAGGTGAAGAATTACCTACACAAATAAGTGTGACTCTGGAGGAGGTTCTAGAGCAAATTGAGAAACTAAATAGTAACAAATCACCAGAACTAGATTATATACCCCAGAGTTCTGAAGGAACTAAAATATGAAGTTGCAGACCTACATTTGGTAATTTGTAACCTATCGTTGAAATCTGCCACCGTACCAGAGGATTGAAGGATAGCTAATGTAATGCCAATATTTTAAAAGGGCTCCAGAGGTGATCCTGGAAACTACAGACCGGTGAGCCTGACATTGGTGCTGGGCAAACTGGTGGAAAAGCTTGTTAAGAACAGAATTACTGAGCAAGTTGATAAAAATGGCTTAATGGGAAAGAGTCAGCATTGATTTAGGAAAGGGAAGTCAAGCCTCACTAATCTGTTGGAATTTTTTGAGGGTGTACATAAGCATGTGAATAAGGGTGAGCTGGCCGATATAGTGTATCCGGACTTTCAGAGGCATTTGAAAAGGTCACAAGAGACTCTTGAGGAAATTAAAGAGTTATGAGAAGAGGCAGTGCCCTATTGTGCATCAGCAACTGATTAAATGATAGGAAGCAAAGAGTAGGACTGTATGATCAGTTTTTCACAGTGGAGAGAGGAGTGCCCCAGGGATCTGTACTGGGAGCAGTGTTGTTTAATGTATTCATTAATGATCTGGAGAAGGGAGTAAAGTATTAGGTCATCAGATTTGCAGATGAATGTTAGGTGATCAAATCTGCAGATGAGACAAAGCTATTTAAGGTATTTAAAACCTGAGCAGTCTGAAGAATTGCAGACTGGGTGACTGGGCATCTAAATGGCAGATGAAATTTAATGTGGACAAGTGCAAAGTGACGCACATAGGGAAAAAGAACCCAAACTATATGTATAGAATACTGGGTTCTAAATTGGGAGTTACCGCTCAGGAAAAGGATCTTAGAGTCTGTGGGGAGTACATTAAAATCCTCAGCTCTGTGTGTGGTGGCAGTCAAAAAGCAAACAGAATGTTAGGAATCATTCAGAAAGGGATAGAGAATAAAACTGAAAATATCATAATGCCTCTATGGTACGACCACACCTGGAGTATTGTGTGCAGTTCTGGTCGCCCCATCTCAAAAAAGACATAGTAGAACTAAAAAAGGTACAGAGAAGAGTAACAAAAATGATCAAGCATATGGAATGGCTCCCATATGAAGAGAGACTTGATAGGTTGGGGCTCTTCAGTTTGGAGAAGAGACAACTGAGAGGGGATATGATAGAAGTTTATAAAATGATGAGTGGTGTGGAACATGTAAAGGGAACCATTATTTACCCTCTCTAACAGTACTAGAACAAGGTGACACTCCATGAAATTAACTGGCAGGCTTGATGGACCATTGGTCTGACCCAGTACGACACTTCTTATGTTCTTAGTGTTCGTTGTGCCTCTTAATTTCCACTTGTAATGTCATACTTTTAATTGTTGGTCTAGCAGTTTGAGCATCTTTCAAGTTACATGACATGTTTTGCTGGTTTGGGTGGGTGGGGTTAGTCCCAACAATGGTGATCTATAGGAGTGGATTGTGTTTTGATTTGAATTTACTTTTGATCTTTCAGTGGTTTGTGGTTTGGGGGCTTGACCTGCTTCCACAGGCAGTTGGAGGCAGAACTGCACCCAAGAAACTGGATGGATCAGGCAAGGGCTTGGTGCTCTGAAGCTGTCTGATACCAGGGTCCTTTACTATGTATTGTAGGGTCACCACCTGTCCATGTGCACGCACCCACACCCAGAAGGCTGCACAATCCCCCTCACACACACAGACTGCACTCCCCTGCTTCCTTTGCTTGCTTCTCAAGCAACTGTAGCAGATCCCAAAATTCTGAGACAGAAAGTGCGCGCGCACACGCGCACACACACACGCACACACACACACGCGCACACACACACACACACACACACACACACACAGTTAGCACTAAAACTAGAAAATAAATCAGAAATACATAATTTGTCCCCCTTGCACATCCTTAAGACACAGGGCTCCTCTAATTCGTTCCATTCATCCTCTGCATTGACATTGCTGTGGATGAAATATGACCCGTGGCTAGGCTAATCTGTCATGGGTTTATCCTGATAAGGCATAGAAGGCCCCCTTGCACGTCCCTTCACATGATCCTCACTCAGTATCGTGCTTCCCCCAGTTGCTTCTGAAATATTTTCTGGGTCTATTACACTCTCCCATGAGTTCTGGGGCACAAGGGTCACACCTCTTCCTCACCATTTTAGACGAGCGGCACGCGATTTGCGCATCGCGATTGCACATAATTTGAAACGTCCGCGTGTTGTAATTAGATGAGACGGAAGTGGGGTATTATGCGCATATTATGGCGGTTGCGCATTTTTAAAGTCTGCAAATTAAATAGCTCGATTGTGAGCTATTTAATTCGCAGACTTTAAAAATGCGCAACCGCCATAATATGCGCATAATACCCCACTTCCGTCTTGTCTAATTACAACACGCGGACATTTCAAATTATGTGCAATTGCGATGCGCAATCGCGCACCGCTCATCTAAAAGCGGCTTTAGTCTTCTACAAGCCTCCCAGCCAAAGCCAAAAAGCCTTCGTAGAGGCCTGCCTGCCCAGAGTGCCTCTGCTTTGGGGACTCTAATCTTATTTTTCCCTAGGATATTTCTAGGCTTGCTCCTGCCTTGCAGGTACCCCTCTTCCCATAACTCCTTACTAACCCTCTCTCCAACAATAGAAAGCCCCTTTTCCTAGCAAAGCCTGTCCACCCAGAGCAAACAGTGGGTGCTTCAGGCCAGGACTGGGGGATAGAACAGAAATTATTACTAATTATTATTATTGATAGATTTATACCCCACCCTATCCCAAAAGTGGCTCAGGGTGGCTTACACCAATTTTAAAATACAGAATCAATTCCCATACATCTAAAATAAAATTTCACTGATGCTAAAACAACCCATCCTACTCACTTACCCTCCTCTGTCTCTGACCCCTCTGACTCTGACTCCCACCCACTCCCCCATCTCTCACCTGGGGAAGAGGTTCTAACTTTCACAATCAAATGTTCTTCTAAATCCTCAGAAACATAACATATAAATTCCCTTCCCTCTCCCCCTCAGGATAGTGGCATTCCCACCTCATATCCACCCTATAAAGATTAACTGTCTTGTAACAAGGCAAACGAAGACAACCAAGCCTTGGTCCTCCAGCCACAAATGGCCACCAAATGGCCAGCAGCCGCCTACACCAGTAGGTGGGTGTAGCAGCCCCCAGGTGTTAAAGTCTGGCCCTCTCTCCCATGGGTGAGGAGTTTGATAAACAGTAGATTCTAGCTCTATTTCTAAGCCACTATAGTATTAACATCCATGCCTTATTGTTACCCGCCTTCCCTGAATATTCTCCTGGGGGAGCCTGGCAGCATGCCATGTACAACTGCACTTTATCTAGGGTGAAGCTGGGCAGGGAAACATGAATGCAGTGCTGGAATGTTCTGCTGGTTTAACTGCCTGTGAACTGGACTTCTTAGCCATGACAGTGTAGGATTCCATGACAGTCATTGCTTCCTACAAGGGTATGTCCTCTAAGGGTTCTTTCACACAACCCATCCCCAGAAAGGGAAGGCAGCAGGGGCTCTGCTCCAGGTACCTCCCATGCTGGGAAGTGGTTGTGTCAAAGAGCTGCAAGATCAGGAGGGAAGGTGAAGGTGCTGTGGCCAATGAGAGCCAAGGGCAATAATGTACACAGCGCAGTAGCCAATCAGAGCCAGAGCCATATGTAGCCTCTGGCCAATGTG
Organism: Sphenodon punctatus; assembly: GCA_003113815.1. Lineage (NCBI taxonomy): Eukaryota > Metazoa > Chordata > Lepidosauria > Sphenodontia > Sphenodontidae > Sphenodon > Sphenodon punctatus. The sequence goes on from QEPC01009527.1 coordinate 156,711, forward strand.
GTAGTGGCCACAGGTGCATTTACATAAGGGGCACGAACCAACCAGGGCCCCAGGGCAGCTGAATCATCAGCTGTGTATTGCTGCAGCTGCCTGTCACAAACTCCCTTCCATTCTGCTTCTGCCAGTGAGCGCTAAGCAGGAGTGCTTAGCCAGTGCTAATGGGGGGAGGGTCTGCCCACCATGGGAAGGCCCTGCACCCACCTTTTTAGTACTGGCTAAGAGCTAAGGGAGTCTGGGGTAGGCAGCCCCAGCACAACAAGCACACAGTTGATTATTCAGCTTCCCTGAGCTCTGGTTGGTTGGCACCCCTCATGTAAATGCACCTGTGACCACCGTCAAGTAGGCCATAGGCTAGTTATGGCTCTGATCAGAGCTGAGGATGAAGCCATGCACAGGGCCAATTAGGAGGCAGATATAATACGGTTAGGCCACTTCACAGCTTGCAGAACCAGTAACATCTAACCCCCAGTCAGGACTGACCAAGACTGGATTTGAATCAGCAGTGTCAAGGCCATCCTCAGCCCTTTAAAATGCTGTCGGTGAAGCAACAGCCTGGCAGGAGCCTCTCTGCAGGCTTCTTTCCTCTGTGCCTCACTGGCTGAGATGCTGGGCCTGAGGAGTCCCAGGGAAGGCCCATTTTCAGCAGGCCGGATGCATGCTTAGACCTGTAGGAGTGGAGAGCAGAGGGGAGCTGGATCTTGTTATAGATGGTTGCCTTCTCCCTCTTTGTGTAACTGACTATAGCAGATGGGCAGTCCCCTCAAACTCCAACTCTGTGCCTGAAGTGAAGTAACAACAACAGCCCAGAGTGTAGGGCGAGACACAGCTCTGCCCCCTTCACCCTGCAAAAGCCTTGTTCTCCCCTTAACCCCTCTAAAATGGCCCCACCCACTCACTTAGTTGCTTGGAAATTCCACTGGTGGCTGGGATGTAGGGTTGACCCTGACACACCTATTTTAACGTATGGAAGCATCGGGGTCAAACATCACCACAGGTGGCTACTATAGCTGGATACAGTGGTGCAGGAGACAGACCGCTCCTTAACTTATGTCTCTGGAGACTTCTGTGATAGCATCTGCTGCCACATGGGAATTGTGGGGGTGCCAAAATTAAAGAGGGGATTATCCCAGTGGCCCACGCTCAGGGTGAAACATGCCCCCTCTGTTCCTCTTGTTTTAACTCCCATGGAGCCTGGGAAGGGTCATTCTGAGTAGCCCTTCGATTCCTCTCTTTTAAAACTTCAAAGTGCTTCCAAAAGACTGGGAGCGAGATCCCTCCTCAGAACACTGACAATTACACTCTTATCAGTGCCATCAAAACTCACCTCCTCACCAACTCTGAGCAGCTCTCTCACATTAGCAAAGAACACCCGTGCCCTTCCTCCTACCCATTGCACATGGCACGTGACCTGTCAGATCCCAGACAGCCTGCTTGGCTCCTCTGCAAATTGCTTTTCTCCTGACTAATTAAAACGCTGATGAGATGAGTCAACATATTATTAATAATTATTATATCATCTGCTTTGATTTAAAAAGTCAAACAGGAAATGATTTTGTTCAGACACCAAGTATCTAAGAGGCTATGCTCTCCTTGCAATGCTAATTATGAGGGTAGCTCCTTCCAAAATAGCAGAGCAGCTGCCCCAACTCCCCCAAGGGCCTCTGGCCTGACATTTCCCCACCATCTAGGCTACAGCTGGCATACTTCACTATCCTGTCTGCCCTGTTCAGCCCTAGGGGTCAGGATAGGAATGGGAGGGACAATGCAAATGAAATGATGCCATGTCTGGAGTAAGCCTCACTATGCTAAAGACTCTTAAACTCTGATAAACCTATGGGGGGAAGTGGGACAGTTATATCTAGAGCTGGTGGTGCAACAAGGAAATCCTCTAGAAATAACTGTCCCACTTCCCCCCATAGGTTTATCAGAGTTTAAAAGTCTTTAGCATAGTGAGGCTTACCCCAGACATGGCATCATTTCATTTGCATTGTCCCTACCATTCCTATCCTGACCCCTAGGGCTGAACAGGGCAGACAGGATAGTGAAGTCCATCACTCAGCTGTCCCCCCCCATACCCTCTCCTACCAAATATGGTACTAAGTTTCATTTCCTAGCTCAAAGAAGCTAGGGGTTCAATCAGCTGGATCACGCCAGTCACGCAAGCAATGGCGCCAGCACTCGACTGAGGTTTCTGAAGTTTTCTAAAGACTAACCTTGGTACTCAGAACTTTGGAAATTCAGAACCGAGTACCGGAATCCCTGGTGGATTCCAGAGTTCTCTGAGGACCGAGTTTCAGCTCTAATATGAACATATTAGGGAGGTGAGAAAGAGGGACTGTGGGGATGGAGGAGGCCTCATATGGTATTTTGCCCAAACCCTATCTGTCAGGGATGGGTTAGGTACAGGGAATCCTGCCTCAGAGCAGGAGATTGGACTAAATGAACAAGCAGGTCCCTTCCAGCCCTACAATTCTGATTCTGAGTACTGGGTCCCAAAAAGGCAGGGAAGGGAGCAGGGGCGGATTGCGAATTCAAAGGGGCCCAGGAGAATATAGTCTTAGTGGCCCTGTGCTGGAGGCAAAGCTGCCAGGGCGCGGGAAATGGGCCAAGGGGGCATGGCTTGGGGGTGTGGCTTGGGGGCGGGCAGAGTGCACCAGATTTGGGGCCTATCAGAGCTGAGTTCCCAGAATCAGATCCTCAGCAGCCTGGCAGGGGTGAGTGGGAGGTTATGGGGGGCTGGCAGGGAGGAGACTGCCACTGGGGGGAGGGTATTGGCCCTCATTTCAGTGCTCTGGCTCTCCAAATCACTCCGTTTCAGTGCTCAGTGGCCCACAACTGAAAAATCACTCTGTCCCTTGCTATGCATCCTACAGTAAGGCTTCTTCATTCCTACACCAGCTGCACTAGTATTCCACAGGCCCTGTGTTTAGCTTAGCAAAGGGAAGACTAAGGGGAGAATTGATACCAGACTTCCAA
>QEPC01009527.1:160841-184966 GCA_003113815.1 Sphenodon punctatus
ATATTGCTTTACATCCTAAATTCCTACCTAAGATAGTATAAGTAAGACAGTTGTGAGAATGTGGCCCTTTTTACACAGGCCTCTCCCAGCCATGAACACACAGATTTCTGTGTGTTCATGGGTGGGGGAGCCCCATGTGAACGACGCAGTGCACGTGCCCATGGTGAGTGGGGGTACATGTTCCCCGCCCTAACACGCATCACCCACTCACACACCCCCACTCATCCCCACGCACAGAGCAACCGGGGGAAACGGTGTTTACTATGTGGGTGTGGATGAGTGGTGGGTGAGTGGGGATGCGTGTGCATGCCCCACCCATGCACTGGCACACCCACAAACTCCCCACCCGGCGGAGCCATATAAAAATATCATGTGAGGAGCCACTCGATGAAGAACAGAAGGTTGCTACTTTGTAAACAAGGTTCTTTGAGATGGCTCCGAACATTCTCACATCACCCACCCTTCCAGCCCTGCATGGAATTCTTTTCTTATATTTCTAGAAAGGGTTGGAAGGAACTGTCATTCAGAGGGGGAGAGTCAGTGCTTTTTATATTAGAGGAGCTTGAGACCATCACACGGTCTATTATTTGAACAGGGTGAGCATGCACAACCCAGTTGTGAGAATGTTGGGAGCCATCTCGAAGAACCTTTTTTACAAGGTAGCAACCTTCTTATCAGCACATGGGGAGGAGCTGTCCCCTGCTGCTGCTGCTGCTGCAGTGCTCCTAGGAGGGAGAGGCAGGTGAGGGATAGCCTAGGACTGGAGCCAGGGAGGGGAGGAAGAATCACTTATTGGGGGAGAAGCTGGCTGCAGCCTGCTGCCCAGCCAGGCAAGTGCGGGGCCCCAGGTGGCCGCAGGGTGGGCGGGCCTGGAACAACAGACAGCAGGACCGGTCCTCCAGACCGGCCCGGCCCACTGGGAATCCTCCCGGTGGGTTCAATGGCCAATCCACCCCAAGGGAGCAAGCAGTTTCTGCACCAGAGACAGTGCCAAACTACTGACCCACCTTTCTCTGGTGCATAAACTGCTCACTCCCATATTTGGTAGGAGAGGGTATGGGAGGGGACAGCTGAGTGATGGACAAGCCAGGTAGCAAGTTTTGATTGGCTGGTAGAGGCAAAATAAAAGTGGCTGTACAGCCATTTCCCATTCTTTACTGAATTTGGCTGTGTGGGCTACCCTGCTGATCTGTAAGTAATTGGCATGAGGGGGTGGAGGGGTGCCTGGCTTGGCCTAGCCTGGCCATAGGGGCAGTGCTGGGAGACAGGGGTTAGTTGTTTCCACCGTGCTATGATTTTTAAAAAAAGAGAAAAAAAGTGGGTGCCACACTGGTGCTGCATGCTGCTTGGCACTATGGAGGTGAGAGGGATCTCTGCCTTGCTCCACTTCCCCTAGCCTGGGCTGCCCAAGTTAACAGTACCACACCAATGCCATGCCTTCTAAACAAAAATAAGCAGGTGCCACTGCTGCCTGCTGCTTGCACTGCCTGGCACCATGGTGGCCAGAGGGATCTCCCTAGCTCCACTTTCCCTGGCTTGGGCTGTCCATATACTAGGGACAATGCCAGGGGTTGCCACCAATGCTAAATATACTTAAAGTTTGGGTGCTGCTGCTGCTTGCACTGCCTGCTGGCAAGTTGGCATCAACCTAGAGGCCAGAGAGGGATCACTTTTGCTGTTCTTTGTGTGCACTGTGACTACTTTGTGGGTTCAACTTTGCCAAGATGTGACTGATCACTGGGGCACAGGGGAGATACCTCATCTCTGTTAAAAACTCTGCGGCCAGGATCATCCACCTAGCCCATCGCTCTGACCATGTGGAGCCTCACCTCTCTTCTCTCCATTGGCTCCCTTTTCTGTACAAGTTCCTTGTCTTCACTTACAAAGCCCTTCACAACCTCGCTCTCCCCCTACCTCTCTGCCCTGATTGCCCTCCGAACCCCTGTTTGAGCACTCCGCTCCTTTTCTATCCCCTCCCTCATCCTCCCATGCCTCCCCTGCTCCCCCAACCGCCTTTGTCCCTTCTGCCTTGCTGCCCCGCATGCCTGGAACTCCCTCCCTGCCCTCATCCGCCTTGCCCCCACCCTCCACACCTTCAAGTCCCTCCTCAAAACCCACCTCTTCCGCTCTGCCCTTCCTAACTCCTGCTAATCATCCCCACCCAGGATTATCCCCCACCTGTTTTCTGTAAACTCCCAATTTACTGTAACCAAGCCAAAAACGTGTACCTGAGTTCTCGCATCCTCATGAATGTCGCATCCCTTGTCTCTTCCTCTCTTCTCCCTTCCCTGTCTCCCCTCCCCCTGTCTTCAGATTGTAAGCTCTCGGGCAGGGACCATGTCTATCCTGTTTTTTGTAAGCGCTATGTACATTGCTGACGCTATATAAATGCTTAAGAACATAAGAAGTGCCAGACTGGGTCAGACCAATGGTCCATCGAGTCCAGCATTCTGCCTCTGACAGTGGCCAGTCACGGGGGCCTGGGAGAAGCACCCAACAGGTCACCATGCTATCCATTCCCTGTGGGTCATCCCCAGGCTCCTGACAGTAAAGGGTTTTCTTCCTCATTCCTATCTGGCTAATAGCTGCTAATGGAACTATCTTCCAGAAACTTGTCCAAACCTCTTTTAAACTCAGCTATACTGCTGGCCTTGGCCACCTCCCCTGGCAGTAAATTCCACAACCTAATTGTACGCTGAGTGAAAAAATACTTTCTTTTGTGTGTTTTTACTCTGCCACCTGTGAGTTTCATGGAGTATCCCCTAGTTTTAGTACTAGTTGAGAGGGTAAATAACCATTCCCTGTTTACAAGTTCCACACCACTCATGATTTTATAAACCTCTATCATATCTCCTCAAAGTCGTCTCTTCTCCAAACTGAAGAGCCCAACCTACCAAGCCTCTCCTCATACTGGTGCCGTTCCATACCCCGGATCATTTTTGTTGCCCTTCTCTGTACCTTTTCTAGTTCCGCTATGTCTTTTTTGAGATGGGGCGACCAGAACTGCACACAATATTCAACGTGCGGTTGCACCATTGATTTGTATAGAGGCATTATGACATCTTCAGTTTTATTTTCTATTCCCTTGCGAATAATTCCTAACATTCTATTTGCTTTTTTGACTGCTGTGGCACACTGGGCTGAGGATTTCAGTGTATTATCCACAGTCACTCCTAGATCCTTTTCCTGAGTGGTAACTCCTAGTTTAGTACCCAGCATTGTGTACTCAAAATTTGGATTATTTTTCCCAATGCTAATGCTAATAATAATAATAATAATAAATAAATATTTCCTTTCTGGTTAAAATAATATAATGTGTGGAGAGGGGAGTCGCCTTGCATAGGTGGGCACTGGGAGGCTCAATGAAGTCTTTTGTTGGGGGCGGGGAGCTGGGGGGTGTGAATTTCTGGTTTCTTTCTTGTGGATGTTATGGTTTCTGCCAGCAGTTGCACTTTTGTGGGTTTGTGTTCATCAGCGATTGTTCCACTTTTGCTAGTTTGCTTTGCTGGGCACTGCTTGGTTGGCATTATGATTTTAAAGTGGGTGCACTGCTGATGGTGGGTGATACTGTGGGTACTGATGGCTTTTCTTTTTTTGTTTTGCTTTCTGTATGCAGTTGCATTGTTTGGGTTTGTCTTCTTTAGTGATTGTCTCACTCTGGCTAGTCTGCTTTTCTGGGCACTGCTTGGCATAATGATTTTAAAGTGGGTGCACTTTAAAATCATTAAAGGAAAGAGTTCCAGAGTTTAGAGTTCCAGGGATTTCCGAAGTCCGGAGTTCCAAATGTTGGGTTCTCGGACAAAGTTCAGAAGTTCGGCAGAGTACCCGAACTGGGTACTCGGCACCTTTGAACTCGAGCACTCGGCCTATTTGGTGCAGCCCTAGTTCAGACAATACACTGTGGAGGAACGAGCCCTTTCAGAGGCCCTCTCAAGTCTAAGGCCTTGGGCAAACTGCCTTGCCTGCTCCTGTCCCTGCTGGCAGATGTTTATCCAACCTCTTCTTAAAAATCTCAATGAAAGAAAATCCAGAGTTTGCCTTGGCTGTTCTACTGCCCAGCTGCTCTTATAATCAGGTTATTTTCTCTAAAGTTTAACCTAAATCTTCATTGCTGTTGCTGCAAGTTGAACGCCCTTTCCCAGACTGCACTGGGCCACCAAAAGGGAGTCTTGCTTCTGTTGAGGCGCTAGGTGGGAAAGGAAATGAGGCCTTACAACTGGGGATGGGGATAGATCAAGGAAGAGCAGGAAATGGGAGATCTGCTTTGGGTTCTCACCATTATGGCTCATTCCTTGATGACGGTTGGTGACCCAACAGCTCACCCTCTGGCTGCTGCCTTTGTTTTCACTACTGTGCAGTGTGAGCACTGCTGACCTGCCCCATGGGAGAGACCATGGCTCCATTCATATTTATAGAGGATTTGGAGAGCTGGTTTCAGTGCAGAGAAAATGATGATGTTGATGATGATGATGAATTGTAAGTGTGGTGAGTGTAAAGGCTGCTGCTCATTTACATCCCCTTACAGAATCCCGTGTTTCATTGTCAGCTTGTCTTTCTCTCTGTCTTTTATCCTGCTGCCCATGTTTGGGATATCTGAGTGCTTCTTGCTTAAGCCAATAGAGATATAGCTTAAACCCTTCCTCCGCTGGGTTGCCTGGACTCTCTGCATCTTCCCCCTTTGGGGTGGGGTGTGGGGTAGCCCCTCTCACCTTGCTAGGTAGTTGCATGTGCTGTATGATGCTCTTTTGAGGGTGCCCTATTTGTTTGCCAACCTAATCCCAACAGTGGGGAAGTGTCTTTTTTTGTACCCACCTTGGAGCAGTCTTTTTGCTGTGAATGTGAGAAAGGAAGTCAAGAAGGTGCCTATACTCACTCTCCTGTCCCTGCAGAAGAAGCACTTTTGGCCTTGGTTGATGACATTAGGGGAATTTTGCTTTGTTGATCCTGTTAGATCTTTCGGTGGCCTTTGATACCGTTGATCATGGGGTGTTGTTGACATGACTGCAAAACCTGGCGGGGGTGCGCGGGACCACTCTGGAGTGGCTTCACTCTTTCCTGTCAGGGAGGTCCCAGAGACTGGTGATGGGCAATTGCTTGTTGTCATCTTGGGTCCTCCTCTGTGAGGACCCACAGGGTTCCATTCTGTCTCCCCTCTTGTATATGAGGTCGCTGGGCAAGGTCAGTTGGAGGTTTGGGGTACAGTGTAATCAGTATGCTGATGACATCCAGCTCTACCTCTCTTTTTCATCCACCCAGACCCTGCAGTTTCGGTATTTAACTGTTGCCTGGCTACTGTTGGGCACTGGATGAGCATGAGCCAATTAAAGCTGAATCCAGACAAGACTGAGGTGATGATGGTTGGCTGGTCTTGTGGCCTGGAGGGGATTGGGACTCGTCTTATTGACGGAGTCTGGCCTACTCTGGTCGATCGGGTTCGCAGCTTTGGAGTGCTTCTGGACCCCTTGCTGAGTCTGGATTGTCAGATTATGGCGGTGGCCAGGAGTGCTTTTCACCAACTACATCTAGTGAGGAGGCTGTGACCTTTTCTTTCCTATTCAAATCTGGCCACTGTCAGCCATGCTGTCATCACCTTGAGGCTAGATTAACTGCAACACGATCTACGTGGGGCTACTTTTGATTACTGTTTGGAAACTGCAGCTGGTGCAGAATCAGGCAGCTCGGCTCCTGTCGTGGTTGAGACGCTGCGAGCACATTACACCAGTGCTCCATAGTCTAAGGTTTTGACCTTTAAAACCCTAAAATGTCTGAGCCCCACTTATTTGAGAGACCGCCTGTCCTTCCATGCCCCACTGCAGCCCCTGAGATCAGCTGGGAGTGTGTCCCATGGGTACCATTGGTTTGTCTTGTTCATATAACGAGGACTTGCAGGGGAGCATTCTCAGTTGCTACCCTGATGCTATGGAACTTCCTTCCCTTGGAGGTTCAGTTGAGTTGGAGCCTGAGCATCTTCCAGAGGCAGTGTAAGACTTTTCTCTTTGTAAAGACATTTGACGGGCAGGGATAGGGAGTGGAGTGGGACATATGGAGGTAATATGGGCATTTTGGGGGAGGGGGGCTGTGGGATGGTTGTATTTTGTTTTTATGCATATTTATGTTTTTATATATGTTAGCCATCCTAAGCCTTTAGGGAAGGGATGGGATAGAAAATTAAGTCATTAACAAACACTTAACACTTTATTCTTTCTGGGATAATCCAGAAACATTCTATGGCAATTTCCCCAATTTTTTTAATAAGCTCAGGTCTCAACTGAGACCAGCCCAGGATGTTTCTGCGCAAAGGAGTGTGTGTCTGGAATACAGCTGGATTTCAGACTGTTGTAAGGCTCTGACCCGCCTCTGTTCTCTCCCACCCTCAGTGCAGCAGTAGGGACAGCTTCCTCCCCACTGCTTGGCTAGCTTGCCGGCCTTTCCTCCCTGCTGACTGCTGTTTTTTGTGATGGTTTCTGCGATGTGAACACCCGTTTATTGGGAATGAGACCCTCTTGCAACCATCCCAACCAGCCTCTCAGCAGCCAGGTGATGTCATCCACCTCTGGGCTGCTCATCTAGAAGTCTGCCTCTTGAGCCTGATTCTTCTGGTAAGTGTGTGGAAGTCTTCCAGAACTCTGCCTAGGTGTGGGAAGGCAAGGGCAGGGCCCGAGCTAAATGTCTCTCTCTCTGGGCATTCAGGCCATGTTTCTTATTTACTGGACCAGTACTTGGCCTGAGCTCCTGACCTTCTCTGTCCCCAGCCCTATCAGCCTAAGGGCTCGCAGAAGCAGAAATGTAGGCTGGAAATCTTCAAACTGCAGGAGCTCTGTGGAAACGCCTTCTGCATTAGCTGCCACATTTTCTATTGGCTCAGCAGAGGAAGTGTGTGTGGGGAGGGGGAGTGCATTAGCCTTGGGGCCTACAAATGTGACAGAATCGTGAGTGATCTCACTGTAGCAGGGTACGGTGCCCCAGCCCTTACTTTCTCATGAAAATTCAACTCAGGCACCCTGTCATGAGATTGGGGTCTCTCTACCCCCCTCTATGCTGTCTGTGACTCCATTTCCCTCCAATTGCAGCATCCACAGGATCAGGTCCCTCCAATATTGATTTAGCCTGCAACGAGTTAACCCTTTTGTCACCATTAAACCTCACAGTTCCCCAAGCACAAAACTCTTCTCTGGGAATTTTTGTCAGGACAATTTGCTGGAAATAAACCAAGAAAAGTCCAAAATAGTTTGTTTTACGTGGAAAAAGATCTCATAGATGGAAGTTGGCAAACCAGGAGATAGCACAGGTCCCGGCATATACGTATTTGGGCCTGCTGTTCCAGGCATCTGGGGAATGGAATTTGCAGGCGCAATTCTCCTTGAACAGAGCCAGGAGATTAAAAATAAATCTGCTCAGTTTTTTCAGGGCGGGGGGAGGTCACTTAGTTGCCCCGGCAATCCACTTTTACAACCACAAGTTGGTACCCCAGTTGTTGTATGGGGCCCTTTTCTGGGCCCTGAGTAAGTTGAGGGACCTGGAGAAATTCCAGGCGGGGGTAGCATGGGCGATTTTGATGGTCCCACCTGGCATCCCGATGCAAGTGCTTTGCCGTNGGGCGATTTTGATGGCCCCACCTGGCATCCCAATGCAGGTGCTTTGCCGTGAGTGTGGCCTGCTCCCCTTGCGGGCCAAGGTCTGGCAAGGGGCTATTATGTATTATCTACGCCTTTTCTTCGATTTGGCAGCTCCCTGGGCCCAGTTAGTTCTATCTGACAACTTCCCGAACCCTTGGTTGACTTCAGTGGCTGAGAAAATCAGACAACTGGGTTTCTCTATTGAGGCCCTGTCCCAGTTGGGATTTAAGGGGGCAAAGAAACTTGTTCTGAACCGACTGTTAGATTCCACTTGGCAGGAAGTTTGGGCCCATCTTAAAGCTTATAAAGCTACTGGCCTTTATGTACAGCTGGCCAATGTAACTGTCCTGCCTATGCCCTTTCTGGATGGGGGGATCCCACCGAACTCCAGAAGGTTGTTTTCACTGGCAAGGTGGAACGCTTTTCCATCCGCTGTCACGGCCGGTAGATACAATCAGACCCCTTTGGCAGAACGACTGTGCAGCTGCTCTTTAAGGGCAGTGAACTCATTGGCTCACATTCTATTGTACTGCCTTTATGCGACTCAGAAGGAAATTTATTTTTCCAAATTGCTGGCATCATTGCCAGGTGGTTCTGAGGTATCACTTCTGACTTATCTGTTGGGTGACCGCCTGCCCCAGGTTGCCCGGTTTCTGAGCATAGTTATTCAAATCAAAACTGCCTTAGATACTGGTGAGGTGGCTCATGCTGGAACTTAGGATGCCTCGATTAGTTCTGGAAATAATAGTTAAAGCCCCTCAGCATTTGTCTTATCGCGGAGCTTATCCCGTGGATATTGTAAATGCCCTGGGGTGATTTGTACTTATTTGTATATGTATTTGATATTTTATTTTTGTCTGATATATTGTAATAACCTCCGGTTGACACAATAAATTATATTGAATTGAAAACTCTTCTCTCTAGGTTTGCCTGTGTTTGAAAACACAGAATTTACCTGATCTGTGTCAGGCCAATGTTTGGAGTTCACTTGACCACATTAGGCTCAGTTAAAAGAAGTTTAATATATAAATCATGAATGAAACATGCAGTGCTAGATTATACTCAGAGTGCAGTAAATCAAAATAACATAACCAATAATGCGTTGCTACTTATACTTGTATTCTCCTAACTAGGCTTACCCTAATAAAAGTCCAAAGAATATTTCAGTTCATATCTCAGCTGTGATGGTAAAGTTTAGCTGGGCACAAGTCTTAGAAGTTTCATAGAATCAATGTCTTAACTCCATTTCTTGTCTCATCCCAGACCTCCTAACTGGGTCCTTCTTCAGTTGTTGATAAGATAAGATGGCTCTGTTCATCTTGTCTTACCCCTTACATACTTTGTCACGGTTATTTGTCCGTTTTCCCACTCAGGCGTATATGTGGGTTAAGCCACGCCCTCTTCAGGATGCTTGCATTTACAACTCAGTGGATGATAATCAGTGCCTCAAGATAATCAGTGCCTCACAATTTCATTCAGTTCTTAGTTTCTCCATTTACACTGCATACATGCAATGAGTTTTTGGTCCTCAGCTTACACTATACACATGTTGAATTAACACTTTCCTCTACATATATGTAACATGCATTTTACATGTTTTGCATGATCCCAACATGACACACTCACACTCTGGGAATTAGCTCTCTATTTATAAAACTCTTTATCCATACACAGTTCTCCACCCAGCCACATACAGTCTCTACTCATGCTACCATCCAGTTCTCGATCAGTAGTCTCTTATCCATATAGTATTCTAGCTGGACTGCTGGCTCATCAACTTTGCACCCTATACCCCAGCTGTGTCTATGCCGCAAGCCAGCTCATTCACCTCACACCCTGCCTGGGCATACGCAGTGCTCAAGCCTGTTATTAACGCCAGGAAACAGCCCTCCAGCAACCCCAGCCCTATTTAGCTTAGCCCAGCTCAGCCATGTAACAGTCCTCTGACTGTTAAGAGTTCAGAGTTCCAGGAGTCATCTGTAAGATCTTTTGGCCTCTTCAGGACCCTGAAGAGGGTACTCTTCGGCACTCCATTTGATTTGCCCTTCTTTGCTTATCCCCCTCAACCTTCAGAACCACAGACAAAGCTCATGCAGGGATCCAAGCTCCAGCAGAGAAATGCTTATCCTTCTCTGGTCAGGCACAGACTTAGGCCGCTTTCATACACCCCTTCCCCGCCCCCCTGCATATTCTGACTGTGGCAGGGAATGCGCAGCCAGGATATGCGTGAGGTGCTTCCAGTCTAAAAGCCCCCCCCGCATGACTTTGCCGGCAAACACCTGCAGAGATACAGGGCAGGAAATCCTGCTCCTGTATCTCGGAGGGTGTTTGCCGGCAAAGCCACGTGGGGGGGCTTTCGGACCGACTGAACCCCACACATATCCTGGCTGCGCATTCCCTCCCGCAGACAGAATATGCGTGGGTGGGGGAAGAGGTCTGAAAACAGCCGGAATCCTCTCTACCTCTAGTGCTCCTTATAGTCAGAAAGTGAGCAGAGCTAGCACTCCAGTCACTGACTCTTAAAAGGCCAGTAGCATCCCACACTCACTCTGGGCTTCTCGCACCCTTTTCCTGTCTCACCCTTCTGGTTGACACACACCCAGGGCTGGCTCTGCCATGCCCATGCTCAGCCCTTAGGCTGGTGCTCTCAGTCCCTTAAAGGGACAGCAGCCCCCTCAGGCTGCTTCCTGCCATACTCACTGTAGGAGATAGTGGGGATAAACAAGTAAGTCCCCACTTCTATTCATGGCCAGATTAGTGCAGTAGCTTTAAGGGCCGTAAGCTTAGGGCACTGAATTTGGATGAATTCCCCCCACCAATGAAAACATTGCTAGCCCTCGCTCTTCTTGGTTGGAGCTGGAGCAACTGCAAGTGAGAGGAGGCTGCAGCTGTCGACAAGAGCTGCAGCAGCCATTTCTCCACCTGCACCAGTCCTGGTAAGAGAAAGATCATGGTTGAAGCTATCATGGGTGATGGGAATAGGTCAAGAGAGAAAGAGAACCCCAAATTAAAGGAGTGTCAATAGGTTGAAATGGGTCCAGGTGCAAGAAATGACTTGCCCCTCATCACTATCCTCTTCCCTGTCCCACCCCCTCCTTTCCCCTCTTCTCCGTCCTCTCCCCAGTGTCCTTATTGCAGAAAACGTACATGATAAAGACTCCAGAGACACTCCTGCCACTTGCTGTGCCTGAGCCCTGGAGGCTGTGGCTGTGCTACCTGCCTCATGCTGCTGCCAGTGCTTGCTCTATCCTGTGCCAATCTCTGGGTGGGTTCCACCTGTGCTGCAAGCACTTCTGCTCAGCTCAGTCTCTGCCTAGCTGCACTACAACTGGACAGGATTCGTGGATTCTCTTCCTGTCCTTATGATAGCTACACCCCTGCCAAATTACAATGACCCTAGACAGCGTACCTTACTTGTATTATGGAGACCTGGATGGGCACTGAGTCGGGACCTATATTGGCTGACCTTGTTCGGTTCGGGTACTCAGTTCAGCTTCAGCCACAGTCTGAGGGACAGGGGTGGTGTAGCCATTATTTGTAAGGAGACATGTAGTGCGATCCAGTTCCATACAAGTCAATGTGTCAGGCTCCGGGGTCGGAGCCTAGGGAAAGGATGGAGGGAACGGGCAGGAGGGAAGGCAAAATGGGAAACACGGGATTAACAAGAGAACCTCTCAGCCGCTCTCCAATATCCAGGAGATAAAGCACTCCACATAAATACCAGCCAAGCTGGTCTAGGAAGGCATACGACTCATCATCGAGGTGGAGGGACAGGGGAGAAACACACAGGGACTGGAAGACAGGGATCCAGGAATCAACACAGGGGAAGCAGGAGGCAACAGGGGAAGCCAGAGGCCGAGGCACCGGGGAAGGCCAGAGGCGCGGGGAAGCCAGAGGCCGAGGCAACGGGGAAGGCCAGAGGCGCGGGGAAGCCAGAGGCTGCAGCAATGAGGGAAGCCAGAGGCAAGGGAATAAGGGAAGGCCAGAGGCGCGGGGAAGCCAGAGGCCGAGGCAACAGGGAAGGCCAGAGGCACGGGGAAGCCAGCAGCAATGAGGGAAGCCAGAGACGAGGGGAAGCCAGCAACAATGAGGGAAACCAGAGGCGAGGGGACAGGGAGCTGAGCCAGGGGAAGCCAAAGGCAGAGGCATCAAGGGAAGCCAGCAACAATGAGGGAAGCCAGAGGCGAGGGAAGCCAGAGGCAGTAGCAATGAGGGAAGCCAGAGGCGAGGGGACAGGGAGCCTGAGGCAGGGGAAGCCAAAGGCAGAGGCAACAAGGGAAGCCAGCAACAATGAGGGAAGCCAGAGGCAAGGGAAGCCAGAGGCAGTAGCAATGAGGGAGGCAGGGCTCTTGTGGGCTCAAGGGTCAAAGAAAGCTACAAAGAGCCAGGAGAGCTCTAATAGCCTCAAGACAGGCTGAACAAGATCAAAGATGAAGAACAGGACCCACTAGAGGGGATGTAGAACATGAGAGGGACAGGCCATCATAGAGACAGGACAAGGGGTGAGTAGGTAACAAACCACATGCTTAGTGCAGACAGAAGGAGAGGGAGGGAAACTGGGCAAGAAAGCCCCAACAATCAAGACTACAAAAGGAACAAGTGTTAACACATGGGGAAGGGTTCACACACTAATGACACACAAAGGGGAAAACACATTAGGACTTACCCATACCAGGACACAAACCTACACAGAGACACAAGTAGAGGAACAGAAGCAGAAGTAAAAGGGAAGCAGGCCAAGCAAGAGTCAGAGAGGAATGAACTCGAAGCTCCGCACCCACCACAGCTCTGAGCAGCCCTAAATACCACAGAGGGCCAATCAGGCTGTGACATGTGGGTCCACGCCCACTCCCAGGTGCAGGTGGGACACAGCTGGAGGGAAGAGGATGAATACTGAGGCAGGGGGAAAAGTCACTCCTTGCAGTCTCCCACCCGTGGCACAAGGGACAAAACACCCTCAAACAGCCCTTGAGGCCATGGGTTCAAAGCCCAGCCCTGACACAATGGGAGTTTAGCCATTGACTTCAATGGGAGCTGGATCGTGCAAATGGTCTGTGAGGAGATTTCCTGTGCAATCTATCATGGAAATTGAGGACCTCCACCTGGTGATGGATCTAGCTGGAGACAGAGTGGGGTTGCTACTGATATTTCATGCACCTACCTGTACAGCAGCTTTCCTGTCTGCTCTGACTGAGCTGGTGTCGGGGGTGGTCTTGCGGTCCCCCAAGATGGTGGTCATGGGAGACTTCAATATTCATGCCGACGCCAGTCTTGGAGGTGTTGAACATGAGTTCATGGCAACCATGGGCCTGTTTCAGATAGTTGCCAGCCCTACCCATGTTGGAGTACACACACTGGACATGATATTTTGTACAGGCCATGAGGCACAGGATCCATTAGTGAGGGAGGTGTCAACAGTGACCTTGCCATGGATGGATCATTATCTCCTCCGGGCTGGTATTTTGGCGTACGTCAGTCCCCAGGGAGGTGGTCAGTTCGGTTGGTTCGCCCCCAGAGACTTATGGAACCAGAGATGTTCCAGAATGCCCTGGAGGATGTATTCTCTGGTTTCGATGGCCATCCACTTGACCTCATGGACTTTTGGAATTCTGTGCTGACTGAGACCGTCAACCGTAAGGCTCCTAGGCACCTGCTCCCGAACCGCCGACAACATAGGTCCTCGTGGTATACAGAGGACCTGCAGCGGATAAAGCAGGAAGGGTGGTGGTTAGAACGATGGTGGAATCGTTCTCGTACTGAAGTTGACTAATTGTGACGTTGAGTCTATTTACGTACCTATTCTGTGATGGTACGGGCAGCAAGGAAGGCTTTCTTTGCTGCCCTCATTGTGTCCACTAAGTCATGTCCAACTGAGCTTTTCTGGGTGCTGAGGGGGCTGGTGAGTCCGGCCTCCCTCCATCTGGATCCAGAGTAATCTAATCTAATCGCTCAACTCCATTACAGTTTTGATGCAGCGCTTTTGACATTAAGTGAACCAGAGGCAGTCGAAGCCCTGTCTTGTCCTGTTTTATGGGATCAATTTCAGTGCGTGTCGCCCTATGATGTGGAGGATGTTCTAGGGGCTGTTTGAGCCACTCATTGTGAACTGGACCCATGCCTGTCCTAGCTGATTAAGGCCAGCCAGGAGACAGGACTGTTGCTGGCTGGGATAGTCAACACCTCCCTTAGGGAGGGCAGAGGCCCAGACTGCCTCAAGGAGGCAGTGGTGTGGTCTTTGCTCAAAAAATCGTCACTTGACATGGATGCCCTGGCCAGCTATTGGCCGGTCTCTAACCTTCCCTTTTTAGGAAAGGTTATTGAGCAGGTGGTGGCTCATCAGCTTCAGGAGCATCTGGACCGGATCACTTTCCTAGATCCTTCGCAGTCTGGTTTTTGTCCAGGTTATGGCACTGAGACTGCACTTGTGACCTTGGTCGATGACCTCTCCTGTGAGTTGGTCCAGGGTCGTTTGACCCTGTTGAGCCTGTTGGATCTCTCAGCTGCATTTGATACTGCTGATCATGAGTTGTTGGTGACTCAGTTGCAGGACCGAGCTGGTACGGTTCTTGAATGGTGCCGCTCTTTCCTGGCTGTCAGCATGCAGGGAGCGCGGCAGTGGCGCCCCTGCCTGACGGCCCCACCGGGGCAACCCTCTAGCCAGCAAATCTCAGCAGGGCGGGCCTCGCCGGCACGGCCGGTAGCCCCACCCCCAGCTGCCGTAGGGAAGCAGCAATCAGAATTTCCAGAGCCGACCACACCCCTAGCTCAGGCGCAGCATGCAGGGAATCCCCCGCCCCTGTTATGTCATTCCGAGCGCCTCCGGGCACGTACAGGGGCAGGGCTAGGAAGATAAAGCCCAGCGCCGCATGCTGAGCAGCGCTGGTGATTCGGAAACCGGCCCCCCTGAGAGTTGAGCTTGTTTGTGCGAACAAATTACGGAGAACGTNTTTGAGCCACTCATTGTGAACTGGACCCATGCCTGTCCTGGCTGATTAAGGCCAGCCAGGAGACAGGACTGTTGCTGGCTGGGATAGTCAACACCTCCCTTAGGGAGGGCAGAGGCCCAGACTGCCTCAAGGAGGCAGTGGTGTGGTCTTTGCTCAAAAAATCGTCACTTGACATGGATGCCCTGGCCAGCTATTGGCCGGTCTCTAACCTTCCCTTTTTAGGAAAGGTTATTGAGCAGGTGGTGGCTCATCAGCTTCAGGAGCATCTGGACCGGATCACTTTCCTAGATCCTTCGCAGTCTGGTTTTTGTCCAGGTTATGGCACTGAGACTGCACTTGTGACCTTGGTCGATGACCTCTCCTGTGAGTTGGTCCAGGGTCGTTTGACCCTGTTGAGCCTGTTGGATCTCTCAGCTGCATTTGATACTGCTGATCATGAGTTGTTGGTGACTCAGTTGCAGGACCGAGCTGGTACGGTTCTTGAATGGTGCCGCTCTTTCCTGGCTGTCAGCATGCAGGGAGCGCGGCAGTGGCGCCCCTGCCTGACGGCCCCACCGGGGCAACCCTCTAGCCAGCAAATCTCAGCAGGGCGGGCCTCGCCGGCACGGCCGGTAGCCCCACCCCCAGCTGCCGTAGGGAAGCAGCAATCAGAATTTCCAGAGCCGACCACACCCCTAGCTCAGGCGCAGCATGCAGGGAATCCCCCGCCCCTGTTATGTCATTCCGAGCGCCTCCGGGCACGTACAGGGGCAGGGCTAGGAAGATAAAGCCCAGCGCCGCATGCTGAGCAGCGCTGGTGATTCGGAAACCGGCCCCCCTGAGAGTTGAGCTTGTTTGTGCGAACAAATTACGGAGAACGTGAGTGACTGCCCTCTGCCCTGCCTGCCTGAAATTCCTTGCTCTCTTCCCTTGGAGTAACTGGTGAGTGACTGGAAGAGAGAGAGTGTGGCTGATTGGACCCCTGACATTCCTTCCCCTGTCTGGGCCTGTCCCCTCCCTGTGTACGTGTGCCTTTCTACTACGAGGTAGTGCTTAGGGTTGCCCCCTCCCTAAGCACTACCTCACAATCAGCCCGTACCCCATCTGGCACAGTTGAGCCCGGGAGAGAGAGACCCGTAACTCCCGTATCCAGGGATACCGTCCGTTTCAGAAGAGGCTGTTGGTGGGATGTCTGTACCATGATAAGGTGGTCAGCAGTAGGGTCCTCTTCTCCTTCGCCTGGCGGCTCAATGGGAGACTGCATTAGTGAGAGACAGGGCTCGCCGGGCACTCCCACCGAGATGGAACTTGCTTCTAGAGGTAACAACTGTGCCGCTGCTGCGGAGGTGCCCATTGTGTTTGAAGGTCGTTTAGGTATACTACCGCTTGACGCACCTTCTGGGGTAAGCCGTGCACCACAACCCGCAAATGCGGGAACCCGGGTTTGGGAGCACCGGACCAGTATCTGCACAGTCTCAAACATCGATGTAGAGGTTGGGTAGCCCTGGGACGTGAACCACCCTGCAGAAATAATTGCTGGTCCAGTTGGCCGGGGCCCAGGTAACATTGCCGTTTGTCTGGGTGATGGGGCAGACGTCACGGGCACACCTGCCACAGGAACAGCTGTAGGTGGTAGACTCGGTGCTATAGGGAGAAGTTCCCGGGATGTCATCACCGGCGCTGAGTTGGTCTGGGGGAACACTGTCTGAGCAGACGGCGCCCGTGAGCACGGGAGAAAAGGCACAGCGGCAGAATCCTCACTAACAGGATGGGTTAAGAGGGCATTTTCCTGGTCCACATACTCACAAACATGAGCATAATTGGTCCACATGGCTGGGGTCAGTTCCACTTCTGCCTGGCTTCCAGTCAATACCGCTGCTATCTTGTGAAAGTCCATCCACATCAGGACAGATGGTACCTGGCTGACTGAGGCCTTCCGTGGAGGGTCACCAGTGGTGGTAGTGGGCATCATGAGGTGGGAGAACCGTACCGAGGTTCGCCAGAAAATAGCAAGGGTAAGGGGCAAGAATAGGGGGAAGGGATTGGTGGTGGAGCTTACTGTCAGGCTCCAGGGGCGGAGCCAGGGAAAGGGGAGGGGAAGTGGTTAGACAGGAGGGGGGAACGGGGTGTAGGGAATCTGGGATGTCCCTTAGTACACACGGGGAAACCTCTCAGCCGCTCTCCAGTACCAAGGAGATAGGGTGTTCAGCATGGATCCCAGCACTGCTGGTCTAAGAACGCCTATGGCTCATCATTGAGGTCAAGGGACAGGAAATCCAGAAGTGTGGGATCAAGGAACTAGAGGCAGGGTTCAAGGAACCAGAGGCAGGGGAGCGAGGGATCAGGGGTAAGGAACAAGGAACCAGGGGCAGGGGAACGAGGGATATGGGGTATAGAACAAGGAAACAAAGGCAGGGGAGCAAGGGGTCAGGGGTAAGGAACAAGGAACCAGGGGAAAGGTAACGAGGGATATGGGGTAAAGAACAAGGAACCAAAGGCAGGGGAGCAAGAGGTCAGGGGTAAGGAACAAGGAGCCAGGGGAAAGGGAGCGAGGGGCCAAGATTAGGGATCGAGAAACCAATGCTAGGGAGTAAGGGGACAAGACTAGGGAGCAAGAAACCGAGATTAGGGAGCAAGGGGCCAAAACTAGGGTGCGAGAAACCGAGGCAAGGGGTCAAAATTAGGGTGCGAGAAACCGAGACTAGGGAACAAGGGGACAAGACTAGGGAGCGGGAATCCCTAGGGGCAAGGGGGGGGCGAGGGAACCCTGAAGCGAGGGGAGGAGCAAGGGAACCCTGAGAGCGAGGAGGGACCAAGGCGAGGGAGCCCTGGAAGCAAGGAGAGGAAAGAAGGAGCCCTGGGAGCAAGGAAGGGCCAAGGCAAAGGAACCCTAGGAGCTAGGAGGAACAAGGGAGCCCTGGGAGCAAGGAGGGAGGAACAAGGTGAGGGAGCCCTGGGAGCAAGGAGGGAGGAACAAGGCAAAGGAGCCCTGGGAGCAAGGAGGGAGGAACAAGGCAAAGGAGCCCTGGGAGCAAGGAGGGAGGAACAAGGCAAAGGAGCCCTGGGAGCAAGGAGGGGAGCAAAGGAAACCCTGAGAGCGAGGGACAAGAATAAAGAGAACTAGAACACAGAGACAACTAGACACAGAGACACCAGGCTACACAGAAACTAGGAAGGAACAGGGAAACAAATACAGCAAACAATAGGGATTACTTACAGTAGGTCATTGATGGAACAACAGGGATATAGACTAACATGAAGACAAGGCAGGGTGTGAGAGGGAAACTGTACACAGAACTCACCACCACCAAACACTACTCCCAACAAAGACAAAGGACAAACAAGGTGCATCTAGAGAAAGAACAAGGTGAGTGGGCCAAGCACAAGTCTAAGGGGAAGTGACTCAAAGCTCCACACCTGCCACTGCCCTCAGCAGTCCTTAAGTACTCCACAGAGCCAATCAGACCGTGGCAGGCATGGCCACACCCACCACCAGATGTGCGTGGTGAGCAAGGCAGGAGAGAAAAGGGAGAGTGTCATGAACAGGAAGAGAGCCATCCCCTGCAGCACATTGCCCATAGTGCAGGCTGCCGAGAGTACCTCCTAGAAGTCCCCAAGGCCAGAGGTTCAAGGCCTGGCCGTGACAGTATGTCTCAGATGCGGAACTTGCCACTATTTTCTATGCTTTTATTACATCAAGATTGGATTACTGTAATGCGCTCTACGTGGGGCTACCCTTGGTGACGGTCTGGAGCCTGCATCTGGTGCAGAATGCGGTGGCTTGTCTCCTTAGGGGGATGAGTCATCATGAGCACATTACACCAGTGCTCTGTTCTCTGTGCTGGCTGCTGATAATCTTCTGGGCCCAATTCAGAGTGTTGGTCTTGACCTTTAAAGCCCTGAACAGTCTGGGATGCATTTATCTGCAGGACCACCTCACCCTCGGAGTCCTGGATCGGCCTCTGCGGTCAGCTGGGAGCGCCCTCCTTGAGGTCCCCTGGGTTTAGACTATGAGGAGGGAGTTCTTGGTGGCTGCTCCGCAGCTTTGGAACTCCCTCCCACTGGAGGTCTGCCTGTCTTGAGACCTCCCCTCTTTCCATAGACAGCATAAGACCTGGCTGTTCCGCCAGGCCTTTGGTGAGTGAGATGGGTGATGGGTTGGGGGGTTGGGTTAAGGATGGGGATTTTTATTTTTTCTGCCAGGGTTATTTTAATGTTTAATAGTTTTATTTGTTTTATTATTTTAAGATGTTGTTAGCTACTCCGAGATGCGTAAGCAGGAGGGGGCGGTATAAATAAATAAATAAATAAATAAAGGACCCAGGTTCAAACCAGTACCCTGGGCACAATGCATGGCATCGGGTGGGGTGGTAGGCAGGGCCAATGGTTGGCAGGGCCAACCAGAATTTTGAAACTAATATGGAATTTTACCGCCTCAATTCCCTATCTGTAAAAATGGGAGTGTGTGTGTGTGTGTGTATATGTGTGTCTGTCTCTCCCTGTCTTCCCCTCACCTTTGTCCTTCTTAAATTGTAAGCCCACTGGGCAGGGACCTGTCTCCGCCAACAGGCACTGTGTTTAATGGCAGGAGTACCATAGCAGAGAAAACAGTAGTAGTACCATTATTATTTATTTTATCCATTTCTATCCTGCCCCTCCTGCCTCAGGCAACTCTGGGTGGCATACATAAAAAATTAAAATACAGTAACAATAAAATACAGTAAAACCATTCAAAACAATCAACAAAAACTCGCCTTAACTCCATACTCCTAATAAACTCAAACCAACACCCATTCCTCTCCCTTCCCCCCCTCCCCCATTTATCCCCTCTACCAAATGCCTGGTGGAAGAGCCAAGCCTTACACTGCTTCTGGAATGCAAAGGGACCCAGGCAGAGACAAACCCCCACCGGGAGCGAGTTCAACAGCACAGGTGCAGCTGCCGAGAACACCCTCCTGTCCGATGCCACCTGACAATATATCGGGACTTCCAGAAGGGCAACCCCCAATGACCACAGTAGCCACCCCAGGACCTGGGGAATGAGGCAATCCCTCAAGTAGGTAGGGACCAGACCGTTCAGGGCTTTATAGGGCAAAACCTGCACCTTGAATCAGTCTCGGAAGACTACAGGCAGCTGGTGCAGAACTCAAAGCACTGGTGTAATATGTTCCCAGCAGCCCATTTCTGTGAGCAGGTGGGCCGCCACATTCTGCACTAGCTGCAGTCTCTGGACTGTCACCATGGGCAGCCCCACATAGAGTGCGTTGCAGTAGTCCAACCTCGAGGTGACAAATGCATGGATGACAGTCCCAAGGACGGAATCTGAAATATAGGGGCAGAGCCTTCATACAAGATGTAATTGGTGAAAGGCGCTCCTAGCCGCAGCCAACACCTGGATATCCAGGTGCAGCTGTGGATCCAGGAGTACCCCCAGGCTCCGCACCTGAGTGGCCAGCAAGGGATGGACCCCTTCAATGACACCTTCCCCTCACAAATCACCGACCCTGCCAACGAGCATCACCTTTATCTTGTCGGAATTAAGCTTCAATTGACTCGACCTCATCCAATTCCCCACTGCCTCCAAACACCAGGACATCACCGAGACTGCAGAACCTGGGTCTGATAAAAAGGAAAAGCATAATTGGGTGTCAACAGCATACTGTTGACACTGAACCCCCAACCTGTGCACAACTTCTCCCCAGCGGCTGCATGTAGACATTGAATAAGAAGGGGGGACAGACTAGAACCCTGCGGGACCTCACACAGGAAGCCCGTGGGGGATGACGAACAGTCCCCCAGATCACCCACTGAGATCTATCATTTATGAAGAACAAAACCACTGTAAAACGGTCCCATCCAACCCAGCAAGGTTCCACGGGTGAGTCACCAACACCTCATGATCCACTGTATCAAAAGCTGCCGACAGATCAAACAGAACCAACAAGGTTGAATTTCCCTTGTCTAGCTCTACTTGCAGATCATCAACCAATGCCACAAGTGCAGTCTCAGTGCTATAAACTGGACAAAAGCCAGAATGCAAGGGATCCAGAAAACGGATGCGGTCCAGATGTGCTTGGAGCTGCTGGGCCACCGCCCGTCCAATAACCTTCCCTAAAAAGGGAATATTAGAGACAGGCTGATAATTTGCTGGCGGGCCAATGTCAAGCAATGGCTTCTTGAGCAGAGGTCGAACCACTGCCTCCTTCAGGCAGTCCGGCACTCTGCCCTCCCACAGGGAGACGTTGATAATCCCTGCCAGAAACGGCCCCAATGTCTCCCTGCAGGTTTTCACCAGCCAGGACAGGCAAGGTTCAGCTGACCATAATAGCTAGCCCAGATTACAGAATTAAGTTATCTAATTCAAATTTACTTAAAACAAGTAACTTGGAGATCCAGGTTACAGCTACCTTGGAGTACCTCAAATATCTTGGAGATCCAGAATAGCAAAGCATTCAAACAAGATATTTTTTGCTGGTCTACAGGGCTAGAAATGGGAGCTTTATGCATTGCATTTACTAAAAAGAGGATCTCCCCCCCCCACCCCCCCAAATATCATTTTAAAAGATAATATATCCACTTCTACATCTGGGAAAATCAAAAACAGCACCACCCAGCAAAAAAGATTAGGGGCTTCCCATCCTGGGGACTGAAAACCCCAGTTTAAGCCATGAGGTCAGCCCTGTTTGCCCCACACAAACCCTGGACAGGAGGTACACAATATAAGCACAGAGACAAGAAATAATAAATTAATTTCCAGTAGAGAGCAGCAGTCAGAAACAGTGCCGCTGGACTGGAAAACCCAGTTTAAGTCATGCATTTCTTTGTCCGACAAAACATAAGGTCAGGGTAAGGAAGTACAACAAACAGCTGGCCAGCACTGCAACAAGATCGGAGGGGGTGGGGTGGGGGGAAGAGGTCACCCAGCCTGAGCCCCTGGCTCCAACCCCAGTTTAGCCATGCATTTAGTTTGTCCTAGCCCACACAAAACCAAAGCGCTAGACAGGAGGCACAAAACACAACCATAAGCAGACCGGTATTGCAATAAGACCAGCACCCTCCCTCTACCCACCCCGGGACTGAAAAATTCCAACTTATTTATGACTCCATTGTGAAGTGGGCTGCTGACCTTGTGTGTGCGACAGAGACCTGACTGGACGAGATGTCGGGGCCGATTTTGGCTCACCTCGTTCCGGCCAGGTACTCTTTCCAGCACCAGCCCAGACCAGAGGATTGGGGGGAGGCATAGCCATTCTAAAAAGAATGGCTATTTAAGGGGGGCTTGATGGCTCTGAGGCTTTTGGTGCAGACTGAGTCCAGGCCAGAGGGCCTTTTCCTCATGTTTGATTTGGCCAGTGACATATTGGGGGTTCCAGCCAGGGATAGATTAGGGGTTCTTTTTGTGTACCGTGCATCCCACTGCACTGCATCATCCCTGACTGTTCTAGCTACTCTAGACACAGACCTGGTCTTGCAGTCTCCTAAGCTTGTTGTCTTGGGGGACTTTAATATCCATGCCGAGACCAGACTGAATGGGGCAGAGCATAAATTCATGGTCACCATGGGGCTGTCCCAGGTGGTGATTGACCTGATGCATGAGGTAGTGTGTACTCTGGATTTAGTGTTCTGTGCAGACCTTGAGGCAGGGGGTTCAATGATTGGGGATGTTGTTTGCTCACCCTTGCCATGGTTGGACCATTACCTCCTGCAGGCTTGCATTCCGGCATGCCTTCCTGACAGTGGGGGCAGGGGACCAATTAAGGTGGTTCACCCCCGGAGACTTATGGAACCAGCTGGTTTCCTGAATGCTCTAGGAGATATGCCTGTTGACATCCAATGGCTGCTCCATCGATGACCACGTGGCCTTTTGGAACACCTGGCTGGTGGAGGCCATTGATCAGGTGGCTCCTAGGAGTCCACTTCCAGCAATTCATCACTGCAGGTCCCCATAGTTCACGAATATCTGGGCAGCTGAAGCATGAGGGGAGGTGGTTGGAGTGCTGGTGGTGCCGTACTTGTGCCCAAGATGATTGATAGAGCATTTTTGAGGACCTATGCCATAGCTGTTCAAGCAGCAAAGAAAATGTTCTTTGCTGCTCTTATAGCATCCGCTCAGTCTCGCCAAGCGGAGACGTTCTGGGTGGTAAGGGATCTGGTTATCCCAACCTCTCTCCACCTAGAACCGCATTTGTTCAAGGCCTGCTGTGACATGTTTTTAAAATACTTTGCGGATAAAATTGCTCGCATTAAGCACGACTTCGACTCTCCCATTTTGGAGGCAGTAGCAGAGCAAGGGGTTAGGAATGCCCTGTCTGGTTTGTGTTCTTGGGAGGAGTTTAAATTGGTGATGGCCACCGAGGTGGCGGTTGCGCTTGGATATGTTCAGACCACAACTTGTGAATTAGTTCCTTGCCCATCCTGGTTGGTGAAAGCCACCAGGGAAACCTTGGGGGCTGGTGTTAGCGGGGATTATCAATGCCTCCCTCCAGGAGAGGAGGGTGCCGGATTGCCTCAAGGAGGCAGTGGGTCGGTTCCTCCTCAAGAAACCATCAGTTGACGTTGGTGCTGCAGCAAGCTACCTGCCTGTCTCTAACCTTCCCTTTTTAGGGAAGGTTATTGAATGGGTAGCGGCCCACCAATTGCAGGCGCATCTAGACCGCACCGGTTTCCTTGACCCCACGCAGCCTGGCTTTCATCTGGGTTACAGCACAGAGGCCTTGGTTGACGACCTCCTCGTAAAACAAGACTGGGGCCATATGATCCTGCAGGATTTATCTGTGCCTTTTGACATGGTGAATCATGAGATGCTGGTGACCTGCCTGTGGGACCTGACTCAGGTGGATGGTGCCGTTTTATGATGGTTCCACACATCTTGCAGATAGATCACAGCGGGTGATTCTAGGGGACTGTACATCATCCCCTGGAGATCTCATGTGGGGTCCTGCAGGGCTCCATTCTGTCCCCTCTCTTATTCGGATTCATACCCACTTTGACGCTGGATTGATGGCAGTAGGGGAAGAGTGCAGGGGGATGGAGGGCCCGTCTGCTCCAGCTTTGTGGGGAGAGTTTCAGGAAGTGACGCCAGCTGATGCGGTGGATGTCCTGGGGTCTGTGAGGGCCACGTGTTGTGAACTGGATCCGTGCCCGTCCTGGTTAGTAAAAGCTTCCAGGGAGACGCTGGGGACGGTGCTGGCGAGGGTAGTGAATGCGTCCTTGCGGCAGGCGAGGTTGCCGCTTTGTCTTAAGGAGGCTGTGGTGCGCCCCCTGCTGAAAAAACCATCCTTGGACGTGGATGCGCTCGCCAGTTACCAACCTGTCTCTAACCTTCCCTTTTTAGGGAAGGTTATTGAGCGGGCGGTGGCACTCCAGCTTCAGGTGCATCTGGATAGCATCGGTTTCCTAGACCTCTTTCAGTCTGGGTTCCGCCCCGGCTATGGCACCGAGATGGCCTTGGTGGCCTTGGTAGATGACCTCCGCCGGGAGATGGATGCAGGATGTTCAACATTTCTTATCCTGCTAGATCTCTCGGCCGCTTTTGATACCGTGGACCATGGGCTGCTGCTGAGGCGACTGCGTGACCTGGGGG
>QEPC01009527.1:194885-218394 GCA_003113815.1 Sphenodon punctatus
GAAGGAGTAAGGCAGATAAAAGATCTGAAATAAGAGGTCCGTGAGAAATAGGGGCACCCGAGGAAGTAAGGAACCCTCTTTCTCTCCAAATAGTGCCAAAGGATTGACAGACGCCAAAAGCATAGCGAGAGTCAATGTAAATGTTGACATGCTGATTAGTAGACAGAAAGCAGGCACGAGTTAAAGCAATCAGTTCAGATGGCTGAGCTGAGCGAAGGGAGGGGAGGGAACCTTGCTCCAAGACAGCGTAGGGCGTGCAAACCGCATACCCAACATGTAACCCTTTGTGGTCATGGTAGCAGCTACCATTAACAAACAAATGACAGTCAGGGTGAGCAAGAGGCACATCTGTCAAGTCAGGGCGAGGAGAGGTAGAGTGAGAAACAAGAGAGACACAGTCATGAGAGAGAGCCATGTCGTCAGGGTCAGAGATAGGCAGAAGAGAAGCAAGATTTAAAGCAGAAACACGTTGGAGAGTAACATTCTCAGGAACCAGCAAAGAAAGTTCAAAGCGGGTCAAACGGGAAGGGGATAGAAGTTGGGACTGGCGGTGAGTAAGTAAGGAATATACAGCATGAGGAACAGCCACAGTAAGGGGGTGACCAAGGACCAAAGGAGAAGATTTTTCCACCAGCTCTGCCGCTGCAGCAACAGCCTTGACACATGGGGGGAAAGCCCTAGCAACAGGGTCAAGGCGGGTGGAAAAATAGGCAACTGGGCGGTTCTGGTGGCCAAAAGGTTGCGTGAGAACCCCAAGGGCAAAGCCCTCAGACTCATGACAAAACAGGGTGAAAGGCTTGGAATAGTCAGGTCAAGCATGTGCGGGGGGAGAGATTAAAGCTGCTTTCAAATCCTGGAACGATTGTACAGCTTCAGGAGACAAAAGAAAGGGGTCAGAAGACAGTGCAGAATAGAGAGGTTGAGCCAACTGGGCATANTGCGGGGGGAGAGATTAAAGCTGCTTTCAAATCCTGGAACGATTGTACAGCTTCAGGAGACAAAAGAAAGGGGTCAGAAGACAGTGCAGAATAGAGAGGTTGAGCCAACTGGGCATACCCCAGTATCCACTGACAACAGTAGTTAGCAGCACCCAAAAACTTTCGCAATTCACGAGGGGTAGAAGGCACTGGTAGGGACACAATGGCTTTCAGCCTGTCCAATGAGAGGGAACGAGTTTCAGCAGTGATTATGTGTCCCAGGTATTGAATTTGAGGCTGACAAAACTGGAGTTTAGCACGGGAGACCTTATGTCCCTTCAGGGCCAAATGCTGTAAGAGAGCAAGAGAGGCCGCCTGGCAAACGTCTAAAGTTGGGGCAGCAATAAGCAAATCATCTGCATAAGTTATGAAAGTTGCATCGGAAGGCACAACAAAATCAGACAAAATTTGGCAAAGAGCCAATCCAAAAAGGGAAGGGGAATCACGGAAACCCTGGGGGAGGCGGGTAAAAGTAAGCTGGCAACGTGTGGAGGGGTCAGTAAAGGCAAACAAATACTGGGAATCTGGGTGTATGGGGACAGAGAAAAAGGCTTGAGATAAATCAATGACAGTAAAAAACTTAGCATCCGCAGGTATGGAGGCAATAGTGAGAACCGGGTCAGGAACAATGGGGTGCAAAGGAACAACAAAATCATTCACTGCACGCAGATCTTGGACAAACCGATAAATGGGGGAGCCATCCGCATGGAATTTTCCTGGTTTCTTTACCGGCAGGATGGGGCTATTAACAAGGGACAGGCAGGGTGTTAAAATGCCTTGTTCCAAAAAGCTTTGAATAACACGGTGAATGCCAGCCGTGGCCTCAGCAGACAAGGGGTACTGAGGAACTGAGGGAAAAGACTTGTTAGCCTGTACTGAAATTTGCAAAGGTGCAATGCCTTGCAGCAGCCCCACATCATCAGGGGTGGCTGCCCACAATTCGGGAGGCAAAGCAGACAAGAGCTCCTGGTGATCAGGCAGAGGCCCCTGTCCTGCCTCCTCAGTAGCAAGGGCTATTAAGAGTACAGGAAAAATTGGCTGCGGCAGGTCCAGAAAAACACCATCAGGTGAACAAAGAATTTTAGCATTCAATTTGCAAAGCAAGTCTCTCCCTAGCAAATTTACCGGCGTGTTGTGGCTTAAGAGGAAAGAATGTCTCTCTGTGAGTGGACTGATGGTTACAGTGGTGGGCTCATAAAGAGGCACTCTAGAGCATATGCCCTCCACCCCTATAGTAGAGAGGGAGAAGGTGGAAGGTAATACTGTAGGAAAAAGGGAAGACTGAAGCATAGAACAGGTAGCCCCAGTGTCAACCAAGAAAGGGGCCTCAGCTCCGGCAACAGTAAGGGAAAGCATTCCGCCAGCAGAGAGGGGAAGGATAGCAGAGGCTGAGGCCGCATCCCGTCAGGGCTGGGGATTATCGCTGGAAGGGACATGTTGATAAAATTGTCCTTGCAGCCCTTGCGGGGCAGGGCGGAAAGGGTTATCCCCATGGTATGCAGGGGGAATGAGAGGGGGTGGGGTAGGGTTAGGTCCATGTGTGCTGGGCGGGTGGCACAAAGGCACGGCCACGTGCCTTTCCCCTTTGGGACCTATTTGGGCACTGGCCCTTCCAGTATCCCTGTTGGTGACAATAAGCACATACATCCCAGGGGATGCCGGGCCATGCGTTGGAGGGGCCCGGGAGATCCCCGTGTTGGCCTGGGGGTATAGGCAGGTAGTCCTGGTGTTGGGGAGGGCGGCGTGGACCCCCTCTTCCCGTACCGCGATAGGGCAGGTTTTGGACAACACAAATTTTAACTGGTTGGGCTGACTTTTTCTCTGCTTCCTCCTGGATCATTTCCCAAATTCTAGAGGAGGAAGAAACCAAGATGTCAAGGGTGCTTGTCTTCCAGTCTAGGACTGCTGCCTGTAGCTTGGTTCGTACAGCAGGCAAAAGTCCCTGAACAAACAAAGACACCAGGACCCCTTGGGTTCCTGCCGCCTCCGGATTCATTCCAGAATGGAGACGGAAAGCGTCCAGCAACCGAGCTGAATAGTCAGCAGGGTGTTCATCTTTTTTCTGGGTAGTGTTAGAAACTTTAGACCAATTTCGGCTTACTGGGGCCATCAAGGGGATGACGGCCAATAGCCGGTCAAGATAACTGTTAATGCGAGCTTGCTGTTGCTGGTTTGAATGAGGGGGGTTATCACGCGGCCATCCATTGGCATCATCACCCTCTCGAGTTTTGGCAAGAAGGGCCGCTTTTTGTCCATCTGTTTTGGGTGGTTTGCGTCTAAATTCTGTCACAAGTGAGTTAACACTGGGATACAAAAAGAGCCAGTCAAAGGAAACTGCAACTCTGGTTGATCCCGACTGTAAAAATTCAATTTCTCAACCCATTTTACAGCTGATTTTCCATACTGGCGAGCCATGTATCCCACCGGGCTATCTCCCAGTGAGTCCTTAGACTCGGCCATTCCCATTATAATTAGTACAGCAGCAGGATTGCAATCTAATCAAACTCGGAGGCAGCCTGGAGGACTCAGTCCTGATGCCTGCACACCCGGAGCCCTGGGGCATCCCCCTGGGATTTTTAAACAGATGCAGCACTTACCGCAGGATCTCCAAGGGACTCCTGTGTTCCTTGAATCCCACTTCTTGACACCAGAAATTTCGTGGATTTTCGTGCGTAAGATAGTAAGACGAGGAGGCTGCCAGCAGATTCAAACAGCAGAGCTCTTTATTCAACAGAGACGCAGCGCTGCGGGCCTCAGAAATCCTTGGATTCCAGAGCCCCCTACAAAGGGCAATACATTTTCTTATACAGAAATCCTTGGGCGGAAAGCCCTTACATGGCTTGTCGCTTCTGCGCAGAGAAAAGGATTACAACTTTCAAAGTAATTATTTTGAGAAAAGACAGTTCACTTCTAAGTTCAGGTTGGTGGTGAGATAACAAAGGAATGAAGGAGGAATAGGAAGGTTCTCTATCTAAACTGAAGCCAGCTGCACTTTTGAGCAAAAGGAATCCTCCCTACGTACAAAAGGTAATCTTCAAAAGGTGAGGCTTATCTATGTGTAAAGAAACAGAGCCTGTCTAATTTAAAGGGCGAAGCAAGCATTCCTAACATGGCGGGGTAACTACAGGTTATAGGCTTTTAATATTTCTAAGATGGTGGAGGGTACCATGGGGCAGACAGAAATATAGGTTTTTCTTCATCGGAGTCTCACTTATGTCTTCCTTAAGAGCACGGGTATGGTAAGGAGGAAACTAACCCCACCCATCCTCTTACTGTTAGTGGCACATCTACCCGGGAGTACTTTCTTTTCTGGCCCTGTATGCAGTTCACATTGAGGGTGTAGCTGCTTGGCGGTGATGGTGGAAAGTGTTGTCAGGATCAGGGCCCCCAAAGTATTCAGTTACACAGGGAATTAGCAGTTCTCCAGTTTATTTATATACAGTTCTCGACCATGGCGGGTATGCAACCCCTCTAGCCCCCTTGCTACTAAGATCCTTCTAAACTCTTGTTCCTTTTTATACTTATCACACTGCTCCTGGAGAGCATTTGCCTCTGCCTCCTTAGTGACTTATTCGCTGCCATCAAGCAGGTGGATCTTTCTGGCAGCAAACCTAGTTCTTTAGCTACAACTTCTTCAACTTCTGCCTGGGCTATAATGGACTCCTCCTCATCTGTCTTCAAGGGAGGCACCTAAATCTCCTCAGGCTCAGTCCCCTTAGTCTCGTCATGCGATACAAAGGAGTATTCCTCCTCTGAATCCAAGGGAGGCATCTCTGTGTCCTCTACCTCTTCAGCTATCGATGGGGTTATATTCACTATCTGTGGGTGTACATGGGATGACATACTTCTCTGTTTATCAGCATCCTCCCACATATTCTGGGTACCCACTGAATCCCAGTTTACTTGAGAACTTTGCTATGTGGAAATGATCCAATCTAATTGTTCCTCCTGCTGCACTGGATATGTAGATAGGTCTCTTGGATAAGGTTGTACTCATATATCATTTGCAGGGGTCTCTCTCAGTTCCTTACGATCCCAGTAAGGTTTGCCTTTCTTATACTGCCGGTACTCATCTTCTAACCTTCTTTCTTCTGGCTCACCACCATTTCTGTTCCAGGTCAACTCTCTCTAGTTTCATCTCTGATCTTACGAATGTTCCGATATTTATTTAACCATATTTGTATCCCGCTCTTCCTACCTCACGGTAGCGCAGAGCGGCTAACAATACCCCTCTCCCTTGCCAAAAGCCTGACGGAACAGCCAAGTTTTACAGTTTTTGTGGAAAGCCGGGAGGTCTGAGGCCAGACGGGCCCCCACCGGGAGGGAGTTCCACAGGCGCAGCGCAGCCACCGAGAATGCCCTGTCCTGCGTGGCCCCCCGGGAAACCCAGGGGACCTCCAACATGGCACCCCCGGCTGACCGCAGAGGCCGATCTAGAACCCGGGGAGTGAGGTGGTCTCGCAGATAGGCAGGGCCCAGGCCATGTAAGGTGTTATAGATTAAAATCAACACTTTGAATTGGGCCTGGAAGACTATTGGCAGCCAGTGCAGAAATCGGAGCACTGGTGTAATGTGCTCCTGGTGGCCCAACCCCACGAGGAGCTGGGCCGCCGCATTGTGCACCAGCTGCAGTTTCCGAGTCGTCACCATAGGTAGCCCCACATAGAGCACATTACAGTTGTCTAACCGAGAGATAATAAAAGCATGAATGATCGTGGCCAGATCCAAGACCGACACCAGCAGCCAAAGCCGCCATACTAGATGCAACTGTGGCGGAAGGCACCCCCCGCCACAGCCTCCACCTGGAGATCCAGGCGGAGCTGCGTATCGAGAAGCACCCCCAGGTTCAAAACCTAGGAAGTCAGTGGAGGACAAACCCCCTCAATTGAGGGGACTGTCATCTCCATCGACTTACCCACTAACATCACCTCCATCTTGTCAGGATTCAGTCGCCGCCGATTAGCCCTCATCCAGTCCCCCACAGCTGTCAGACACCGGGTAAGCACCGAGACAGCTGGGCCTGGGTCGGTTGAAAATGAGAGATACATCGGCATACTGATGACACCTCACCCCGTACCCCCTGATCACCTCACCAAGCGGCTCTATATACACGTTGAACAGGAGAGGGGACAAAACAGAACCCTGCAGGACCCCACACGAGAGATCTCGGTGTGATGAAAAATGATCACTGAGCACCACCTGCTGAGTTCTTCCTGTCAGGAATGAGTGGAACCATTCAAGAATGATCCCGCCCACCCCCGCACTGTCCCACAGGTGCGTCAGCAACATCTCGTGGTCAACGATATCAAATGCATCCGACAGATCTAATAGGACTAAAAGGGTCGATTGACCCTTATCCTTTTCACGGCGCAGATCATTGACAAAAGCCACCAATTTCTTGATATTATTTCTATTCTCTGAGCAGGTAAGCTTGTCTGGGTACTTGATTTTCTAAGAGCAACTTCCTATTAGTCAGGGTTCTCCTTGGCCCTCACAGGCTTGCCTCTCGATAGTTCTATAGCTTTGTCTTGTCCTTGTCCTTTTTAAGTATGGAAATGTCTCCAAAGCTTCCTTACTTCATTACAGTGCCAGCACCTCACATTTTCCCATTGCCTTCTGTCTCATAAACAGTCAAGCTCTCCTAAGGTGCCCCAGATTGTTACAATTTCAGCACCTTTTCTGGGTTGTTGTGGTTATCAATGTTTCTCTTGTCACACCCCATCTTTCTTTGGGTCTTTCTTTGTGAGCCTGATTATTACAGATTCCTGTACCCCTACAATATTTATAGAGCAGAAAGTCCTGGCCACCTCAGCCACAAAACCCAAACAGTATCTCCCTCCAATTCCTCAGAGTTCTCTTTATCAGTTGGGTCCCTCCATTCCTGAGGGCTGGCCCTTCATAAATGTCCTGATTGGCCACAATTATAGCAGCTCTTCCTAGAACCTCCCCCCAGGAGTCCCCAGTACTTGCCAGTCTTTGATGCTTGGTTATGTTGTCCTTTCTGGTGTTGCTCCAGTCTGGGCTCCACAAAGCCCCATAGCGTTGTTGGCTTCCACCATCTTGGGTATGCTCCTCCGGTGGCCATTTTACCTCTGCTTGGGATCCACATGTTGCAACTCAGTTGTGGGTGAGTCTCCTGACTCCAACCCACTCGAGCCCCTCATCCTTGGGCAAGCTCCACGTACTTGATGCAATTCACTCTGTCTCTTACAACTCTCGGGCACAATCATCCACTCTGATCACCGCGCTGCAGGGGTCCTCAGCTCCCTTCAGTAAGATAGCTTGATGGCCAGTGCTACAGCTGCCTGCATTCTCCACCAGATGTAGCAACTTGGCGGTAACGGTGCTAAGTGTTGTCAGGATCGGGGCCAAACAATTACTCAGTCACGCAGGGAATTAGCAATTTTTCCAATTTTTTCGTATACAGTTCTCCACCATTAGCTATCTACTCCAGGTATACAACCCCTCCGGCCCCTTGGCCTACTTAGCCCCAAGCTCAGCCAGAAAGCAGTCTACCGGCTGGCTACTCACAAACAGTAGTTGCAGGCTTCTTCAGGTTAGCCTCATTCCATGTCCTTCCATGCAGGAACAGCGATGTGCACTCTTCAGCTTCCAGGTAGTTTCTGCTTCTCTATGTCCTGTGTCGATACTATTGAGTGGACATGGCTTTCGGCCCACTCAACCTCTCTTAAAGGGCCAGCAGCCCACAGGGTCTCTGCCCTGTTACAGAGGGTGCCTCTGTTCTTTCTTGTCTTTGAGTTCACAAGTGACTCGCAAAGCAGGGTACGGCTAGCTGCTGAGTCCCATAACCCCATAACTTCTTTTCCACCCACTTTTATTTTTTCCTCCTGTAGTCAGCATGGCCTTTCCCCTGATACCTCGCCCCAACCACAGAACTCAGCTACCACATAGTCCATCAGTGAATAGTCCCTCGCAAAGTGCCTCGGTTTCCCACAAAAAGCACAGCCTTTGTCCCTTATTCGCAGAGGTTCCCACAGGTTGTGGGTTTCTGTTCTTGCCATCCTTGTGCAGAGCGCCCTGAATTTCCACTGTATTGGGGGCTTCATTTTGTTTTGCAAGGGTGGTTCACCCATAGGTATTCAGGATTCCCTGAGCGGGCTCAGCGTCAAGAAACTCCTCAACTAATTTAATGGCCTTCTCAAGTCCCTGTGTCTAATGGCATCGAACCCCCACAGTCTCTGGTACTCCTCATGAACTGTTCCAATATCACCAAGCCCATGATCTGCTCCCACTATCCTACCTGTAGACTTCCCAGTCTGTAAGTATCCTTGCAAAACCCCTGGGCGTCATTCCCCCAGTGTCAGGGCCAGGTCTTGAATCCCCAGCCTTGGGGCTTGGCTGGGGTGCCCGCTGCTGCCTGTGCCACTGGTAGCCGGCTGGGAAGGACAGCATTCTCCCCTACCTAGTAGTTTCCCTTGTTCCTCCCACTTTGTACCTCGTTTACACCTGGAACAGGGTGTGGTCCCAACTGCCCCAGCCTGATTGGACCTCTACAGTATTTAGGGCTGTTGAGGGCTGTGCTAGTTGCGGAGCTTTGAGTCATCCCTTTTGGTTCTAGCTAAGCCCACCTTTCTGCATACACCTCTTCCATTTACATCCTGCCTGTGTCCCTATCTACATTAGTGTCTTTGTGTTGGTAAGTCCTCATGTGGTATTCCCCCCTTTGTGTTTCTAGTGCGTGAACCCCTGCTCCCTCCTCATGTGGCTACACTTGTAGTCTGTGTGTGTTGTGGGCTTTTCCTGCCCAGCTTTTCCCCCACGCCTTCTGGTTGCTCTTTGGACATGTAGGGTGTCTCCTCTTTGCACCTTGTCTTTGTCCTTGTACTGGTTTATTTCCCTCAGGCCCTAAATCCTTCCTAGTGTATCCTGTTCCTTGGTTGTCTATTGTCTTGTCCAGCCCATTGGGGCTGCCCTTTGGTCTTCCCTTTTAGGCTTGCCACCCTTCCCCCTGGCCTTGAAGTCACAAGGATCAATTCCCTGACTTCCTGGCCCTGTGGTGCCTTGTTATCTTGGTGCCCTTATTTCCTGCTGCTCCCTCAGTTTCCTGGCGTCCCCCCTAGCTCTCTGCCTTGGCCCCCTACTCCTTGCCTTGGCTTCCCCCTCCCCCACTGCAGGTTCCCTAGCTCCCTGCCTTGGCCCCCTACTCCTGGCCTTCGCTTCCCCTTCCTTGTCTCAGGTTCCCTTGCTCCCTGCCTTGGCCTCCTACTCCTTGCCTTGGCTTCCCCTTCCTTGCCTCATGTTCCCTTGCTCCCTGTAGGGATGGGCGAACGTGGTTTGGAAGTTTGGAGTTCTGACCGAACTCGAATAGTTCAGTGGACCGAACCAAATGTTCGAACCGAACTCGAATTCAAACGTTCGGTTCGGATACGTTAGGTGAATTCAGAATTGAATTTCCATTTGTTTCAATGGAAAACACATTATCGGCTGTAAGGTTTTAATTTTTATGATATGTGGCTGAAAATTGGGGTGCCTATACCTCCAATATAAAGCATTATTTGTACCAAATTTTGAAATGATTGGATAAAGGCATCTGATTTTAGAAGCAGTTGAATTATTGTATTTTGCAATATTCTACATATACATTATTAGCTGTAACTGCTTTGCCTCACATCTAATGTAGGTGAAACTTGTCTGATTTATACCCCTTCCCATATTTACTATCTTTGCCAAATTTCAGAAGGATTGAAAAAAGGGTCTTGGTGGTATAAGCAATTCACATATATATTTATATTTATTTATTTTACAGATTTATATCCCGCCCCCTCCTGCATTGCAGCTTGGGGCGGCTAACAACAATAATAAAATATTAAAATTCACTTCAGAATATAAATATAAAATACATCATCTAAAACACATCATATAAAACAGGGCTAGAAAAACAAATAAATAAATGGGCGGGGGATTAAAATCACCCCCCCACCCTCCCTCCCGAAGGCCTGGGCAAACAGCCAGGTCTTACAGTTCCGCCGAAATGTCAAAAGGCTTGGGGCCAGGCGAGCTTCCTCCGGAAGGGAGTTCCACAGCCGCGGCCCTACCACCGAGAATGCTCGCTCCATCGTGGCCCCCCGCTTAACACGGGGGACCTCCAGGAGGGCACCCCCGGCAGACCGCAGGAGCCGTTCCGGGGCGCGAAGGGCGAGGCGGTCCCTAAGGTATGAGGGGCCAAGGCCGTATAGGGCTTTATAGATCATCACTAGGACCTTGAACTTGGCCCGGCACACTATCGGCAGCCAGTGCAGAGCTCGGAGCACCGGTGTAATGTGCTCCCGGCGACCCGTCCCCGTAAGAAGACGAGCCGCCGCATTCTGCACCAGCTGCAGCCTCCGGGCCAAGAACAAGGGAAGCCCCACGTAGAGCGCGT
The DNA here is from genome assembly GCA_003113815.1 of Sphenodon punctatus. Lineage (NCBI taxonomy): Eukaryota > Metazoa > Chordata > Lepidosauria > Sphenodontia > Sphenodontidae > Sphenodon > Sphenodon punctatus. The sequence goes on from QEPC01009527.1 coordinate 205,245, forward strand.
TGCAGTAGTCGAGCCGCGAGGTGACGAAGGCATGGATGAGGGAGGCCAGGTCCGGGCCAGAGACATACGGACGCAGCCTACGTACCAGATAAAGCTGGCGGAAGGCAGCCTTAGCGACTGCCTCCACCTGCCGCTCCAGCCGCAGGTCTGCGTCCAATATGACCCCCAGACTCCGGACCTGCTGAGCTACAGGGGGGCAAACCCCCCCAACCAGGGGGGCCACCACCCCCTTCGCCCTCCCCACCACCATCACCTCCGTCTTATCTGGGTTGAGCTTCAGTCTGCTCCGCCGCATCCAATCCGCCACGGCCTCCAAACATTGGGATAGCACCGAGACAGCAGGGTCTGGGTCAGTAGAAAACGAGAGGTACAGCTGAGTATCATCAGCATACTGGTGACATCGCACCCCGAACCCTCTCACGACCTCCCCCAAGGGCTGCATATAGATGTTAAATAATAATGGAGACAAGATCGATCCCTGCGGAACGCCACACGGTAAGGCGCGGGGGCTCGATGTTTCCTCCCCCAACACCACCCGCTGGCTCCTCCCCGAGAGGAATGAACGGAACCATTCAAGAACAGTCCCGTCCAGACCCCCCCGGTCACGCAGTCGTCTCAACAGCAGCCCATGGTCCACGGTGTCAAAAGCGGCCGAGAGATCGAGCAGGATGAGAAATGTCGAACATCCCGCATCCATCTCCCGGCGGAGGTCGTCCACCAAGGCCACCAACGCCGTCTCGGTGCCATAGCCGGGGCGGAACCCAGATTGAAACGGGTCAAGGAGCCCGATATTATCTAGATGACCCTGGAGCTGGAGCGCCACTGCCCGCTCAATAACCTTCCCTAAAAAGGGAAGGTTAGAGACAGGTCGGTAACTGGCGAGCGCATCTACGTCCAACGATGGTTTCTTCAGCAGGGGGCGCACCACAGCCTCTTTAAGGCATGGCGGCAACCTCCCCTGCCGAAAGGACGCATTCACTACCCTCGCCAGCACCGTCCCTAACATCTCCCTGGAAGCTTTTATTAACCAGGACGGGCATGGATCCAGTTCACAACACGTGGCCCTCACAGACCCCAGGACATCCACCGCATCGGCCGGCGTCACTTCCCGAAACTCTCCGCACAAAGATGGACCAGACGGGCCCTCCGCCCCCCTGCGCTCCTCCCCTTTATCTAATTGTTCTCAATTTTGGTACACAGAGTGCCCTCTATCGGGGGTATAGCCTTTCCACATTTCATCAAACTTGAATAAGAAACAAAAATGTTATAGCTGGAAATATGTTTTTCAGTTTTTTCCCTTTATTTCAAAAACCAAATGTCATTTTCAGTTCCCGATTGCACCGAACTAAAGACCGAACCGAGCCTGACTGAACCGAACACCGAATCCAAACTCAAATTTGACCCGAACCTCTGAACGGCCGAACATCCGAACCTGGTTCTGTTCGCACATCCCTAGCTCCCTGCCTTGGCCTCCTACTCCTTGCCTTGGCTTCTCCTTCCCTGCCCCAAGTTCCCTTACTCCCCACATTTGGTTCCCTCATTCCCTGCCTCTGGCCTTTCCCCACTCCCTTCCATTGGCTTCCTGAGTCCTACCTTGATCTACCTAGTCCTTACCTCTGGTCTTCCCTCCCTGGTTCCCCATCCCTTGACCTCAATGATGAGTCATATGCTTTCTTAAGACCAGCCTGCCTGGTTCTGATGCTGAGCACCATGTCTCCCTCGTATCGGGGAGCAGCTGAGAGGTCTCCTTGTTAAATCCCCTCGCCCTCATTCCCCTTTCCCCTACCCTCCTGCCCTCCTTCCCTTCCTTCCCCAGGCTCCGGCCTCGGAGATGTGACACCCAGTCCATTTGGCTGCCCGGAACTTCTTCCAGTAGCTCTCCTCTGAGGTCCTGCCCAGTCTAGGATTGTGATATTTACAGTATTGTAGTCCTTGGCCTGTTCTTGGGACAGAGATAGAAATGCTACTTACACCTCCCTGGCCAAAATTGGGGTTAAGTGCAAAGCCCAAATGTCCTTATTCCATTCCCTGGTGGCCACTTGCTAAAAAATGTCCAAGAAGGCAGCGGGATCCTCCCCAGAGGACATCTTGCAAAGCCACTGCCCCAGCATTTTATGAGCCCATCCGTAGCCTGCTGCTTTGTAGGATCCCGTGGTTGACCTGTGCCTGCTCCATTACAAAATTCTGGAGTACCTTTTGCTACTCCAGCTGCCAGTCAGTCTGTGCTTGAAGCTGGGCGTGCTGAACCTGCAATTGCACCTCCTGTGCTGCCTGGAACAAATGCTTTTGGTCTCCCATTAGCTGGATGAGCTGCTCCATCGGGCTCTCAGTTGAATGTAGGGTTCCTGGACCAAGACCCCAAGGATGCCCCTTGGATTGGTACGGTTCCTTGCAGTATCAGGTCCAACCCACTCTTTTCCCCCTCATCTCACCACCCAAGAATAGGCAACAGGTGTTGATTGCAGGATAACCCCTCTTTATTCCTGCCACCGGTGCAGGTATATACACAGCATACATACAGTTCAGCAGGTACCCCCTCTTGACCCTTCCTTATGCGTTGTGGCACATACATTTGCCCCCTCTGGGCCTTGTGCTAGGCAAGATATAGCCTCCCTTCCTCACTCCTTTAGCAGCCCCTTATCCAAGTACCCAGGTTTCAGTACCTTGGCCGGCATAGAGTGGAGGGAAGGTGAGGGAGAGTAGCAGCCAGCGATGTGTACTCTTTCCTGCCCTCGCTCCACTGACTGCAGCCAAGCTAGTGCAGTGGTTAAGCCACAGTAAGAGTTAGAATTTTGGACTGTGCGACAGAAGCATGAAGCTCGGTAGATACAAAGTATACCCTATGAAGCAGAAATTAAGTTAGAGAGGCATTCCTAATATTCAAAATGGGGGCCGATTTTGTAACTGGTTTGGGGGGGAAGTTATAAATAAAGTGGTATCTCAGGTTCTATGGGTCTGAATTGTATTTTCTTTACAACAGCGTAAAGAGCACTAACCAGGCAATAATTAAATGTGTAGCATTACGTTAATATAATATAATAATATAGTTTAATAATTCAGTACATAATAATGGCTAAAGTTAGTACAAAGTTATGAAATACTCTCTCTGATCTCACACTAGTTGGCTGCACATTGTCCATCACAAAAACACAATGCAGTGCATGTTAATTGTGAAACTCTGCACTGCTGATGCAACCCTTCTTGCAACAAAGCAGCTCATTGCAGCTTCTGGAAGTCTTGTCCAGTATGGTTCATAATGGTTATCTATTTATGACCAGTCCCAGTCCACAGGCGACGGAAGTGTGGATTGTACAATAAGTGTCTGTCCCCAACAATAGCTACCTTTTATATACACCCTTTTAATGTGCTGTTTGAGGGCAACAGATGTTGGTAGAATCTTATCAAGAACAGTGCACTTCCTTCTGAACATATTCCTTCTTGCCTCCTCATGGTTGCATGGAGCGAGTGATATAACATCTAAACTCATTGGAACAGTGAGCACCTTCTCATCATCTGTTACAACCAGCACCTTTCCTTGCTCTTCAAGTTCTGTGTAACAGTCTGCAATAAGAAACTGAACAACTCAATCTTGTTGGCATCCACACGAAGGAGGTTTTGCCAGTTACTTGGTATGACTGCAGAAGCAATAACCCTTTGACAAATACCTGTACCTCGTTTGGCTCTCATTGAAGATTTCAGACTGTCTGAAAAGTAGCAGTCCCACACTACATCTACACAACTTGCATTTTTGAATTGTGATGACACATATGGGAGGAAGACCTGGTGGGCATATCCTGAAAATGTTTTAGCTGTGCCAGGTTTCAGCATCTGAACAGTGGCTGCTCTGTCTATGATGATGCAGCTTGCATTGGGTGCTTCTGATTTAGCATTTGCCACAACAGTAGGTCAGACATCATACTTCTGTGAAGTGTTCCAGCTTGTGGAGATTGAAGGTGAAAATGGCTGATTTTCGTGCTTGAAAAATTCATCTACATTTCCACCCTGTGATTGACAGGCAGTGTACAACCTTGAGAAGAATGCCAAATCACTCTTCATGAAAGATAACTGTAACTTACTTCTGTTTTGGCATTTGGGTGTTGAGAAGCCAAAAAGTGGGAGTTTGTGACAAGTGATTTTCATTGATGCTCTTTGATTGTTCAACAAAGCTTTGACATAGGATTGAAAATCCATTAGCCCAGTATTCAATATACTACGTACAGTCTTGACTATAGACATATCTGCTATCTCTTGAGTGTGAAGGACAAGGAGGCCTGTGCTGGCTTCCTCAAATGGGTTTCCAAATTCCTGCAATGCATCCACAAGAGCCCAGACATCATCTTTAAATGCTTTTTGAAAACTTGGTGTTTGGTCATGATGGTGTATGTCTTCCTTCCTCTTATTTTGGTGCTGCGCATCCTCAAATTCACCTATCACTCTAGCAAACTCTACAATGTCAGTGTAGAGAACATTATAGAATTCGTTGTACAGAATGCAGCTACCATCCAATATCTAAGGGCTGATGGATTTTCAGTTAATCTGACAGCTCCTCCATCACCCCTGATACATACATACATTCAACTGTTCATGTGCTTGATTGATAGGAATGGCTGAGAATGCACGCTTTCTCTTATGTAGTGTGAACTTTCCAGCATTAAATGGCAATGCAACATCTGGATATTTTATCTGTAATCCATACATATCTCTTAGATGAACAGGAATCCACCGAGCATAGTTGGTGTGGTCAAGATCAAAAAACCATGGGACAAGTGCTGTTAAAGCAGCTAGGTACTTGTCAAAATTTCCTACACGCAAAGAATGCACTTACACCAGAATGCAAAGCTCCAGTGACAATACAATTGACCAAAAACCAGCAGTACCCACAGCATGGTCCACCATCAGCAGTGCACCCACCTTAAAATCATTATGCCAACCAAACAGTGCCCAGAAAAGCAGGCTAGCAAAAGTGGGACTATCGCTCAAGAAGACACATGCAGAAAAGTGCGACTGCAGGCAGAAATTAAAAAAAAAAAGCCAGCCCAGCAGACATAACCACAACTCACAAGAAAGAAACCAGACATTCACACCCATATACACACAAAAGACTCCATTGTGCCTGCCCAGTACCCACACCATATTATTTTAACCAGTAAAAAGAATATCTCCCCTGTGCCCCAGTGGTCAGTCAGATCTTGGCAAAGCTGAACCCACAGATTAAAATACAATCACAGTGCCCACAAATACCATAGCAAAAGTGATCCCTCTCTGGCCTCCAGGGTGCTGCCAACTTGCCAACAGGCAGTACAAGCAGCAGCAGCACCTACTTTAAAGTTTAAGGATATTTACCAAAACAAAAAACTTTACAGTTTAAAAAAAATGTTAAATGCACAACAGTTTTTAAAACTAAAAACTTTCCTCTTCAAAAACCTCACAAAATCATTTTGACTCTAGCTTAACCTCCAAAAACATACAAATTCATTACAATTACAATTAAAAAAACATTCAACTCCATACATTGCAACAAGACAAACGCCAAAAAACATGGAAATTATTTCACAATTTGAACAATATTTAATATTTTATCCTCATCAACATAAATGTAATATATGTACTTAATTTCTTACCATACATACTTTTATTCATTTTTATCAATAACTAAACTTTCACATTTTTTCATTATTAAACTTTAATTTATTATCATAATTCGACAATTTTTTCAGAGTGCATTAACTCTGTCTTTTACATGTATACAAATTGTATACAATTTGTTTATACAATAAACTGTTAACAATGTCAGTGTAGAGAACATTATAGAATTCTTTGTACAGAATGCAGTTCTCTAGAAACAGAGTTAATGCACTCTGAAAAAAATTGTTCATTGTCGAATTATGATAATAAATTAAAGATTAATAATGAAACTCAGGGGCTGCCGGCGGGCGCTGGGCAGCCGCGGCCTCTGGCTCCGGGGCTGCCAGTGGGGGCCGGGCAGCTGCAGCATCTGACTCCTGGGCTGCTGGTGGAAACTGGGCAGCCACAGTCTCTGGCTCCTGGGCTGCCGGCGGGGGCTGGGCAGCAGTCTCGGGGCCTGCCGGTCTCTGGTTCACGACTCATCTCGGGGACAAAAGCAGTTCCTAAGTGGCCTCTTGATGTCCATTCCACCACCTTGGGGTCGGCCGGGAAGGACAGTGGAACCTTCCAGCTGGGGAGTTGCAAGGCCCGTGAAGGAAACTGATTATTGTGGGGTATGTTGCCTATTCTCCTGGTGTCCCAGGGCTGAGGTGGATACCTTGGTTTGGGGTGTCGGGATGGAGTTACATGCAGTGGAGCTTTGGCTAGACCCAGTCACGGAGGATGACAAACTGCTACATGGACGGTGGAGACCATTGGGAGTGCTGATCCTCCTCTTGCTGTTGCCAACCCACCAAGGTATAGAACTGGTGACTTAGGGGCACTGAACCTCAAATCAGAGTCACGCCCTATGATCTTCACAGGAGGGGATCCTTTCAGGGGTTGGACATCTTTGTATGTTGAGGATAATATCTCGGTCTCTGACTCTGGGAGAACTTTGGAGGGAATAGGTGAAGACTCCTGCTTGGTATCTCTGGTCTGCAGAGGTGCAGGTGCCCCCTTGGTGGCCTTGCCGGTCATTTGGGTCCAGGTTTCCGTCTCCAAGGGCCTATCATTCAGATCAACACTCTTCAGCTCCTCCCCATCTGAAGCGTCGGCTGTCCCATCGCTCCACTCTTCCCACTCCCCGTCCTCCTCGGTGTCTGAGCACGGGCTGTTATTCCATGCCCGGAGGTCTTGTGGCTTGGGAGGCAAGGGTCTTGATCTTTTTGCAGTTTTTCGTCCTCTCTGATCAACAGATGTAGCCAAGGCCACTGCTAGAGAAGCACCAATCCCCAAGTAGGCCTTTACCTTATGATAGGCATTCCACATCATTGGGGAAGGGTCACATTCTCCTGGCCCATCGTTAACATATGCCTCCACCTCTCAGTATGAAGCCCATTCCCAGGAAGTGGGGGGCTCCATTGGGTAGAGGTGGGGGGGAGAGTACCTCTGGGGTGCCCCAAACAGCCAGCTAGATGCTCGTAAGCAGGCTTGTTATGGTGGGAGCGATCTGTCAGGGGGATCTGGGTGAGGGAACCTACTCTATCAGGGGAGGAGGGGTGAGGGAACTTATAACTGGGGAACAACCATAGAAATAGCCCAGAGAACCCAGGTAGGGGAAATACCAGGAAGGGGAAACCTCTCAGCCAGTCTCTTGGGTATTTCAAGACTGTTCTCGTTCTTATCATCCAGGGAACCCAGCCTCAGAGTGCACAGCTCATCAGTGAGGTTACAGAAGCAAGAGGGAGAGGAACTCCAGACATGGAAGAGGGCAGAGGGGTTCTAAGAGCAACAATAGGGGATACAGGTTAGGGGGGAGCAAGGCAGAGCCAGAGCCAGGGGGGAGCAAGGCAAGGAGGAGGCACAAGCTACAGGGGGATGGGGCAAGGCGAGGCTAAAGGAGAACGAACAGCTAAGGGGAGAGCAAGATCAGATGGACTAAGGAGAACACAAAGCTATGGGGGGGGAAACAAGGCACAGCTGTGGGGAGAACGAAACCAAACAGGACTACGGGGGACCACAAGGTTAGGTGGGGAGCAAGAGAGCTAGGAAGAGAATGGGACCAAGTGGGGCTACAGGGGACCAGAGGGCTAGGAGGAGAAAGGGGCCAAACAGGACTATGGGAACCACAAAGCTTATGGGGGGGGGAGCAAGGCACAGCTATAGGGGAATGCAGAGCAATGGGGGAACACAAGCTAATTAGACATCACCAACACAGACAACCAGGAAGACAGGACAAACCAATGCCAGAACACGTATTAGGGGTTCCACACAGGGGAAGACAAAGACTATAGGTATAAACATACAACAAGGAAGGGAAGAGGTACAGGCTCCATAAGGCTCACACACACACACACAACAGGGAACCAACAAGCACACAGGGAGGGATAGCACAATGAAGAGACCCAACAGCCACAGGGGGGGGGTAAGAGCAGTTGTTCCCACAGCTTCCTGTGGCTACACCTTGGATTACATACCAATAGTGGCCAGTCAGGAAGCCGGGAAACAGAACAAGGGAGACAGGGCACAACTGGGGAATGGGTGTGGCAACACAGGGGAACGGAGACTCAAGAAACAACATAGAAAGGAGAAGCTGGCTGACTAACAAGGCCTGAGGTGGTGCCAGCCTCTAAGGCAGCGCCTCCTCAGGCCAAGGGTTCAAGACCCAGCCGTGAGAGCACCCCCTGACCAGAGGAGAGGCCAGTGAACTGGAAGAGGAGAGAGTGGGGACCGCCCTATGCCCCCTAAGTGATCCCCTCTTGGGGCGCACAACATCTGGGGACACTACAGCAGAAGTGCGAGGAGTTGAAATCCACGCTTCCACTCCTCCAACAACCCACTCCACAGATGCCAGCAAAAAAGGATCAAATTTTTGCTACTTGGAGAGGGAACGATTGCTCTGGGTGTGAGCCCCTTGGTGACTCCTTTTCCTAGTCATAGCGACCACCCCCTGACAACCACAACCAGACAGGGCTAACACACACGTATAAAATAAATGAAAAATAACGAACCTATCAAGGTGTAAACAATAGTCGAGTTGTCACACATCAGGTTAGCCCTCCCTTTAGATCAGTTAAGAGCCTGGAGGCAGATAAATCCTGCCCTATACAGACTATTGTTCGTGGCAGGAAAGGAGGAGGAGTATCCTACCCTCCCGTGAAAGGCAAACAGATCCACCTCTGACAGGTAGCCCTATGCCCGGGCTGTGCCTAAGGCCGCGGGTGTGCGCGCAGCCCTTAGGCGCGACACCCTTCGGCACGTGCCTGCGGTGCGGCCGCAGACGGTGGCAGCACTTGAAAACCCCGTCGCCCTGAAAAATGATGATAGGCAGTCCGGTAAACGCGCTGGAGGTGATGGTAGGTCCCGCTGGGAGCCCAAAGCACAACAGTCCCTCTCAAAGGTTTCTTCCACAGCAGGCACAATACCCCCACGCTCTGGCCACAAACAGCAGGCAGCCTCGCCGTCAAGTCCCAGCCACACAGCTCCTCTCTCCTGCTCAGCTTAATCTCCGCTTCCCGGTCCCCAGGGTCTGAGGAATCCTTGGTCAATGCAAAGCATCCTGTGGCTCTTTGTGATATGAAAATTTTGGCATGTGGCTCTTGGGAGTGGGAACTTTGCCCATCCCTGCTGTATAACATATTCATTAATGCTCTGGAAAAGGGGGTGAGCACTGAGGTCACAAAGTTTACAGAGGATTCAAAATTAAGTCCAAAGCAGACTACAGAAGTTAGATTGGATTCAGAATTAAGCCCAAAGCAGACTACAGAGTTACAGAAGATCTCTCAAGTCAAAAGTAGCTAACAGTAATAAAACAACAATCACAACTATACATACATAGTGTTGTATTCTAAATTAACTGTTGCCCCACACAAAAGAGATCTAGAAGTCACTGTGGCTATTTCACCAAAAACATCAGCTCAATTCACATTATGGTTCAAAAAGGCAAATATAATTATAGTCGGACCTATGTTCACTGCATTTCCCCCACTGGCAAAACCTTTTGAAGCTTAGTGAGACTTTTTTTAAAAGATGGAGTTACTACAATTTAGAGCAGCCAGTCAGAGGTGCGACTCTCAATGAGTTTATTGAGGAGGCCTGGTCAACTCCCTCTGCTGTTGCAAAACTGAGAAACTCAGTTACCAAGCCCTCTAAAGCTGACATGTGGCATTTGTAACTACATGCTACTCACCCAGCCCCTTCCGGAGGAGCATGCCGATCAATGGACAGTGCAGGGCTCCATGGTACAGCTACAATCTTGGAGGTGATTTTGGTAGGAAGTAGAAGTTCATTTTCTCACTAGAGAATGGCTAACCTTTCTGCTCTCCATCACAGTTTAGCATTCCCCTATGTGTTTGTTTTCCCTGAATACTGATGAATGCTGCAGGGCTCCTAGGTTTCTCTTCATGGCAGCAGTAAAGGATTAGAAGGCTTCCAGAAATGAAAGCACAGTCAGTTTTTGAAGTCTCCCCCCCCCCATGCCCCCCCTAGTTGGGAAAATACCTCAAACCTGCAAAAGACTTATATAAACCTGGCATGCTGGGCACACATGCTGCCAGTCAGAAAGGACTGATTTCTGTGGAAGGTAAAAACTAGCCTCATAAGGGAGGGAGTGTTTTACCACCACCAACCCCTTTACCGTGGGCATTGCCTCTTCTCCAAGATAATCTCTCAAACTGAACAAATGCTAATACAGTATTGAAGACTGGGCCATGCAGAAGGACAGGTGCAACCAGGATTTTACCCGACCCCTGACACCACTTTGCTACTCCTTTCCCAAGCCAGCTCTGTTGCAGAGGAGCAATAGCATCAAGATGAGGAAGGGGGGGACCTCCCAGGGCTGATACCCAATATTCCCTCTCCACCCTCCCCCTAGCTCTCTGCTCCCACCCCAGCCTGCTGTTGCTGCTCCTGCCACTCTTCCTCTTTCTCCTGCTGCCTGTGCGCAGCTCTTGGGAAAAGAAGGGAGGGGGAGAGAGTAGAGGAAATATTTTATTTATTTATTTATTTATTTATTTTACAAGATTTCTACCCTGCTTCTCCTGCAGTGCAGCTCATGATGGCTTACAAAGAATAATTTAAAATATCATTAAAACCATACATCAGAAATAAAACCATAAAATAGATCAAGTAAAAAAAGGGGTAGCATAAAACCCTACCCCGCACCTCACCCACCCTACCAATCTCCCTCACCAAAAGCCCAGCAGAACAGCCAGGTCTTGCACTGATGCCAAAATGAGCCAAAGTCCGGGGCCACCCGGGCCTCTGCTGGAAGGGAGTTCCACAGCCTAGGAGCCACAACCGAGAACACCCTCAACATCGTGGCCCCCTGGGGGACCTCAAGAAGGACACTCCCGTCAGACCGCAGTGGTCGATCCATGACACAGAGAGTGAGGCAATCCCGCAGATAGACGGGGCCTAGACCATATAGGGCTTTATAGGTAAGTACCAACATCTTGAATCGGGCCTGGAAGACTATAGGCAACCAGTGCAGAGCGTAGAGCACTGGTATAATGTGCTCATGGCGACCTGTCCCCATGAGCAGGCATGCCACCGCATTCTGCACTAGCTGCAGTCTCCGGACCGTCACCAAGTGTAGCCCCACGTAGAGCGCATTACAACAGTCCAGTCTTGAGGTGATGAAGGCATGGATGATGGTGGCCAGGTCGGCGTCTGAAATGTACGGCCAAAGCCACACCAGATGTAACTGGCAAAAAGCACTCCTCACCACAGCTGCCACCTAAGAATACAGGCGGAGCTGGGAATCAAGGAGCACCCCCAGACTCCGAACACAGGAGGGCATCGGGGGACAAACCCCATCAATTATGCAGGATGTCACACACACCACCCTTCCCACCCAGCATCACCTCCGTCTTGTTCGGATTCAGCCTCAGTCGGCTCACTGTCAGCGGATCTCCCGTGCACCGCCACCGGGGGTCCTGAGGGCAGGGGGTGCAGGGCCGCTGAGGGGCTCAATCCCCAGAGAAGCCCCTGGCTCCACTCACCCCAGCAGACACCCCTAGTGGGTCGGGCACTTCCGGGAATCCCCGACCGGCTCTACAGTGCCACGACCCACCAGGGCTTCCCTCCACTGAGCTGTTTAAGCACAGGGGCAGGGCCAACGCTGTCGTGCAGGCACGTCAGGGGGCGTGACTGCTAGTATAAATAGTGGCGTTGTGAAGCACACAGCACTGGTGATCAGAGAAACTGGCCCCTCANTCCCCCCCCCCCCCCCCTCGGGTTTGTCCCGTCCCTTGTGGGTCTGAGCGAACCCTCTTCCCAGTCCTTGTGGCCCTTGGTTCCCGATTCTTCCTCTCCTTACTTCCAACCCACAGTCTCCCCATTCCTTGTGGTGTGCTAGAGAGACTGTGGTGGGTGCAAGGCAAGTTTGGGCCCCCCAGATCCATCTCTTGTGGGTCTGAGTGAACCCTCTTCCCAGTCCTTGTGGCCCTTGGTTCCTGATCCTTCCTCTCCTCACTTCCAACCCACAGCCTCCCCATTCCTTGTGGTGCGCTAGCGAGACTGTGGTGGGTGCAAGGCAAATTCAAGCACTCCAGTACCCTCTGCTCGGCACCCTATGATGATAGAGGCCTGGATTCTCTTGTAGATTCTAAAGGCCACCATTCTATCCTGACGGGCACGTTATCCTCACAAATCCTCCTTGAGCATTGGTCCGAGTTGCCCTTGCCAGTAGCTACCCCTGAGAGAACCCTTCCTCTCCCCCACGTTCCCTTCCCACCTTCCCTTGGGGAAGATTCCCCCTTCCCCATAACACTTCCCCTCATCCACTCCCTGACAGCTGCCAGACATCGGGTAAGCACCGAGACTGCCGGGTCTGGGTCAGATGAAAAGGAGAGGTAGAGCTGGGTGTCATCAGCATACTGATGACACCGCACCCCAGACCGTCTCGTGTCCTCATCCAGCAGCTGCATATACACGTTGAATACGAGAGGGGACAGAATGGAACCTTGTGGGACTCCACACAAAAGGCCACGGGGAGATGAAGAACAATCCCCGAGCAGCACCCGCTGGGTTCTCCCAGCTAGGAAAGAGCAGAACCATTCAAGAACAGTTCCACCTACCCTGACATAGTCTCACAAACAGGTCACGTACATCTCATAGTCAACGGTATCAAAAGCTGCCGACAGATCTAATAGAATTAATAGTGTCGATCGACCGTCATCCAACTCTTGGCGAAGGTCATCAACCAAAGCCACTAATGCAGTGTCGGTGTCATAACCTGGACAAAAGCCAGACTGCAAGGGATCGAGGAAACTAGTGCGGTCCAGATACTCCTGCAACTGCTGAGCCACAACACACTCAATAACAGTGTCCTGGCTGTTACCTTATTCACTGCTTGGAGGGTGGGGGGAGGAGGCACCTTTTTTACTTTAAGAAGTTTGGGATAAGCACTGCTGTCAAAGAACAAAGACAGGTAGTACCCAGGCAGGTGTCAGGACCCGAGCCCTCGCAGACCCCCCCGCGCCATCACTGCCGAGAGCTAGGGACGCCCCCGCCGCGGCAAAACCGCCGGCGGCGCCGCTCA
>QEPC01009527.1:218494-232258 GCA_003113815.1 Sphenodon punctatus
TGATGATTAAAATACGTGAGAATGGTGTGCATTTTGATCACAACCAATTAACGTTTAAGCAGTTATAACATTTTATTTTCATAATGGATCTTTTTCAAACTTTGTGGATATGATGGTCCTCACAACTTACAGCCATGGTTAAGTTTTCAGAAGGTGCAGGTGACGAAGCGTGCCTATTTTCCTCTGCCAAACATTGGAGAATATTGTGCTTCCTTCTGAATTGTGGCAGCAGGCACTCAGATGGAATCCCAGGGACAAGCCACCTCTCTAAGAACTGAGTGATTTGTGGTGTTTGTCTTTCCACAGGGTGGGTAATGGACCCCTCTCATGAGAAGTCCAAGGAGAGGGAAGCACCTTTTGCTCAGGTGGCAGAGGTAGGGCAGGTTGGATGAAAACTAAATTTCCCTTCCTACAAGAAAATCCACATTCACACACAATTTTTTTTTTTTTTGCCATATTAAACAAAGGAAGGTGTTTTGCTACTCCAAAGTGGGAGAGCATCACCTGGGGGCTGCTAGAGGGAGCAGTACTCACAAGCAGTGGGAGAAGCACCAGGGGGATGGAATGGAGGCAATACCCTGCTTGCTCAGCATGGCCTCTCCACTGCTCAGAACGTGCTCAGAGGCCACTATCCCCAGCCAGGCCAGGACATACGGTGAGGCCACGCAGGTAGGGCCATAAGCAGTCAGAACTACAGATCCCAGGTAATTCAGGGGGTCTGGTGGGACCTACTTTCCAGCAAGAGCTTCTATGGATATTGCAGTTTGAGGGGAACTGCATTTTTCAACAGAGAATGGCTCCTGTGCTGCTGATCTGGGGCTGTAGGGAACCATGCATAGCAGCTCCTGCTATTGTAGTGTGGATGTTCTCTGACCTTGACAGTGCCCTGGGGTTCATTTCAAGCCCTTGTACCCTTAGTGGCAGGACATGTGCCCTGTACCACAATGCTCCACCCCACTGCAGGATGCACCTGCATTCCCTGCTGTGTACAACAGTCTGTGCACCTCACGTGCTCTCATGTTCCTTTGAATAAAGGTAAAAGGATTACCCTGGTGTGAATGAGATGGGAATCAGCCCTCTCTCTTAGCTGTTGTCGGCTATGTGCCTGTAATGAACTGTGGACCATCTCTGGAATATGAAACAAGGTTTATATCAAGTTAGAGCAGAGTTGATGGTTTATATTATTGGACTTGAAATGTGTCAGCTAAGATTTGTTCTCCTGCTCTGCATACCTCTGCTCTGGCTTTAATTAACAGCAGACGGATGAAGTTGGCAGTTAGTGGAAAGGATACATGCCATCAAGAATTGCCAAAAGCAGCTACACTGGGCCTGGCTAGCTTTGCCATATTGGCCAGAACTCTGGGAATGACCCAGATGCCAGGATACCGGCAGCTTGGGTTCAGCAGCCAGGGGTTGGACTGTGTGTAATCCTGCTCCCTACTGTCAGGCGCTGGGAGAAGTCCAGGGGGATCCCCAGAAAACCTCCCCCCTGCACGGGTCATAGCCCCGCCCCTGCAAACCACCTCCACGCCGGTTACCTCATCCCCGCTACAGAGGAATGCGCCACACGCGCTCGCACAAGCCCCGCCCCGACGTAGCGAACGCATAGCGGCACAACGCACGTCGTAGGGGGCGGGGTTTCCAGGGGCACATGTTCAGTGGCCTTTAAAAGGACCGGCGGGGCATTGGCTCCCCGCCGGTAATCGTGAGAGAAGCTGGCCCCCTTGCCTCTGACCCTGATTGAAAGCTAAGTACCTTGCTTGCTAACTAAGTGGATTAGGTGATTGTGGACTGTGTGTTTTTTCCCTTTGTGCTCCTACCATTCAGAGAAGCCTGTGTTGTTTGTTATTGCCTGTGTTACTGACACCCTTGGTTACCTTTCCCCTTCCCCCCCCCCTTGTGACTTAGCAGTATAGCCCCGAGCCCTCTGTGTCTGGTGTTCCCTTGAGCGGAGCTTGTGGCCCGCTTCCTTTTCTAGTCCCTGAGACAACCCCCACTCCCATTCCTCCTCCTCCCTTAGCCCCCTCCCTTTTCTCACCCCTAGCCCTGAGCCCCCTGGTTCCTGCACTGCCTCACGATACCCCCACTGTGTACCACCGGTGGGTGATTGAACTCTCCTGGTCTAATTGCTCCAAGTGTGTAGAACGCCTGAACTTCCCCTCTTTGTCTGTTTCCTCCCTGGTTGGCATTACCTCTCTCCACCCCTATGATGATAAGGGTTGCCTTGTAAACAGCAAGGAAAGCCCACCTACTATCCTGAGGGGAATACCGGGAGCCTCGTTACAACCAGAGAGAGGGATTGCCACCCTCTCCCCCCTTACCCTCTCTCCGTCTCTCTCCCCTTTCTCCCCGAGAGACCGTAACACCTACCAAAGAGCTGTATGGAAATTATGCAAATTTGGTACAGATTAATGGAATGATATCAAGTGGTGTCCCACAAGGATCTATCCTAGGCCCAGTCCTCTTCAACATCTTCATTAATGATTTGGAAGAGGGAGTGGAGAGTATACTTATCAAATTTGGAGATGACACAAAACCAGGAGAGGTTACGTTGCAAAAGTTTTGCAAGACAAGATAAAGAATTATCTAGACTGGGGTGGGAAATGCTTCCCCTCCCAGGAACCTGTGAAAATTGCTACAAGCTTTGAGAGCCATGTAGAGGGTAGAAGTGTTTAAGGAATGTGCTCAGGATGGGGGAAGGAAAAAGAGGATGGATCTCTGCAATGGAGCCCTCATCTCGGCTTCCTTTCCCCTGAGCTCAGTCTTTCAGTGCTTAGAGGTAGGAACTGGATCTAGGGGAGAGATTCAGGAACTATAAAGGGACTAAATAAAAACTAGCCATAGGCTGCTTTTGAACCCTGGTCCTGAGGTTCCCCAACCCTGATCTAGATCATTCTGTATCCCCAGCACCCAAACTAGAGATCTGGGATGAAGGAAACAAAATTTTACAAAGACAAATACTTTTACAAAGTATTGCACATAGGATTGAAAAAACAGAAGCAGAAATATAAAATTGTTGATAACTGGCTAGTAGGGGTAGGACACAGAGGGTTTTTCAGTTTTTAAAATTTATTTATTTATTTATTTATTTATCCCTGGTTTTCAGTTCCTGGTTTGGTTTCAGTTTGGGTTCTCTTCCCATTGACTTCGATGGGAAGGGAACCAGAGAAGGAAAACCCAGGGGCCCGGAAAACAAAACAAAAACCAACCTACCCCATCCCCCGCCCTTATAAGGTGAGGGTGGGGATCTGCATCCCTAACATCCCCACCCCTGGGCCCTTCTTGACATCCAACCCCACCCTTGAGGGCTCTGCATGAGTCCACAGGCCTTGGAGGGTGAAGGTGACTGCCCAGGAGCTTCTGTCTCCACTGTCGGTGGAGCTGGGCTGGGCCGCCTCCGTAGACAGGTGGCCCTTCTTCCCAAGGTGCGTTGCCAGTCAGAGCTCCACTGCCAGGATGCTGAGTCACCTCCATGCGGGGGCTGCAGAGGCAATGCAACCTCCCAGCAGCGGAGCTCTGACCAGCATCGCACCCTTGGAAGACTTGTCGGAGGCGAGCAGGCCACCTGCCCAGGGCGTGCTGCTGGAGCTCCAGAACTGGGAAGCCATGCCGGAGCCGGCTTGGCTGTGAGAGCACATGCTGTGGCAGCACCATTTTGGAAAAGAGCTGGACATGCTCAAAAGGGCACCAGTGACCATTTTGCGTATGTGCACTGGCAGTGCAGCCTGAGAAGAAGGTCTGCTTTGGTCCAGCAGGCACCTCACAGCCAAGCTGACTCCAACATAACTTGACATGGCCCGGTCTCCCAGTTGTGGAACTCTGGCAGTGTGCCCTGGGCAGAAGGCCTACCAGCCCCCGGCAGGTCTTCTTCCCAGGGCACGTTGGGAAGAGCTCCACTGCCAGAGTACGGAGGTGACCCAGCATTCTGATAGTGGAGCTCCGACTGGCAATGTGTCCTGGGAAGAAGGGCCACCCGACTGCAGAGGTGATGCAGCCCAGCCCTGCCAGCACTGGAGACAGCAGCTCCTGGAATCCAGCAACTACCTCTACTCTTCAAGGCCCATGGGTAAGTACATGCAGGGCCCTGGAGCGGGAGTAGGTAAAATAGGCCCTAGCCCCAAGATTTCCCATTGACTTCAATGGGAAAGTACAGATCCAAAAATCGGGAACCAAGATGGACCATTTTGTGATCTTTCATTTTTAAACCAAGATAGCCATTTTGGAGCTGTTTCGGTTAAAACAGAAACTGAAAGTCCCACCCGTACTGGCTAGGCAGTAGCACTGGAGGAACTGGGCAATCCAACACTGTTGCAAAAAGCAAAACTCCCATTTTGGGCTGTATCAACAGACACATTGTATCCAAAATACAAGGGATGGGGCTGCTTTATTTGGCACTGGTGAGACCTCACCTGGTGTAATTTGTCTACTTTGGGGCACTACACTTCAAGAATGATGTAGACAAACTGGAGAAGAGTCAGAGGAGAGCAACTAAAGGGATAAAGGATAAAGGGGCTGGAGGACAAGCCATATGAGGAAAGGCTGAATGAGCAAAGTTTGTTCAGCCTAGAGAAAATAAGACTAAGGCAGAACATAACAGTTTTCAAACATCTAACAAGATGCCACAAAGAAGATGGTGAACGTGTTCACCACTGTCGCAGAAAGCAGAACAACAGGGAATGGCCTAAAATTGCAGCAATGTAGATTTCAGTTAAATATTAGGAAAAACTTCCTAACTGAAAACTTTTGGGCAATGGAATAAACTGCCCAGGGCAGTTGTAGAATCTCCTTCTACAAGTTTTTGGAGCCCAGCTGGGCAAGCATCTGCCTGCAATGCTGTAGACAGAGAGATCCTGCCATGGATCAGGAGGTTGGACTAGTTGACCCCTCTGAGGTCCCTTCCAACCCTAACATTCTAAGATTCTGTGATTCTTATGCCAATTGGTTATGCTACTTATGTAAATCATGTGGGCCAGATATTATTTATTTATTTATTTATATTTCTACCCCGCCCCTCTTGCAAAAACAAGATATGGTAACCTTAGGCCTGTCTCGAATGGATGCCTCAGGCTGTAAGGCGCAGACTTACCCTGGGACGAGGATGGGGGCACGGGAGACTAATGACCCGGGGGGGGCTAAGCAGGGGTAGGCGGAGTGCACGGCAGCCGCTGAAGAGGAAGCGGACGCTGGGGCTTTCCCTGCCGCCGCAAGCACCGGACGCGGGAGGCAGGCCAGCGGGGAACGTGGGGGCGGGGCCAGTAGAAGCGCCGCGACGCTCGGCATGCCTTTGGGAGAAGGCGGGGGCCAGGGCATGTGTATATAAGGAGGCTCAGAAGCAGGAGAGCGGCGCCGGTGAACAGCGTAGCTACAGACTGGCCCCTTGCAATTGGAGTGGTGAAGAAATTGTGAAGAACGAGAGTGGTGTGAAAGGATTGAGCGAGTGTGGAGAGAGAGTGTGGACATGGTGAGTGTGGTGAAGCTGGGGGCGTGACACGGGTGCTGTGGGAGTGGGCTGTGTGTGTGTGGGAGAAGAGGGTGGTGGGCACTGGTACCTGGGTTCCCCCGTACCTGGACCCCCGTTTGCCGTCACCTGTGAATTGTGTGTGTGGATCCGTCCCTTCCCTACCACCCCCGGAAGTACCCCCGCGAAACCCCCCACCTTCCTCCACTGTCTGCTCACTACCCTTCCCGTGCGTTTGCGAAGACACTTCTGTGTGGGTGACAACGTGGTGGGGTTAGGGGGCTGCCCTTGCAGCCAGTACACTCGAGTGGGGGCATACTCAGGGCATCGTTGTCTCCCCCCTATGATGAGATAGGCCGCCGCTTCCTCGGGAGCCAGCGTCCCTATAACAACCTGAGGGGTGTCCTTCCTCGTCTGCAAAGTGCCCCCACGAGAGCGTACGAGGGTAACGAGAACGAAGGTAGCCGTTCAACCAGGTCCACTCCCCCTTCATACCCCCTATCTGTAACACAGGCCCAGGGGGAAGGGTAGTGCCAGAGTCCAGACCACAGCCATCCAAGAGAGAAAGGAGGGATCTCCCCAAAGTTTGCTTATTTTGATCACTCCTTTGTGGTCCATGCCAGAGTCAGGACTGACATTCAGGGTATTTTCAGACAGACAAACTATCCCAGGATAATTAGAATAATCTCTGGTGATTATTATCCCAGGATAACAAAGTGGTACCTGTTAGGGCATTTTCAGACAAACTATCCCAAGATAATTAGAATAATCTCCGGTGATTATTATCCCAGAATAACAAAGTAGTACCTGTTTAGACAAACATTTCTATCCCTGGATAACTTTTCTGGGATAGCTTTGTGAACAGCACATTGATTTGATCCCGGTTATTAGAGTCTCTTGGATGAATTTCAGTCCCATGGTACTTTTTGTCCATGTGTATCCCTGTCAATTCTGGCAGGGTGATTTCTGGGATTGAAGAAAATCTGATTTTCTTCTTTTTTCTGATTTCTGAGTTGAAGAAAATAGAAACTCATCCCTTTGTTCTGAGGGTATTTAAACTTGGTGCATTGTGGAATGATGATGGTGGGTATTTTCAGACGTTACACTGGGCCAATTCACCACAGCAAATTCCCGATGGGGGTGAAGGAAACAACCACCACCCCCCGTGGTCAAAAAAAGCCCCAAACAGACTTTGCAGGACCGGGATTATGGCAGGGAATCGGGCCACCAGATCACGGACTGGGGCAACACAACAGATGTGACGCCGATCCCCGGGCGTGGTCAAAACACCCACAAGCCACCGGGAAGGGGTGGGACGCAGTCATGTCCGCCCAAGGGCAAACGAAGTCACAAGGCACAAAAGGGAACGCCCACACCAGGGAAACGGGAAGGGAGGAGGGAGAAGAGCCACCTGGGTACTACACACAACAGGCACACAGACAACGGGGGCACAGCGGAACACACAGCACAAGCACACACCCGGGCACGCACACACACACACACGGGACGGGAAGGGAAGGGAAGGGAAGACACGCGGGACCGGACCGCACACAAGGCACACCGGGCAAAGGGGGGGTGGAACAGGGGAGGGGGGGAAACGGCACAGGGGCAGGGCAGGACACAGGCAACTGGGACCACAACACCCACAGCAGAACAGGCCACACGGGACCCCCGACATCGCAGGGGTGAAAATGCACAGAGCAGGAGAGCCGTGCATCCAGTAGCCCAATGCAGCTGGCACAGTGGGGGCCAGTACTCAAGCAGTAAGAAGCAGACAGGACACAGAAGCATGTTTAAGTTGGTTTATTAGGAAACAGGTAGTACCGGAAAGGTCCAGATCTATACCAAGCCCCAAGACTCATTGTGTGCAGGAAGGAAGCTCCCCCATGCTCAGGCAGAGACACGAAGAGAGCCGAAACATCCCAGCAGAGGAGAGCGACAAAGCAGGTCCCCAGCACGAGCAGGACAGTTAGGATGGGGGAAGGGTGCCCTGAACAGTCCAGCAATGGCCGCCGTGCACAGCAGACAAATGTGACGAGGTGCCTTGGGGGGAAGCAACCCAACGGCTGCAAGTCCAACACACAGGCAGTCCCAGAACGGGGGGGCCCTAGGAGCACAGTCCCGAGGCACAGCTGGAGGCCACACAGAACTGGGCGCGGGCCGGGAATGGTCCTGCAGGCACACTCGGACCCCACACCCCGGTGAGGGGGGCCAGGCAGGAGTGCCCGTGCAGGGCTGCTGGTCCAAAGGCACACACACACCCCTGCAGGAAGCCGCGAGGGGAGGTGCAGGGACCCCAGAACCCAGAGGTCACACAGGCACCCAAGGGGGGGGGCAGGAACCGCCGGAGGGGGCATAGGTGCCCGATGATACTCAGCAGGACCCAGGAGGGTCATGAAAGCAATGCAGAGAGCCGGACCCAGGCTTCAGAGAAGGCAAACACGCAGGAGAACTCCGGGTTCATAGGGAGATGGGGGGGACCCCAGAGGGGGCCCAGCCCCACAGGCAGGGCCAAATGCACCCCGGGAAGCAAACAGCACAGGCGCTCGCTGGAGACAGCAGGGAGGGAGCCGTCAGTGGAAACCACACCCCGGGCGGGGGCCAGAGCCCACACGGGGACAGGCAACCGGGGGCCGGGAGGCACCCATGACTCACAGCCAGCTGCTGGGGACCACCACAGGGCCAGGGGCCGGGTGCCCTGCATGGTTAACCAAGTGAGGCCAATGGATCATGCCTCGGTGGTACCCCAACAAGGACATGTGATGGGCGATCAGGTAGTAGGCCTCGAAGGGATCCTCCATGGACAACCCCAACAGCACATCAGAACAGGACCACACGCCAGACAGCACCAACAGCTCCACCATGGAAGGCTCCGACACACAGCAGTCAGCAGCTGGGAGCCAGGGAAGCTGATCCAGCTCCAGCAGCTGGTGATACACTGCCCCACGGGAGCGCTGGTGCCCAGGGGCCCCGTGGATACAGCCAAAGTAGGACACGGCCAAGGCAGGGCCCCCCTCCGCAAGGCACAACGTGTAGGCACACAGGCTGCACACAGCACAGACACGGTCTCAGCCATGGACCAGGCCACATGAGAGCACGTCATCTCTGGGATGCACCCATCGGGAAAGGGAACCAGTCCCAGCATCTCTGCGTGCAGGCGGCAATCCTGGGCAATCGCCTCATAGCCGAAGTAGCGAAGCCCTGAGCTCAGGTTCGCATAAGCACCCAACTGGCTGTCCGGGCAGCCCAGGAGCAACTGCACGGCCAGGGTCTGCCACAGCTCACACAGGGACATGGTCTCGTGGAAGGTCCAGCTATGTCAAGCTGTGTTCAGGAGGGACGGGCTAAAAATCAAATAAATAAATAAATAAATAAATAAATAAAATAAAAGCACAGCCAGACATGGTCCAGCTACACAGGGAGAATAACACCATGAACGGGGCAGGCGGTCACCGCAGGGCCGGGGGGGAAGGGGGTTCCAAGGGGTGCCCAGGACAGGCGAGGCGGCCACAGGCCGCAACAATGTATAGCTACAGAGCAAGGCNTTTCAATACCTCACGCGTAGAGATACCACTCTACCTGTGGGCCCCCCTTTCCCCGGGACGGTAGGGCTACCGACTCATCAAGACGTCATCTTGGTCCCTGTCGCAGTGCGCCAGGAGGTGCTTCGAGCACACCACGATGCCCCCCTTGCCGGGCACCCCGGACAACAACGTACGTTGCAGCTAATCCAACGTCATTTTTGGTGGCCAACCGTAAAGCAGGACACCCGTGCCTATGTGCAAGAGTGTGCTGTATGTAGCCAAACCAAATCACCGCGCCAGGCTCCCTCCGGGCTGTTACAACTGGCGCCCCAAGCCCAGGGCCCCTGGCAGCGACTCAATATGGATTTCATTGTGGAACTTCCCCCTGCGCATGGATATACGACAATTCTAGTGGTTGTAGATCAATTCACGAAGATGGGCCACTTTATCCCCTGCAAAAAGCTACCCACCGCCCAACAAACTGCAATGCTAGTACTCCAGAATATCATCAGGTTGCATGGTCTTCCTACAGTCATTGTCTCCGACCGTGGCTCACAATTTATTGCACGTTTCTGGTGTGCCCTATTCTCCGCCCTTGAGGTGAAGCTGGCTCCCACCACGTCATACCACCCCCAGGCGAACGGCCAGGCGGAACGTACCAACCAGTCTCTTGAACAATACTTACGTTGTTATGTGACATACCTACAGAGTGATTGGGTAGACTACCTGGCGCTCGCTGAGTTTGCCTATAATAATGCACCACATGCATCCATTGGCACTTCACCGTTTCATGTGAACTATGGGTTCTTCCTACCAGAACTCCTGTCAACAACCGTCCCGGCTGCAGGCGCGATGATCCAGAAATTGCACCATTGTCATACCTGTGCATGCGCATTACTCCTCAAGGCCTGCCAACAGTATAAACTACAGGCAGACCGCTACCGTCAACCTGCTCCATCTTTCGCACCCGGGGACCTGGTATGGGTCGATCGCCACCAGTTCCCATCCCGCCGCCCATCTGCGAATCTGGATGCCAAATACATGGGACCGTTTCCTGTCCACCACCAGGTGAACCCTGTTACATATCACGTTTCCCTGCCTCCACAGGTCCGCTGCCATCCCGTATTTCATGTTTCCTTGTTGAAACCGGTACACCCCCCCTCTTCCCTGACCCGCTTCCGCCGCCCCCTGTGGATACGGTTGATGCACTCATCCTTGATGCAAAACGTTCCCGGGGCGCCTTGAAGTATCTTGTTGACTGGAAGGGCTATGGGCCCTCCGAGCGCTCCTGGGAACGTGCGTCCAATGTCCATGCCCCACGTCTTGTTGGTGCTTTCCACCGTCAATTCCCCCTGAAACCCGGACCCGGGGGGGGGCCTTTGGGGGGGGTGTAAGGCGCAGACTTACCCTGGGATGAGGATGGGGGCACGGGAGACTAATGACCCGGGGGGGGCTAAGCAGGGGTAGGCGGAGTGCACGGCAGCCGCTGAAGAGGAAGCGGACGCTGGGGCTTTCCCTGCCGCCGCAAGCACCGGACGCGGGAGGCAGGCCAGCGGGGAACGTGGGGGCGGGGCCAGTAGAAGCGCCGCGACGCTCGGCATGCCTTTGGGAGAAGGCGGGGGCCAGGGCATGTGTATATAAGGAGGCTCAGAAGCAGGAGAGCGGCGCCGGTGAACAGCGTAGCTACAGACTGGCCCCTTGCAATTGGAGTGGTGAAGAAATTGTGAAGAACGAGAGTGGTGTGAAAGGATTGAGCGAGTGTGGAGAGAGAGTGTGGACATGGTGAGTGTGGTGAAGCTGGGGGCGTGACACGGGTGCTGTGGGAGTGGGCTGTGTGTGTGTGGGAGAAGAGGGTGGTGGGCACTGGTACCTGGGTTCCCCCGTACCTGGACCCCCGTTTGCCGTCACCTGTGAATTGTGTGTGTGGATCCGTCCCTTCCCTACCACCCCCGGAAGTACCCCCGCGAAACCCCCCACCTTCCTCCACTGTCTGCTCACTACCCTTCCCGTGCGTTTGCGAAGACACTTCTGTGTGGGTGACAACGTGGTGGGGTTAGGGGGCTGCCCTTGCAGCCAGTACACTCGAGTGGGGGCATACTCAGGGCATCGTTGTCTCCCCCCTATGATGAGATAGGCCGCCGCTTCCTCGGGAGCCAGCGTCCCTATAACAACCTGAGGGGTGTCCTTCCTCGTCTGCAAAGTGCCCCCACGAGAGCGTACGAGGGTAACGAGAACGAAGGTAGCCGTTCAACCAGGTCCACTCCCCCTTCATACCCCCTATCTGTAACAGATTCACCAGCACATGGATCTGGCAGGACGGCTGGAGGAGATGGCTACGGCCATCCAATCCTTAGCTATGGAAGTGAAGGACATTAAAGAACAACTAATGAGAGAGAGAGGATTCGGGATGGGGGCTGAAGCACCGCCCCTCATACCGGATCCCCCAGAGCCGAGGCGGGTTCTGACGGGAGGGGCCAGGGAGCCTAAACACCCTCCGATAATGAAATTCAATGGAGAGCGGAAACAGTTCCAGGGGTTTGTGGCGTTATGTAAACTAGCGTTTCAATTACAACCCCTGACTTACCCCTCTGATGAGACCAAGGTAGCGTTTATTATTGGCCATTTAGAAGGGTTAGCACTTGACTGGGCCACCCCATTGCTGGTGAAAGAGAGCCCGCTGTTGAAGGATTATGACGGGTTTTTGCGGGAATTTAACTTCCTGTTTGACTACCCCCATAGGGTAAAGGATGCGGAGGCAGCGATAATGACCTTGAAGCAGGGGAAGGGGCCCCTGCTGGAGTACGTGACGCGGTTCCAACATTTGGCGGCTGAACTGGATTGGCCGGATCATGTGCTGAAGGTGTTGTATCGCAAAGGGCTGAGCGAGGAGCTAAAAGACCAGTTGGCGATGACGGACATGCCTGAGACCTGGGCCAAGTTGGTTAACTTAACTTGCCAGATGGAGGACCGATTAACTGAGCGACGGCGGGAGAGGCGTCAAGAGGGGGCACGAACCTGGCCTCTAAGGACCCCCGTGCAGGTGCAAGGAGCGGGAGAACCTCAACGTACAGACACTCCCGAACTCATGCAGCTCGGGGCCTCCCGAGGGCCCCTCACCACACAGGAAAAAGAAAGACGGAGAATAGCACGGCTGTGCTTCTATTGCGGAGGGCAAGGACATTTCTCCCGCGAGTGCCCACAGCTACCCCCAGCACGCCGGCGGGCGGGAAACGAGGAGAACCGGGATGAACAGGGGGGGTCCCGGTAAGGACAGCAGGCCCCCTAATTGGGATGGGTACGCTGCCGGGGAGAAATCTCAATCATTTTTGTGTTCCCTTGGCCTTACAACTATCAGAGCAGCGCACAGTGATAGTATGGACATTAATCGATTCAGGCGCCTCCGGCAATTTTATTGAAGAACTGTTAGTACGACGCCTTCAGATTCCCTTGGTACCAAAGACACAACCAGAGACGATTTATTCAATAGATGGTTCTCCTCTGTGTTCGGGACCGGTGTGTTATAGTACCCCCCGCTTACAAGGTACTATAGGGGCTCACCAAGAGGGACTATGTCTGGACGTAGTTCGTACCCCTGCCTTCCCTGTAGTCCTTGGTATGCCATGGGTACAAATACACAATCCCTCTATCAACTGGCAGCATAGGTGTATGAAATTCAACTCCCCCTTGTGCAAGCAGCACCATCTCCGTGCACCCATGTTAAAGACAGCCTCTTGCGTTTATGGCACTCGCAGTTCCGAAGCCTTGGGACTACCTTCTCCCTACGAGGATCTGCAGGATGCCTTCAAGGAACAAGACGCTCTCGAACTCCCTCCTCACAGGAGTTACGATTGCCCCATTGACCTCCTTCCTGACACCGCGCCTCCGTATGGAAGAATCTACGCTTTATCCGCCCCCGAGTTGCAGACCCTTAAAGCGTACTTGGAGGAAAACCTAGCAAAAGGCTTCATTCGCCCTTCCACTTCCCCTGCAGGAGCACCCTTATTTTTTGTCCCCAAGAAGGATGGGGGCCTACGTCCCTGTATAGATTATAGGGGGTTGAATGCTCTTACGGTAAAAAACCGATACCCCCCACCGCTTATTCCGGAGTTATTGAATCGCCTGCAAGGTGCTTCCGTTTTCACCAAACTCGATTTACGTGGGGCCTACAACCTCCTACGCATTCGCCCTGGGGACGAGTGGAAGACGGCCTTTCGCACTCGATACGGCCTTTTTGAATACCTGGTAATGCCCTATGGCCTTGCAAATGCCCCTGCCACTTCCCAACACCTCATAAATGATATTTTTCGTGATATCCTGGACATCTACGTAGTCGCCTACTTGGACGACATCCTTGTTTTCTCCCAGAACCTGCAGGAGGATGTGCAACATGTGCGTATTGCATTGTCACGACTGATCCAAAATCGGCTGTACTGCAAAAGAGAAAAATGTCTTTTTCACCAACAGGTAGTGCCCTTCCTAGGGTTTATAATATCCCCTCAGGGAATCGGGATGGACCCAGAGAAGGTCAAGGCGATAGCAGCTTGGCCTCCACCTACAGCCATCAAGCCCTTACAAAGGTTTCTGGGGAGTGCCAACTACTACCGGCAATACATTCCACAATTTGCTCGCCTTACCACCCCCTTGACACGATTGTTGAAGAAAGGGGAACTGTACCTCTGGGGGGCAGAGCAACAGGGTGCCTTCGACGAATTAAAAAAGGCTTTCACCACTGCTCCTATTTTGCAACACCCTGACTTTTCTCTGCCCTTTTTTGTGGAAACC
>QEPC01009527.1:254343-275131 GCA_003113815.1 Sphenodon punctatus
TATACAAATTTAATACAATTAATACAATAAAGTGTTAACAATGTGAGTGTACATGACATTATACAATTCATTCTACACAATGCAGTTGTGTACAAACAGACTTAATGCACTTTGAAAAAATTGTATGTTGTCAAATTATGATAAGAAATTCATGTTTAATATTAGGAAAATGTGAACGTTTAGTTATTGATGAAAAGGAATATAAGTTGTATGGTAAGGAATTAAGTACATATATTACATGTATGTTGATGATGGTAAAATATTAAATATTGGTCAAATTTTGAAATAATTTCAATGTTTTTTGGCATTTATGTTTGGTTGCAATGTATGGAGTTGAAGGTTTTTTGAATTGTAATTGTCCAGATTTTTTTTTTTTTTTTATTTGAAGAAAACTTTTGTGCATTTAAGGTTTTTTTAAGCTGTTAAGTTTTTTGTTTTGGTTAATTAGATATTAATTCATAGTTCCCCAAGAGCTTACACGCTTTAATACGCCAAAGTGACCTGATGGGATAAATGTTTGTTACATGTATGAAAACTGTAGCATGAACTGTGTCCATGAGCAGCCGCTGTGAACAGTAAAACAGCGTCTATGAAAACTGCTGTAAAAATGGGACTTGGAGTGGAGGTGTCAAGAGGCAGGAGCTGTCCCTCCATCACTTTTGACTGTCATGACCCCGTTGTTGGTGAAGCAAGAAACTGACCAGAGCCAGGGATGCAACTGAAGAGTAGGGAACTTTTCTTTTTTCCTGCTGCTTCCCACATTCCCTTGAGGTGCTGAACAGCTATTGTCTAACAAAGGGTGAAAATAAATGAGACAACAATCCGCATTAGCACCCACCAGGTGAGTGTTCGCCCGCCCACATATTAGGTGCTCACCCTCCACTTACTCCCTACTCACAGCAACATGCAAGGACATTGCAGGCCCACCATGTGGGCCAGTATGGACTAATATGCACTCACGCAGCCACCTTCTGTTTATTAGGTTCGCCCCTAGCCTCACCCACATCCAGGTCCGCCAGTACCATAGAGCTGCACCTAGCACAGCTGCTAGAGAACAATCAGCTGTGAAGTGACTACAAAAGGAAAGAGCGGAAACCAAAAAAAGGAGGTCCTTCCTGCACCCCTGCTCATTCCTCTCCTCTCTTGCAGCCACTTCACAGCTGATCGCTCTCTCACAGCTGCCCAAACACGTGTTCTCCTCTTGCAGCTGCTTCACAGCTGATTGCTGATCGCATACTCTGGTGGCTGTGAAAGAGTGATCAGCTATGAAACAGCTGCAAGAAGAGAGAGCAGGGGTGCAGGAAGGACCTTTTCCTCTTGCATCTGCCCAAGGACGCAAGCACTGCTGCAAGAGGGGAGAATAATGGCATGGGGGGGCGGGGATCACGGCCAGGGAAGAAGCCTCCTCTGGCAGTGACCCCCCTTTCCATCAGAGCCAGGGTTGGTGAGAGGGAAAGCACTAAGTGGTGCCACCTGTTGAGGGTACCACCAGCACATGAAATGCGGGCAGGGGTCTGCCCGTTTATTAGCGCTACACACTGAAACATCTACGTGGGGGCTGCACAGACCAAACACGGACTCTTTTTGTCTCATTTGCAAACACCTTAAGTGTCAGACATAGCGGGGGGTGGGGGGAAGTGTGTGTGGTGGGAAACCCTTTCCAAGTTTTTGTTGCTGGCTGCACAGGCCTTGTACAACTGGTTTGCCCAATGGCAGAAGAACCCAGTTTGGGCAAGAATTTCACCTGTATCCCATCCCTTGCATTTGCTGTTGTTGGGCTATGATATTGGAGTCTGAGTCAAGACTGTTGTCAACTCCTCCTCCAGCTCCCGTTTTCCTCCTTGTTTTATTTTATTTATTTATTTTTAAATGTGTGTCTGATAGGGCTGTGCATTCAGGTTTCAATAAAACACAAATAAACCCCTAAATGCACTTTTTGGCTTCCATATTCAAAACTCAAATACTAGATCCATGTATCTGAGTTTCAAGTGAACCCAATAATTTAAAAAGAAAAAAACATAATATCTGAGATCTTGACCTGGACTCCAGAAACTGTAGCACATATCCAGTTTGAAGCTGAGCTGCTCTCTGACTCTCAACGTAGCCACCTGCTTGAGGAGCCTGTAATGAGCCCTCCCCATCTGCAGGGCCACTTCTGTCTCAGAACTGCAGTGTCCAGCACTGCAGCCAGCCCCAGCCTAGCCCAGCCCTACGGAGCCCAGTCCTGCCAAGGGGAAATGGTGAGTCCTTGGCAGTCTCATTCCCTTCTCCTCAAGCCAGCAGCTCCTCCTACAAGCCAGTGACTCCCCTCAGTCAACCCCTAGCCCCATTCCCACCTAGGGATCCCACTTTCCACAAGCCAATTACTCCTTTCTGAGCCAGAAACCGCTCATTCCCAAGCCAGAACCATGCCTCATACTCACTCCCGAGGAACCCCGCTTACCATCCCCAGTGGCAGTTGCTGAGCGGGCTCCGGGCTCTCCTGCCTCACCGGCTCTCCCGACGGACACCTGTAGGGGGAAAGAGAACAGTGAGTGGACTCTGCCCGCCCCTCCCCCTCCCCCTGGAAACAGCCCAGCTGCCTTACAAGCAACATGCCAGCGGCGGCTGTGAGGAGCCCCGCTTACCATCCCAAGCAGCAGTTGCTGAGCGGGCCCCGGGCTCTGCTGCCTCACCGGTTCTCCCGACGGACACCTGTAAGGGGAAAGAGAACAGTGAGTGGACTCTGCCCGTCCCTCCCCCTCCACCTGGAAACAGCCCAGCTACCTTAAAAGCAACGCACTGGCGGCATGGCCGTGAGCTGAAGGGCCGCAGCCAAAGGGTGCAGCTCTTTGGGGCCCTTTGGGAATCGAAGGGGGGAGAGGGGATAGTTCCTTGAGGCTGGAGTGATCTAGGAATGACTATGGACCTAGGTATTGCTTGGCTATAGATTATCCAGCGATTTAACATATGTGATTGAGCTGATAGTTCATAAGGGTGGTTGGTGGACCAGTTTGTACCGGTAGGGAAAAGGTCATACTTGAACGACTGTTAGTCTAGGTTGGGGAATCCTTGCAATGTCTAAAAGAAGCAAATGTTGGAGGGAGGGGGTGAAAACATGGTCTGCTGTTAAGCAACTTAGGCTAGAGGATTGTCTCAAAAGTCCTCAGGCAAAACCCCTCCCCCCCCCGAAATAATACCTCTGGATGCAATTATGGAAAAACCTAGGACCCCAATATATAGCCCGGAGATATTAGAAGTGCCATATCAGGGAGCTGCAGTCCCTAGTGAAGCTCTAAACATGGAAGGACCTAGTGGGATTCCTATTGCCCCCTCTCCACCTCTTGTCACTACCCTTTCTTCCATCTTGGGGAATCAGTGTTCTTTAATTGGTGATTTGGTGGCTAAACTTTATGTACAACTGGAGGGGTTAAACTCCAGGCTGGATACCCAGCTCAATTTGTTAAAATCAATTATTCTTAGGACCACCGAGTGCCAGGAAGTGATTGCAGGATTAGCTTACACCAG
Organism: Sphenodon punctatus; assembly: GCA_003113815.1. Lineage (NCBI taxonomy): Eukaryota > Metazoa > Chordata > Lepidosauria > Sphenodontia > Sphenodontidae > Sphenodon > Sphenodon punctatus. Next base: position 257,851 of record QEPC01009527.1, read on the forward strand.
GGCTGGTCAGAGAAGTTCCAAAGCCTGCCAAACTCAGGAAGCAGATTGGGCTAAGGAAAAGGGATCTATGTCATCTGGAGTGGAGAGCAGTAGAGTGTCCATTGGCTTTGTGAAGAGCCAGCACTTAGAGGTAGAACCAACAGCTCTGGCATTTCAAATAGCCCCATTATTTTGGGGACATAGGCCCAATGGAATTCACAGAGCCTCATAAAAAGGCATATCTCCTCTATAGTAGGAGACGCCATTTCATCTTTTCAGATCACGCAGGTGGACTATTTACCGTTGAGAGGGCATCACCAGTGTTTAGTGATCCACTTTGGGTCCCCCTTGATAATAAAAAGATTGGCCCACTATACGGGTCGTTTTGCCTCCTGCGGAGTCCATCTCAGCAGGGTATATAAAAATCAGGAGAGACTCCCTATGTTCCATGTTAAAGCTCAAAATACAGGTAGATCACTCCCCCAGAAGGATTCAGCCCTCCCCGCCCCCCCCCCCCGGCAGCTACAATCCATACCAATGCTGTTTATTTGCCTAAAAGGTCTTCTATGCCCCAGCAGCTGCTCCCATTGAGGTGGGGCCACAGCTTCTGGCCTCGCAGGAAGTTGATTACACTGTTATCCCTTTCTCTGAGAGCATTAGTAGGGGATTGGGTGGGTCACTTGAGGTGCCTCCACTTGATCCCCTGGTAAGAGGCAACCAGATTAGGGAGCCCTTAGAGCTAGACCCCCTTCCAAAAATTTGTACCCAGGGCCTGTTGGAACGTCCCAGTTAACCTCCATCCCTCGCCCCCAATCTGATGGCCGGGTCAGGCTCGGGGCAGGGATGGGAGATGTCAAGGCTCAATTCCCCCCCCCCCCCACAGCACGTGACTACCTTTTGCTCCTGGCTGCTCTTCCTTGGCCTTATGTTCGTGGAATATTGCAGGCTGGGTTAGGCACAGGAACGAAAATGAATTCGTTTCCCATATCCAAAAGTTTCAGGTGGTATTGGTCCAGGAGACCAGGGCCAAGGAGGACCTGGAGTTAGAAGGATATGATGCCTACCATTTGCCAGGCATCAATTATGCCATGAAAGGTCGGGCATGTGGTGGCTTGGGGTGTTTTGTGGTGCAGAACCTAAATTTTAGGGAGTTTACCCCTATCTTTGCCCCTCAAGTGGCACTGGGATTTACAGCTAAATTTGGCCCATTCACTTTGATCATACTTTCTGTTTATATCCCCCCTGCAATGCTGGCTCATATAGGGAGGGAATGTGGAGAACCTTGAACAATCTCGTGGAGGTCCTCCGAAGGAAACATCCAGAGGGGCTATTTATAATTACAGGCAATTTCAATGCCCGATTGGGGCCAGATTATTATTCTCTGGAGCCCCATTGCGATATACCCCCGGAGATGTCAGCTGCTCTGCCTAAATCTAGGAGTTCTAAGGATGCCCATACCAATGCGTCAGGAATTATATTAATGAAGCTGGCTATAAGCCATAACCTTTACATTCTAAATGACTCTGGATATAATGACCTTGCTGGGGAATTCACTTATATTGGGATGTGGGGTTCCAGTGTGGTGGATTACGTATTGGTATCTGCATCAGTTCTCCCCCATATAACAGATTTTCTTATTGGGATTTCCCTGGTAGGTGACCATCTTCCCCTGACACTCAATTTGTTTTCCAACGGTCTTAATAAAAGATGTGAACCTTTTATGGTTCCTGAAGTATCTCAGATGGCCGTTCACAAGCCACCACGATGGGACGGGGCCCTTTCCAGTACCCTCAAGCAATGGACCTGACAGCCTCCCTGTAGTGAGCTCCAAGACAAGATCCTTTCATCCACAGACAGTACTGAGGCCATATTTTTATATGGCCAACTCAGCTCTGCTTTGAGCAAATACATTCAGCCATTGAACAGGGATGCTGCAGTTAGCCATCCCCATAGAGGGAAACCTTGGTTTAATCAAGAATGCCGTCTGATGAAAGCTAGAATTAAGAACATGTACAGCGAGTATAGAGCAGGCGGCTTGCCTAGGTTTCATTCAGATTTTTGGGCCTAAGGACAGAATACAAAAGGCTAATAAAATCAAGGAAGCGAGATCACTCAGAGAAGCAATGGGGAAATCTGTTACAGGCTATAGATCAGAAGGACTCCAGAAGATTCTGGCAGCTTGTGAATTGCGTAAACACAAAGGAGCTGCGTTTTGCAGCGTTTTTTGTTGACCCGCATTCGTGGGTTAGCCATTTTCGTGAGCTATTTGCCGCAGACTGTAAGGAGGGCCCTCGGGCTCTCAATTTTGATCTATTAGCTGCACAGCCCTGGCCATCAGTTACCTGCGCCAAGGTAGAAGCTCAGGTTGAGTTGTTTCAAAATCGTAAAGCTCCTGGCCCTGACCTTATCCACATAGAATTTATTACAACACACAAAGTATGGTGGAGTCCACTTCTGGCCGCGCTGTTTACAGCAATTAATAACACAGGCATAATTCTGGCTCAATGGGGAAAAGCTGTGGTTGTCCCAATATATAAAAAAGGAATTAGAAGCAACCCAGCTAACTTCAGGCCTATCAGCTTGCTATGCGTGATAGGGAAAATCTATGCAAAGCTCCTGTTGGTAAGGCTCACAGATTAGATGCTTCAGGAAGAAGTTATAGCCCTCGAACAGGCTGGCTTTCAGAAAGGTCGATCGACCACTAAACAGTGCTTTGTGCTATCTCACCTTGCCAGCAAGTACCGAGCGCAGAATGGCAAATTCTATGTGACATTTTTAGACCTTAAAGCCGCATTTGATTCCGTTGATAGAGGGATTCTCTGGGAGAAACTCCAGGAATCCTCTATCAATGGAAGATTGTTTGGTCTCATCCATGCGCTCTATGACAACTCATTGGTGGTTAGGGTGGACTCCCATGGCCATGTCACTCCTTCTGTGAGTACTACACTTGGTGTTAGACAGGGATGTGTACTTGCTCCTGCCCTTTTCAATTTTTATATTAATGGAATAATTACCATCATGGCTGATTCAAAATACTGTCCCCCGAGACTGACCTCTAGGGCAATCGGATGCCTCTGCTATGCAGATGACATAACATAATGTCTCAAACACGTATGGGTCTGATTAGGCAACTGAATGCTTTTGTGGCTTTTTGTAAAGATAACAAATTGACCCTTAATTTTAACAAATCCAAGATTATGGTTTTCTTTAGTCAAAAGAAATTCCATCAGTGGAAGGCCATGTCCTCCAGCAGGTTGCATCTTTCCAATACCTAGGATTAGTATTTCATAGGAGCGGAACATGGAAGGAGCACATCTCAGGAGCAGCTGTAACAGCAAAGCGATCCTCTAGTTCTCTATATGGCTTCTTCACCAGGCAAGGAAGAAGCGCAATAGGGTCAGCAATCCAGGCCCATAACAGCAAGGTAAGAGCTAAAATGCTGTATGGGTCAGAGCTCTGGGCTCCCTTTTCTTTGCAAAATATAAATCTAACCCAGAATAGGTTCCTTATGGGACTTCTGGGTAACCCGAAGGGTACTCCCTGTGTTGTGGCGAGATTGGAACTTGGCCAAAAAAGCTGGTCCCAGGTTGCCCTGGAGAATGCCTTGAAGTTTTGGTGTAACATCTTTACTAATCAATCGCCGAGTTTACTGGCGGAGGTGGGTAAAGACCCCTTTCGCAGCCCATGGAGCTCTAAAATAGAGGCCTAACTCAGGAAGATGGGATTATCCAGAGATTATCTGTCTCACAAACTCCCTGGAGCAGTAAGGAAGGAGGTGTTGGTCAGACTTTCTGATATTACGCGGCAGCTGGAGGTTGGAAGGCTGAACAACTCACCTCATCTTAGGACATACACAGACTGGGTACCCAAACCTGGCCAAATGGCGGGATATGTCACCACCCCAATATCAACTAAGGCCAAACACCTTTTCTTTCGTTCCCGGGTCAATGCCTTGCCCTCACGGGTTCTGGAGGGCCGCTCTCAGGGAGTCCCTTTCACATAGAGATTTTGTCCCTTCGACAGCATCAATGTTGAGACAGTAGCCCATGCTATGTTACATTGTCACTTGTATGATGGCCCTAGGGATAGATATCTGAAGGACTTGTTGGGTAGGTTGCCAGGAAGGACCGACTCCAGGCTCCTGGACAGCCTCCTGAACAGTCCAGACCCCCAGAGCATTAGGAATGTTGCATCTTTCCTGCTTTGTCTACCACACAGTAGGTTGTTTTTTTTTAGAGTTTAGAGGCGTTCTGGATGGCTCAGCAGCTTAGGCATAGGCCATGGCTTTAAGGTAGTCCTTAAGATACATTCTCTTAGACTCTCAATGGCCTTGTTCACCATCAGGCCTCTGACCCAATCAGTGAATGCATCCATGGTTGGGACTAAGGGGATGGTGGTTTACCGAATGATGAACCCGTAAAAGGGTTGGGCCGGCATAGCCCTGTAATGATCTCATTGCTGCCCTAGGATTTTGGGTTTAAGGTAGGAGGGAGCAGCTCCTTCTAGAATAGGGACGGTGTAAACACTGGACAATGAATGATATTGTATGAGTCTGTTTATCCTTTATTTATCATGTACCTGCCATCCATTTACATATCTTTTTTAGTATTATTTTATTGTTTACATTAATTTAGTTTGTTCATGTCTTTTAGTCCTAATGTATTGCAGTGGCCTTCGGCCGTAAATAAACTACTTTACTACTCCCTCCCTGAGCAAGCCCCATGTCCTGTTCCCCCGCCCCAAGCCAGCAACCTCCCCTAAGCCTAGTGCCAAGTCCTGTTCCCTCCCAAGCCAGTGACATCCTACAAGCCAGCCACATTCCCCATTGCCCCATTCCCAAGCCAGTAACTCCCTACATATGCCAACCCCATGTTCCATTCTCCCCTCTCCCAAGTCAGCTGCGTGCCTCAAGCCAGAAATCCCCTGGCCTGAGCCAAACCCATGCCCTGCTCCAGCCTCCCAACCGAGTTAGTTAGCTGTATTCCACCCCCTCCCCAAGTACTCTTCTTTTTAAATTGGTAGCAAACTTAGCAACAGTTTAATTGCATTTCTCTTACCTTATAGGCCTGTCAAACTGGCAGAGCCTCTGCACTTTTTGCCAACACAGGGATCAGTATTCACTGTGTTTTCCACATTGGCAATGATAGGGAAAATGCAGTGAACACAGGCAATGACACAAATACTAAAATTTGAATGAATAAATAAATAAAACAAAAAGACAGTTACAAATACAAATATTGGACCCTGTGTGCAGCCCCTTTTATGTAATATGGGGTTGGCTAGTGATAAAGTGTTGGATAGGACAGTGTGTACAATGAGAGGCTGGGTGGGGGAAAGCAGTGTGAACCTGTGTATTTACTATCTTCTTGTGGTTTGGTGAAGCAAAGATCTAGAAGTATAGGGTAATGTCAGATGTTACGAGATCACAGTCAACCACAGATAATCCCGCAGCATGGCCAAAGAGCCCTGAACGTCTGATCGGCGGCATCCAGATGTTCACCACAGTCAACCATTCATAGGGGCCAAAGCCAACCACGCTTCCAGAGGTCGGGATGGGACCATCCCCAGAAGCAAGCTCAAAGCGATTCCCATTGGGAAACCACCAAAAGTAACGACTGAATGCCAACCACCAGGTGGAATCAGAATGAATGATCCCCAGCCGTGGCGATGCGCAACACAATGGGTGTTTTTAGACGTTACGGGGCCGCTTGGCCCCGTACCGAAAACACCGAATCCATCCCCCCGCCGGGGTGACCACGTCACGCCATATCAGACGTGCCGGGGGATCCCGGCGGGGAATCTGGGAGGGGGCGGGGCCGCGCGGCGCAACGTGCGGCCGCACGGCCCTGCCCCCTCCATGCTCCCCGCCGCCCGCCCTCTGGGGAGACGGGCGGCGGCGGGGTCAATGCGGCCGCAGCATCCGGCCGAATTCGCCACGGCCAGACGTTATTTTTTTTGGGTCCCCGCTGGGGATCACTTTGACCACGTTTTCCAGGACATTCCCCCGGCTAACCCGGGAAGCGTGGTTCAAATTGACCCCATGCGGGTATTGACCGTGGCGAACATCTGGCGGCCGCCAAACAGACGTTCAAGACACAGTGACCACAGGTGGGTATTCACCGTGGTTCACTGTGATCTCGTAACGTCTGAAAACACCCACAGACTGGTGAGGGAGATTTAAAGGGCACACAGCAGCAGGGGAATGTGGCAGGACGGAGAAAGATGGAAGGGAGAGGAGAGCGGAGGGTAATCGAGGCGCGGGGAAGGGGGAGGGCACAAGGGGGCACTGTATGGACAAGTAACACGAGGTGTAGCTACAACAACAGCTTTATTGTCTGCTTCATGGTAACAGGAAGGGGGCAGGGGATCAGCTCGCCTGCTGGCAGTGTGCCTGCAGACAGCACTCCTCCCCTGGGTGCACCTGTGCTCCTGTTCTGGGGGCTCGTGCCCCGGGCCCGCATGTGCCTGTCAGTGCGGTCCGCAGCTGGTAACCTGTTATCATCACCTCCTTGCTATCAGTGCTTGCTGGACAGCCTGTGCGCTCGGTTCCTGCAGCTGTGCTGGGTCTACTCCCCAAGCATCACTTGTTAGCCGTGCCTTGTTGCAGCCTGTGGCCTTATTGCGTGTCCTTGGGGGCTCCCCTGCTTCCCTCCCCAGCCCATATGGCATTGTGGGGCCCTTCTTTCCTTGCTGCTCAGACCCTCTGCCCGCAGGACCATGGCCGGCAATACTGCCCCTGGGCTCCTGCGTCCCGGATCGCCCGGTGCCCCCCATAGCTGGACTTTCCGAGAGACCATGGCCCTATGTGGCCTGTGGCATTCCCCAGTTGTGCAACTGCTCCTGTGCTGCCTGGATACCCTCTCTGGTGCCTATGCAAGTCTGAGCTTCGGGCTTCGCTACTTTGGCTATGAGGTGAGCGGTAGCGTGTGCCGGCTCCATGTGGAGGCACTTGGCCTCCGTCCCTTTCCCAATGGACATGTTCCAGAGATTTGGTTCTCGCATGTGGCATGATCCATGGCGGAGACTGTGTCCACCCTCTCGGTGTGTAGCCTGGCCGGGTTCACGACCTGTCTGGAGGAGGGGGGCCCTGCCCTGACCGTTTCCTTCTGCTGCATCCACGGGGCCCGTGGCTACCAGCGGTCGCATGAGGCAGCATATTACTGCCTGTTGCAGCTTGGACACCTGCCATGGCCCCCTGCTGCTGACTATACCTTGTCGGGGTCCGTCCTTCGCTGCCTGTGGTGCTCCTCTCCATGCCCGGCCCCCCCTTTGCCTGGTTCCTGCTTCCTGACACCGCTGCCGGCTCTCCCCATGGTGTCTACCTCCCTTGCCCGACCACCCGCATGCCTGTGTCTGTGCCCTGCACACACACACACCACCCCCTTGGTGCTTCCATGACTGTGCAGGACTTGGGGCCACTGGACAGCATCTCCTGGACTCCTCCGGGGGGGGGGCTGCATGTGCTGTCCGCAGGATCCAGCTCGCCTCTATCCCCAGCCATGCTTCTGCATCAGCGAGGGGGATCCTTGCCATCTTGACCTGCTGCGGACCGCTCCAGTGCCTTCCCCGGCTTGGTTGCCCTCCCCCGTGACCCTGCTCCATCCCAGTGGGGACCCCTGTGACTTATTATTATAGGCTTTTCTATAGCACCAGCAATGTACCTGGTGCTTTACAGAGATTAAGATAGACATGGTTCCTGCCTGAGGGCTTACGATCTAAAGACAGTGGGAGGGGAGACAGGGAAGGGGGAACTGAGGGAGGGACAAGGGATGCAACATTCATGAGGATGCTGTTGAGTGGCCCATGCTCCCTGTGCTGTCAGTGTGGTTCTGGGTGCCTTTCACCATGTCCTGGACTGTTCCCGGTCCGGTCCCCTCCCCTTCCCTGTCCCGGGGCTCCCCCCTCCCCCGTGTCCATAGTGCTGTGTGTGTTGACCTTCCCGGTGTGCTCCCCCCTTCCTTCCTGTCCCGTTTGGGTGTGTTTGCGCTCGGGCGTGTGTGTGTGGTCTGTGTTCTGTAGTGTCCTTGGCTTCCCTGTGCCTGTAGCATGTCCTGCCGCAGCCGCTCTCCTTCCTCCTCCCCCTCCCTTCCCGTTTCCCTTGTGTGGGCATTGCCTTTTGGTGCTTTTGGCTTACTTTGCCCTCAGTCGTCCATGTCTGCCTCCTGCCCCGGTGTCCTCTGGGTGTTCTGATCACAGTCCGGAATCGGTGTAACGTCTGTTGTGCTGCCCTGGGCCGTGGTCTGTCCATCAGTTTCCTTGCTGTGGTCCCGCTCCTATCACATCTGTTCGGGGCTTTCCTGGACCACGGGAGGGGGTTAGCCGGCTCGCCACGGTTGGGAATCCACTGTGGTGACCCAGGAGCGCATAACGTCTGAAATTACCCCTAGTTGCTTTTACTCAGGATAAATCATTTTTATGTGAAGTTATTTATTTTCTGTGCAAATAATCTTTGAAAAGATTTGTGGCTAGAGAGCTCAAGGTGGCACATCTTAGTGGGAGCACTACTGAAATTATTAAGGAGGGGACTGTTCTCTCCTTAAAATCGGGAAGACATCCCCTTCCCCTGTTATTACACCTTTGATTAGTGCCTACACTAGCTGACTGCTGCTGGTTGTGTATAGCTATCAGTGACAGCCTATACTCCTGCTTGACGGCTTTCCTGCCTAAATAAGTAGAGCTGTTGATTTCCAAGCTCTCTCACTTTGAAGTCACTTCTGAGTCCATTGGGGCAGCTAACCAAACAGCTGCTCTGCCTTCTAGAGAAACCATGTCTTTCCCTCTGGTTTAGCATCAGAGCTATGGAAATAAACATAGTTGGTGCTGCCACTTTATAGTGCAGAAAGTGCAAAGTGCATAGAAAGCTTAACGTTCAAATCTGGGATCTCACTGTGACAGGATGCCCCATTTTAGTTCTCAGCATGCCTTTTTAACTCTGCCAGTCTCCTTGCGTTGAGGTGTTGATTAACTAGTTTACATAGATGGCCTCTATGCAGCTAAGGCCATTTTACACGGATGTCCCCCCCCCCCGCCCCCCCCCCCACACACTTGGTGTGCAGGGGGTGGGGCCATGTATCGGGATGGGTGGGGGTCCATGCGCACTCCTGCGCAACACCCACCTCCACCCATGGAGCCCTCCAAAAACCGTGGGTGGAGATGGGAGTAGGTGGGTGTAGGTGGGCCACCACAGCTAAACACCCACCTCCATCCTTGTAAAAAGGGCCTAAGTGTCCTGGCTTTTGAAGCCTTTTAATGGAAATTGCTATGTCTAGCTCTCTGGGTTCTATGTTGATTATTACAATCAGTGGATAATACACACAATGAGCAGCCATCTGCCTTATCCATAAATATAATGAAATGGGAAGAGTTCTAAAGGGTTTCCTGTCCCATTCTCTAAGCTATCACAATGAGTCCATTTTGGTTTGTTTAATCGATACTTCATGTCTTCTAAGGGCAGCTTTAAACAGAACATATTTTGGTGTTTGAATGTGTGTTTAATGGGTGTTAACACCCTTCTCTGAACCCTCCTCTGAACAAGTGTTTGCGACGTTGCACTGCTTACACGCATTGACAATTAGTGTTTAATACTGCCCCACAATGGAAGGACGCATGCGCACCCTCCAGTCAGTTTCCCGTATATCCCAGCATGCATTTCTAACGTACTTGTCGATATCATGTTACATTAACGTCATCACAGAAAGTAGGTGTTAACAGGAAAGAAAATTCCCGACTGATACCACATTTCATCCAATCAAAGTGTATCTCCTTTTTTTTCTTTTCACTGGCACAAAAATTTCAACTGCTTTTTGCCCCATTTTTTCTGTGTGCTTAACTGCAATGGGTGTGTGTACACCTCATAATTTCACCGTAGCCCCTGTTAATGTGCTCTTCCTATGTGTCTCATCTGGATCCAGGAAATCCCTTTGCTGCCTTGCTTGCTTCCCTTACCCACCTCATTCTTACATGCAAAGTCCCTGTGTGCACCCCCCACCCCATAATTTCACCATAGTCCCTCGTAATGTGCTCTTTCTATGCAGGCAGATTGTATTGATTGGGGGAGGGCAGATTCAGCCAATGGATTCCCTGTTTACATTCTCCCTCCAAGCCATTTCTGTCTCCAACTCCACTAAATCCCAGCCCTGAAGCCCTGGGAGAGCAAGCCCCGCTGATCTTTCTTTCAGCTGACTGGGCTTCCCTCTCACCACTCTCCCTACAAGCCGTTTGTGCTTGCAGCCCCCCAGGGGTGACAGAAAAGGAGTCCCTGCTGAGAGTGGGGGGGGGGGGCAGATTCAGCTAATGCAGGGGAGTCCTCCCCCCCCCCCCCCAATGTGCTTGGGCTGAGGGCATGCCAAAAGGCTTCTGTTCTCCATGCTGCAAAGACAATAAATAAGTAGTGTGAGTTCAGATTTTAATTTTGTGGGGGTGGGGACTTAAAACACAAAGAATCATGGGAAAACCAATGAGTCCAACAGGATAGAGAGTAATGTTGCATCCCCTAGTCTCTATGACCACAAACAGGAAGTTATGGGTGTTCTTTGCATAAACACACACCGCATCTGCTTAGATGCAACAGGGGTCACCCAAGTCCTGAAAACACCCATGTGATGCTCAGAAAAGATCCAGGCTGCACTTGGATGTTTGATGAGGGGCAAAAGGAGGGCTAATGTGTGACATAAATTAGTCACAATGTTTAGAAAGAACACATAGACATGTGTTTGCATCCCCGAACACACACATTTTGTTCTGTCTAAAGGCACCCTAAGTCACACCATGTTTTTCCACACATTACAGTGATGTTAGACACTGAACATGGATCCAAAATATTAACATGCAGTGCTCACTCCATATACATGTATGTTTCATGTGTGATATGTAATGTTGGTTTCATGATCTTCACCACACACACCTTCTTCAGTAGCTCAAAACTAACAATAGTCTGAAGCAATTGAGCATGGGGATGAATAGTGTCAGTCAGACACCTCATTACTAATGTCTGGATGTGAGCATACTTGTGTGTGTTTGCACAGCACATGCATGCACACGCATGTGTTCACACTATATTTGCACACCAAAGAAAACCCCAGCCACTATTTGAATTTGAGCTTCCTGTGGCTCTAGTGTGCCAAATTCATTTTCTTGGCGTGAAAAGTGCCTTTATGGAAAGATTTATAACACGAGTGGCTCTGCCAGATTTGGAAATTAGCTGTTTTAATTGTCAGGCAGACAAGTGGAAGATCTCAGCTGTGATCACCCCAGTAATTTTTCATTCTCCGTCACTGGGACGAGACAATATAAATCACTCTTTGTGGCCTTTAATAATCTTTCTATAAATACTGGGGAAATTCATTTTTTGGTGGAAAAGAAATTAAAGATGAGATACTTTGCCTTTATGGCAGTGTTTAAAGTGTGATTCAAAATTAATTTCCTCTTGCCTTTCACAGCTGGATGCCTTATTTGTCAAAGCTAAAGATGTTTGAATAGCTGAGGTCTTTTTTCCCCTTTTTAAAAAACTTTTTTAATGTTCATTTTTCTAAGTACCTGCCAAAGTGATGGAAGACAGGTCAGGAGACGGGATGTTGGCCAGAGTGCTCAGGAGCCCTAGTGCTGGTAAACTTTGGGCTGTGTGTTGTGTGGATGGGTCCCCACATGCAGCTGCGATGCATGCAGTAGTGTGTCAGGCCAATTCCGTGTACATATTCAAGTCCCTAAAGACCCACTTCTTTGAGATCGCTTTTAAAGCACAAACCCAGGTCCTATCCTTATTATAGCCATGTGGATTTCAACCATTTTAACTTAAATAAATAAACTTACTGAATACCTGCATTCTGTAGTTCATCATTCATAGGAAGACTCTTATTTGTAGTTGTCTATGCCCTTGTGTCTTGATTAGATTGTAAGCTCCATGGAGCAGGGACTGTCTTTATGTTATGTGTATCTGTACAGTGCTGCATATGACTCGTAGTGCTATAGAAATGATTAGTAGCAGCAGCTCCACTAGTGGTGCTCACCTCTTCCTCCCTAGACACAGCATTCACCTGTTGTGATCTCTGTGTCCTGGGCCTTGCCGCAGACCTGCACATGCATGTCAGGCAAAGTTCCTTCTAATTTTATTTTCCCACAGTGTTTTTGTGCAAGTACATGTTTCAAGCGTATGTGGACACATGCACATCACCTTCACCTCCTAATTTGCCTGCATTAATTCATGCAAATGTGGCCAAGAACACACACTCCTCTCCCAGCAGATGCCATACAGGGTGCAGTGGCTGCAGTAAGGCCTGCTTTCTGTTTGTTTTGGTTCAGGTGTGCTGCTTTACCTGAGCACTCACTTGGGTACCAACTAGTAGTGAAAGTGAGGAGTGCTCTGCTGCTGGCTTAATTCCTTTGATTGGACTGGCACCTACAGGGAAGGTGGCCCAGTGAGTGGGAATATCAGCAGTTTAATAGATTTAGCATGAATAGCTATTTGCCTGGACACCCCTGCTGCAGAAGTCACAATTCCCTCTTTGTTAATCTCCTGTTTAAAGCTCGTTCAGTCAGAAGTAAGACAGCAACTACTACACTCAACAATATAACAAAATGCCAAAGTATACAGCCTAGACTGAAAAATGTTTGTCCAGATTATTCAGTGGATAAATACTTATAACAAATCCATGTGGCCAAATCAGGCTAATTTGTCTGTTATTACCAATGCCCCTGCAGAGACCAAATAATGGCCCTTCTAGATCATAGCCCCTGCCAGAGAAGCTGATACACAACTTGGATAGGAGAGATGCTATACTCTTCATGAAGGAGGATTCAGCTTGTTCTGCTCCTGTGGAGAACCGCCTCTCTTCTCATACACCCAGCAGGGGTGGGAAGGAGACAAGAGAAGCCCCTTAAGTGGGGAAGGCAGACAGCTCATCCTACTTACCCCTCTCCCCCAATAGCAGCCACTCTATCTGCTCTCCAGCTTCCAGGAAATTCAAATGCCTGTGGTGTATGGAGTAGCTCCATGGGCTGCCTCCTCCTTACTTTGAGCCCACAGCGATGGCATTGCTACTGCTGTTGGGGCTTCAGGGGATGGCAGAATTAAGGAGGGACTGTGTATTTGCCCCCAAATCAGAGTGGAACACATAATGTCCGCGTATAAAGAGGAGATCTGCCTGCTCCCCTGCACAAGAGCACTATGCAAGAAGCAGAGTTCCTTTTCATTTGAATTCTCCAGAGGTAGGACAGTACCATGCAGGCACTGAAGAAATAATAATAGTGTTTGGCATTTCAAGACATGACCCGGTTATAACCTTGGGATACCAAGCTTGAAAACTTGTCAGCTCTAATTAACAACTTCCTTAAGAACAAGGTGCAGTTTAAAACGAATATTGACCCAGAAATGAACAAAGTGATAGGGTAAATGCTTGACGCAGGAAAGCAGCTCCACCATTGCCAGTTGCTTGTTATATATTTATTTATTTATAAATATTTGTTATCCGCCCCCTCATGCCTACAGAATCTTGGGGCGGCTTACAGCATAAAAACACACAATAAAATTCATTAAAACAATGTTTTAAAAATACAATCACCCCCCTACCCCACCCTCCCACCCTCCCCTCCAAAGGCCTGGGCAAACAGCCAGGTCTTAAAGGCTTGCTGAAATGCCAACAGACCTGGGGCCAGACGGGCTTCCTCCAGGAGGGAATTCCAGCGCCTCAGCCCGGCCACCGAGACCACCCTCTCCATTGTTGCCCCCCACTTTACACGGGGGACCTCCAAAAAGGCGCTCCTGGTGGACCGCAGGTATCACTCTGAGGCGTGGAGTTCGAGGCGGTCCCCAAGGTATGAGGGGCCCAGACCATGTAGGGCTTTATAGATCAACACTAGCACCTGGTGGGAGAAGCGAGGGAGAACAGAGCTGTGGGCTGAGGACCCGCAGCTCGTAACTGCCTAGCCTCTTCCCTGTGTCCCAGTGTGTGTGCCAGAGGCCGGGAGATTTGCGCCACCTGGGAGCAGAAAGCCAAGTCCCTACCGGAGGTGATCAGCTTCCTGATAGGCCAGGAGGGAGGCGAGACCCCCCCCCCCCAGGAACTATATTCACCACCTATTCCTCGGTGTTTGTGTGGGAGAAGCAAGGGAGAACGGAGCTGTGGGCTGAGGACCCGCAGCGCATAGCTGCTCAGCCTCTCCCCTGTGTCTCAGTGTGTGTGCCAGAGGTCGGGAGATTTACGTCACCTGGGAGCAGAAAGCCAAGTCCCTACCAGAGGTGATCAGCTTCCTGATAGGCCAGGAGGGAGGTGAGCCCCCCCCAGGGACTATATTCACCACCTATCCCTCGACATGCACGCCGCGGACGTGCACGCCCTTGTGCGTGGGGCCGGCTGGGGCTTGGGGTGTCTTCTTCTGTGTGGCTGCCACTGTAGAATTGTTGGGTAATTCCTGGCGATTTTCTCTGGGGTTGTTGGAACTTGCCTGCTGACATATTGCTAGCATGGCGAGGAAAAGAGAGCACCAGGATTTAGCCCAGTTGAGTGATCAACCTACCCTCAAGCAACAAAAGTTGGACTTTTTCTTCGCGACATCTTCAGGTATTGACTCAGCCATAAAGGGAGGAAGTGGCATTATAGAGTCGCCCCAATCATCTCAGGGGAGCCCCCAATTTTGTGGGGGTCATACTAGCTCGGAAGACTCCTCTGCTTCTTGTTTCAGTGACTTAAATCTAAAGAAGGTTCCCCCTCAGACTGATCAAGACATTGCTTTGAACACCAATACACTCCTTTATAAACTTTTGGGAGATCGATGGGTGATTTCAGACGTTACGTGGTCAAAGGCCACCACAGTCAATCCCCTGTGATGGCAGCGAACGCGTAACGTCTGTTGGGGGAAACATGTTTCCCCCCAGATGTTACCACGGCGGGGAATCACATTCGCCGCTTGAGCAGCTGAAGCGGCGGGGTCGGAGGTCCTCACACGGCAAATGTGATTCCCCGCCGTGGTGACCCCCGCCGTCACGTCTGGACGGCGGCCACGCGTCGGAATCCCTGCAGGGAGTCCGGCCCGTGGCCATAGCGGGCGAGCGCTGCGGTGGCATTGGCCGCGGCGCCCGCCCGTCTCCCCAGAGGGCGGGCAGCGGGGATCGTGGAGGGGGCGGGGCCGTGTGGCCGCACAGTGCGCCGTGCGGCCCCGCCCCCTCCCCGATTCCCCGACGGGATCCCCCAGCATGTCTGTTACGGCGTGACGGGGTCATCCCGGCGGGGAATTCAGATTTCATTTCATGATGGGGCGAATGCGCCCTGTCACGTCTGAAATCACCCAATGTCTTCTTATTACTAACCTTGTCAAGAAGTTACATTCCCAACTTGAGGGTATTACTAAACTTCTGTCTGCTCAAGGGCACTGCTTGCAAGTACTTGTAGATCAAGCCCTTGAGTCTGGAACTAAATGCCTGGGAGCTAGTGTGAATCCTGATTTGCTTGAGGGTCGAGAGGTTCCACAGGAGAGGCCCCTAAAAAATGTGCGTGGAGGGTCTGATCCCACCCGAATTAAGTCTGTGATGGGATGTGGGGATGGACTAGTGGACCCCTCCAAGCCAAGAAGCTCCTCGCTTCCCCCATCCTATTCAGTAATTGGAACTGCAATTTCATTAAGGGTGTATCCTCTCCCAAATGGGGCCTTTCCCCACTGGTATACTAAATATACTGGTATACTCAACAGCATTTTTCTGCTATTTTGGCTCATGATTTCCCTTATAGGCAATTCCAGTCTTTTCAAATTCTCCCTGCCTCAGGTTATATTTAACGATTGGTCATTCATTTTCGCTCTCATCAGATGGTTAGTTATTTGTTGTCCAAGGTAGATCTATTTGCATCTTGGGTGGGTTTTGTTGGGGGAAGTTTTTATTGATAAGGTTTTGCGCCCCTTGTTACCTAATCTAGACCCTATAATTTTATCTAGCCCTTCTCCAGCTTTAACTTCCCATTGTACATTTACAGCTCCCTTGAGGAGATGTTCTTCCCTTAGGGGGCATGGTCAGCAAGTTACCAACGATTCAATTAATGTTAGACGTACCAAATTGGGTATGCAGATGGCGCAGCCAGAAAACTTCCCTTCATCACTAAATTCAGTTTCACAGGAGAGTCAGCAGGCGACTTCTTTATCTACGCCGCCAGCTATAGAAACTATGGATTTTGCCACTTCTGTTTTTTCTGACCTAGCTAATCTAGAGGGAATAGGTCTGGCAGCCACTCCAGAAAAGGTGCTTGGCTATGAGGCCGCAAATGCAAAGTTAGAAGTGGATGAGGGGTCGAACCAGGCACTAGAGGGAGTACTGGGTGTGATAGACCAGACTACCATTTGACACAGGCAGTGCCGTGACTCAACTGTCCTTAATATTTGCTCTTGGAACTGTGCTGGGTGGTTAAGGCTTTCATTTTATCCTGATGTTAAAGATTTTTTGAAGAAGTTTTCTATTATAGCCCTACAGGAGACCTGGGTCCTGTCTCAGCCTTTCCTTGAAAGTTATATCGCTTATGATGTTCCAGCTTTGTCATCTGCGGCCAGGGGGTGCCCAAGCGGGGGTTTGGTATGTTTTGTTTCTGACGCACTCAAATCATCAGTTGTTGCAGTCTTTCCCAAACCCCATGCTGTTTAGTAGTGGTCTGTAACATTGGTGGCTCCTATATCATTTTTGCCACAGTTTATATTCCTCCAGCCAACGCCAAGTCCTACAAACCTGGTTCTTGGTCTTTGGTTAGTGAGGTATTAGTGGAAAATGCACATCTTTATCCAAGTGCCAAGATCATACTAGCAGGCAACTTTAATGCCCGGCTTGGCCAGGGTGTAGAGGGTGGTCTCTTACTATGGGTGATTTCAGACGTTACAGGCGGGCGGTTCACCACGGTGAACCCCCAGGGGGGGTGAACAGAACAACCACACCCCGGGGTGAAGACAAGCCCCTAACAGACGTGACAGGACCGGGACCACGGACGGGAACCAGGCTGACCCATCACGGCAGCACAACAGACATGCAGCCGATCCCCAGCCATGGTCAAAACTCCCAGAAGGCACCGGGCAGGGGCGGGACACAGACATGGCCGCCGAAAGGCAAACGAAGCCACACGGCACAAAAGGGAACGCCCACACAAGGGAAACGGGAAGGGAGGGGGGAAGAGGGAGAACAGGCTATCAGGTACCACACACAGCACACGCACACACACACACAGCGGACCCGCGGCAGGACACACTGCAAGACCACACGCCCGGGCGCGCGCGCAAACACACACACACACACACACTCGGGAAGGGGGGGCAGGGGCGCCTGGAAAACAGCACAAGG
>QEPC01009527.1:290646-317578 GCA_003113815.1 Sphenodon punctatus
CCCCCCCCCCCCCCCCAAGCTGCACGATCGTGTGATTGGGTGTCTGTTGTAAGCCAACGACATTGCTATTATGTCTCAGACTAGGGTTGGCCTAAATAGGCAGCTAACTGATTTTTCTGACTTTTCCCAACAAAGTAAGCTGGAGATTAATTACGATAAGTCAAAAATTGTGATTTAAATCCCGTAAAATCCATCGGTGGGCCATAGGAGGCCATAAAATTGCCCAGGTCAAGTCTTTTAGGTATCTGGGCTTATACTTTCAAGCATCTAGGTCCTGGAAAGGCCATCTGGAAAGGGCCTTGTCAGTTGCAAGGGTACTGCCCTCTCTGTATTCAGACTCTTTAGTAAGACAGGGAGGAGGGCGTACTCCCTGCAATTAAGATTTTAAATGTCAAAGTGCGTGCCCAGCTGCTTTATGGAGCAGAAGTATGAACTCCTTATCTTCAATCCAAGCTGGGTAAATTGGATAGTGTACAGGCACGTTTTGTTCAGAGGCTCTTGAGGGTCCCTAGCGCCACCCCATTCGCGGCAATCAGGTTAGAGGCGGGACAGATTAGATGGTCGACCACGGCCTGGGTGACTGCTTTGAGATTTTGGGCTAAGATAAAGACCTCGCAAAGTAAGGGATTGGTGTACTATTGGAAGAATGATTCCTTTAAGAGTACTTGGTGCCAGGCCGTGGAGCTCTTTCTACACCAGTTGGGTTTTCACCCTGATTACTGGGCTGGGAAGGAGCCGGCTGTGGCTATGAAGGAACTTAGGTGCAGGCTGGAAGATAGGGAAGTACAAGAGGAGATGGCAGTAATTAGATCTGCCCATCATTTGGCAGATTATTTATTCTTTTTTTATTATTATTATTAATTTTTTAAATATTTTTTTCTTTTATTTTAAATAACATTATAGACAAACTTGCAAACATTTAACCGGGGTTACAAGTATTAATTCCATTAATTTTTGTGGTTCAGGTAAGTATTTTGGTTATACATAGTAATCAAATAGGTATGCTCTTTGGTCTTCCGGCAGATTTGATTTTGTCATAACACATACGCAAGGGAACCATTTTGCTGCATATGTTTCTTTTTTGTCCATTAAGTTCGCTGCTACCTTCCCCATGGTAAGATGGTACCATAGTCTATTCATCCACTCTCCTACTGATAGTTCTTTAGTGTCTTTCCAATGCAAGGCGATGACCTTCTTTGCTGTCTAGAAGAAAACTGAGCAGGAGTCACGGTGTCTCTGCAGTGCCCCCGCCACTGGAAACAGGCCCAACAGAGCCACCTCCGGTTTATAAGGTATTATAAGTTTGGTCATCTCCTCCATTTTTTCCCATACCCTTCTCCACAGGGGTTATATCCGGTCACAATCCCACCAACAGTGTCTTTGTGTTCCCCGCATCCCCTTCAACATAGTCCTCTCCCCCCTCCCTCTTACGTTTGCCTAAATTGTATTGGGGTCAGATAGAATCTACTTACTAATTTAATTTGACATTCTTTGATTTCTAGTGAGTGAGCGTTGTTATGCATATAGTCAATTATCTCAGCTTCTTCCTTTTCTGTAATTTCTATTCCTAGTTCCTCTTTCCATTTTTGCATGTATCCAATCTGTTTAGGGTACCATATGTCCTTTAAGGTTTTATATATATGTGATAGTCTTCCTTTTATGGTGGTATGTTCAAAAAGTACCTTCTCTATTGTAGTGGGGTCTCTTGTGTATTGTTCCTTTTTATTTTTATTATTCAGCGCATGTTTAAGTTGCATGTATTCAAATGGGTTTATTCGTGCTTTTATTTTTTTCTCCATGTCATCTTTACTGATTATTTCCTTGTCTTTTATTATGTGGCTAACTTTCTCTAATCCTTTCTCTTTTAACTTTTTCCTCAAGGTCTGAGCCTGCTGCTGTGTTTGGAGGCACAGTAATCTATAGGGGAGTATGGGAATTGATTTTGGTTGATTTTAATTTTTTAAATTAGATTCTGCCAAGACATCCATGTTCCCCACACAAAGGGGTGGTCCTGCCATATCTTTTTATTTGGGGTGCCTTCATCCACTATTATGTTTTTCAGTTTGTGTGTGGTCAGGGCATGTTCTATTTCTACCCATTTTATTTCTTTTGGTTGGTAATACTAACTATTCAGCGCTCCCAATACTGCAGCCCTATGATAAAGGCGCAGGTCTGAGAGGTTTATGCCTCCTTTTTCCTTGGGTCTCATTAGTGTTTGTTTATTTACTCTTGGTTTATTCCCTTTCCAAATTATTTCCTTCATTAATTTATCACATTCTGTAAAAAATTGGTCTGGGAGTTGAATGGGTAACGCTAACATTTTGTACAAAATTTTAGGTAGCAATATCATTTTCAATAAATTCACTCTTCCCAGCCATGAGCAGGGTAGATCTTTCCAGTTTGCTGCTTCTTTGCTTAGTTGTTGAGGGAGGTTTAAAAAATTTTCTTTGTATATCTGGTTTAATTGTTTTGGTAATTTTACTCCCAAATACTGTACTGCCTTCTCTTCCTCTGGATAGGGAAGGATTGCTTTGATGTCCTGTCTTTGTTGTTCAGTTCATCCATAAATCAATGCATATGATTTCCGTTCATTAATTTTATACCCTGAGATGTTTCCAAATTCCTGTATCAATTTTAACAGGGGCGGGGTGGAAGCCACCGGGTCTCCTATGAATAATACTGTGTCATCTGCGAACATTATTATCTTATGCTCTGTTTTATTAACTTGTATCCCTTTGATTTCTGCCTCTTGCCTGATTGCAATTGCTAGGACTTCTAATGTCAGATTGAACAGAAGGGGTGACAGGGGGCATCCCTGTCTAGTTCCTCTAGCTAAATGGAATGGTTGTGAGTGCCCATTATTTATTATGAGTTTGGAGTTTGGCTCCTTATAAATTGCTTTGACCCAATTGAGAAAGGCCCCTCCAAAGCCCATCCTGCTCATTATGTGTTCCAGGCATCTTATCTCTATCCTATCAAAGGCCTTCTCCGCATCTAACATGATGATCGCAGCTTTTTCCTGTGTTTTGTGGAGGTGGTACATTATATTAGTTACTCTACGGATGTTATCTGGCCCCTGTCTTGTTATCTGGCCCCTGTATAAATCCTACCTGGTCTGGGTCAATCAGTTCTCCTATAATTGCTGCAAGCCTGTTTGCTAGTACCTTTGAGAAAATTTTAAAATCTACATTTAATAATGATATGGGCCTATAGTTTTCACACTTGTCACTAGGTCTACCTGGTTTAGGAATCAGGGTGATATTTGCTTCATAAAATGATTGTGGTAGTTTTCCTCTCTTTAAAATTTCATTGTATGTGCTTACTAAGTGTGGGCTCACCAATGCTGTTGTTTTCTTGTAAAACTCTGCTGGCAGGCCATCTGGTCCTGCTGCCTTATTATTTGCTAAGTTCTTGATTACATCTGCAATTTCTTTTATCTGGAGGGGACTATTCAAGTATTTAATTTGGTCTGTGTTTAATTTGGGTAATTTATATCTATTCAAAAATTCTGTTATCTTTTTAGGGTCTGGGTTTGATGAGGAGTACAGTGCCTGATAATATTTGAAGAATTCCTGCTGGATTTCCTCATCCTTAGTTATCCTGGTTCCATCTGCTACCTGGAGCGAGACTATATGTGACCTTTTATTTCGGCTTTTAACTAGTCTTGCTAATGTTTTCCCTGGTTTATTACTGTATGCAAAATAAAATTATTTGATTTGTTTCAGTTGTGCAGTGGTTTTTTCTCTTTCTTTTAGATTAATTTGTTCTCTAATTTCTACAATTTTCCTTGCTCTTTGTTTCATGGGGTTAATTTTATTAATTGTTTCCACTGCTTTTAGTTCTCGCTGTAGTTCCTTTAGATATTCCCTATTTTGTTTGCATAGTTTCGCTTTTAAGGCTATCATTTTCCCCCTGATTACCACTTTTGTGGCTTCCCACACTGTGGCTTGTGAATCAACACTACCCACATTGAATTCAAAATATTCCTTGAGGGCTTCTTGGGATTGTTCTAAAAACCAGCCCCTGGACAACTGCCAGTTGCTGTTTTGTGTGGTTTTTGACCTGTCTACCCATTGTATTTCTGTGACAACTGAGTCATGGTCTGAGATGACATTGGTCTTAATAGTACAGGTTCTACATTTTTGTATCTCTGTTTTACACATGAAAGCATAATCAATTCTAGTATAGGTGTTATGTGCTGATGAATAGAAGGTGTAATCCCTTTCTGATTGTTTTATATATCTCCACACATCTATTAAATCATTTACTTTCAATAGGCTCTCTAAATTAAGTTGCCACTTCCCGGGGGGTTTATTTTTAGAGTGGTCTTTTTCTGACCAGCTCGCATTCAGATCTCCCTGCGTTATTAATAACCCTGCGTTATTAATATGCCCTTCCTGTATTTTTCAATCAGAGGTAATATCCCCCTGATGAATTCATATGTGCCCTCATTTGGTGCATATATGTTGACCATTGTTGTGACTTTGCCTTCTAATTCCCAACTAAAATGAGTATTCTGCCTTGTTCCTCTTTATACATTTTTTCCAAGTTAAACGTTCTATTTGCACTTATCCCAATTAAAACCCCAGCCTTTTTCTTCTGCTGATTACAAGCATGTATTTCCCCAAAATATTTATTTTTGAATCTTGTACTGTCCTTTTCTCTAAAGTGTGTCTCCTGTAGGAAACACACATCTGCCCCTATTTCTTTGATCTCTTGCATTATTCTTTTTCGCTTTATGACTTCATTCAGTCCCTTTACATTAAGGGACATCACTTTAATAGCTTCTGGCATGTTTGTCTATTTTTTCTCTGTGAGCACCCTTTTTTCCTTTCCTGTTCCCTTCCCCAGCATTCCTGAACCATCCCTTTATTAAACCAACTATGTACATTATAAACCAATATAACAACAAAAATAACATTCTTCTCCTGTAGAGGAACTGAGTCGTTTTGTTTTCTCCATTTAAGGCTCATTGCCTTTAAGTATCCTCTCAGCTCCCCCACCCCCTCCGCCTATTTCCTGGGCTTTTTTGCCTTTCCCATGATAATTATTACCATTGTATGTCAACCTCACTTCTATAACTCTTAACATAAACCTTATATTTGTACCGACCCATCTGTTTCGACTCGTATAGGTACAGTTTTAAACATAAACCTTATATTTATGCTAATCCCTCTGATTTAATTCACATAAGTATAAGTATAAACCTTATATTTGTCTTTGCGTAGGACCTTTGAGTTTAGTCTTTTTAGC
Source organism: Sphenodon punctatus (assembly GCA_003113815.1). Classification (NCBI taxonomy): domain Eukaryota; kingdom Metazoa; phylum Chordata; class Lepidosauria; order Sphenodontia; family Sphenodontidae; genus Sphenodon; species Sphenodon punctatus. The sequence goes on from QEPC01009527.1 coordinate 295,900, forward strand.
TTTACTCTCTGAAGGCTGTTTTTCAGGTATTGCCCTCCTGCTCTCTCCCTTGCTTATGCAGGAATCCCTCTAGTTCATTAGGTTCCGTGAATATTTTTCTTTTACCATTCCATAAGACGGTCATCCCTGCTGGGAACCACAATTGGGGTTTCAAGTCTTTTTGATTTAGTTCTGTAAAATATTTGGCCCATTTCCTTCTTTTGTTCATCATCTCCCCTGCATAATCTGGGGAAAAAATTTCGTCCCTGATATTCCAAGGATTTGTTGCCCCTGGCCAGTCGCAAGATTTTTTATTTTTGTTGATACTCCAGAAATTTTATAATTATGGCTCTCGGGGGTTCCTCTTCGTTGGGCTTAGGCCTGTTAGCTCTATGGGCTCTTCCTATTTTTGGATTGTGTGCACTGGACTCCCCTGGGAACGTGGTTTCCAGGACTTTCCAGATAAATTGTATTGTGTCTCTCCCTTCCCAGTTTTCTGGGATGCCCACTAGTCTTAGGTTAGACCTCCTGGCCCTATTTTCTTGATCTTCGCACCTGGTTTCTAATATTTTTATTAGGTCCATCATTTTATTTTGTTGGTCTTGGCCGTTTAAGGTGTTATCTTCCAGTGCTGAGATTATAGTCGCAGCAGTGGTTACTCTCTTGGCCAGTGCTTCTGTTTTTGTGTTTTTTTGTAAGTCAGCTTGCTGAAGTTTAATTATCTCAGCCATCTGGCTTTCTCTTGCTGCCTCTGCAGCTGCCATTCCAGCCTTTATTTCTGTTAGGATCGTGAATATCCTATCTTCTTTTTCTAGTGCCATGCCCCTGTTTTCTACTCAGGGCTCTTCCTCTGAGGGATTGTTTGCGGGTGCCATTTTAGCTCCGCATTCTGTTCGTTGGGGGAGGGGGGGCATTTTCAGCTGGAACAGTTTCTCCATTGCTGCCGCCCCAGATTTACTATCTTGGGGCCCCTTCGATTTCCCCATCCCTCCCTACCTGTTTTTTAAGGTTTTTTGTCATTTTTTTTTTTCAGTTTTGAGGCTTTTTCTGCAGCATGAGGAGAGGCGCCTCGGGAAGCGCGTCTACTCGGTTTCGTGCATGCGCAGTTCCCCCAGATTATTTATTCTATATAAAACCTTGATCCTGTTTGTCTCTCTATCTACTCTCTTCTATTTCGCATAGGGGAAGTACTTAATTATGTGTGCTCGCCTAAATGCCCTGCCAACTATGATTTTGGAAGGTCGTTATCATGGCGTTAATTTTTTTGATCGACTTTGTCCGTTCGATTACCAGCATGTAGAGACTGTCTCTCATATTTTATTAAATTGTCATCTTTATGATGACATACGTTGTAAGTATCTTGCAGATGTCTTTCATAGATTCCCGGATCGCACTGATTACAATCTTTCTTTCTTGGTTCTGACTGTTGTAGATCCATCTATTACAGCTGCGGTAGCCCAGTTTCTGGTAGCGGCTATAAACAAACATACTTTATTCCTCCAGTTTAAGAATTCCTTGACTAGTGACAGTGAGTAATGGCACACCTATGGAGCATTGAGTTGTTTCTTTACGGCGGTTGGGCTTATCATCATACCTTTTTTTAAAAAAAAAATTTAGTATATGTGCTATGGGTGTTAATCTTATTATTTAGATATGTTTGGTTTTTAATGTATTGTCTATGATGTTTGTTATGTATGTTTTCTGGCCTAGGCCGCAACAAACAAACAAACACTAGCACCTTGAATTGGGCTCGGTATGCTATAGGCAGCCAGTGCAGAGTACGGAGCACAGGTGTTATGTGCTCCCGCCTTCCTGTCCCCATAAGGAGATGGGCTGTTGCATTCTGCACCAGCTGCAGCCTCCGAACCAGAAACGAGGGAAGCCCCACGTACAGCGCATTGATAGTCTAGCTTTGAGGTGATGAAGGCATGAATGAGGGTGGCCAGGTCGGGCCTGGAAATGTATAGACACAGCCTCCGTACCAGATACAGCTGGCAGAAGGCAGCCTTAGCCACCATCTCTACCTGCCGATCCAACCGGAGCCCCGAGTCCAACACCACCCCCAGACTCCGAACCTGCTGGGCTACAGGAGGGCAGACCCCCACCACCACCAGGGGAGCCAGTATCTCCCTCGCCCTACCCACCACCACTGCAGTAAGGAAAGAGTGGTTAGTTTGCAGCAAGGAACGAGCTGTTTGACAGCAGCATGGAGTGAAGGAGTCAGGCAGACAGGGAGAAATTGGGGCAGACAGACTGGGAATGGCTGTGAACACACCATCCAATGTCTTAGACACAACGTTAGCCACAGGGAGAGGAAAAACACTCAACTGCTGCACCTGAGACATCCATGCAACCAATGAGGAGCTAATGGAAGGCTAATGGGGGGCAGACCAGTGGCCCAAAATAATGTCGGTGCTTAGGCACAATGCACAGCACGTGGCAAACATCTTAAGCACCCGATCACTGTTGCGTCTAAAATTCTAAATGGATTCTGAGGCACAGCTCTGAAGCAAGAGGTGAATTCCATGCCTGGGGAATCATAGAGATTATAGTGGCATAGGGAAGTGGCTCCCAAATGGTGTTCTGTTGACTGCAAGGCTATGGCAAATGATTTGTAGAATCAGCTCCTGCTACAAACTGGGTCTCAGTTCACACCAGAACCACAATCATCTCTGTATGGAGGGGGCCAGGGGCCAGCCATACATTTATTTATTTATTTATTTTTAAACTTAACACCCCACCCAACCTGCCACAGACAGCTCTGGGTGGCTTACAATAAAACATAAAACAATATCATCATTTAAAACCATACATAAAAGGAGGATAAAAATATCCTATATAACACCCCATCCCACCCACCCTACCCATCCTTCTCCCCAAAGGCCAGGCGAACTCTTACATCTACATCAAAAAGAGGAGAGATCTGGGGCCAAATGAGCTTCCAATGGCAGGGAGTTCCACAGCCAAGGAGCATCCACCAATAAGGTCCTCTCCAACGTGACCCCCCGAGGGACCTCAAGGAGACCACCCTCCGATGACTGCAGGGGCCAATCCAGGACCTGAGGGGTGAGGTGATCCCGCATATAGGATGGGCCGAGGCCGTTTAGGGATTTATAGGCAGGGAGAGCACCAACACCTTGAATTGGGCCCCGAAGATTATAGGCATCCCGTGCAATGAACGTAGAACCGGTGTAATATGTTTTCAGTGGCCCAATCCCACCGGGAAATGGACCGTCACGCTCTGCACCAGCTGCAGTCTCCGAACTGTCACCATGGGTAGCAGCACGTAGAGCGCGTTACAGTAGTCCAGTCAAGAGGTGATGAAGGCATGGATGATCGTGGCCAGGTCGGAGTCCGAAACATATGGCCAAAGTCGACACACCAGATGTAGTTGGCAAAAGGGATTCCTTGCCACAGCATCTACCTGGACATCCAAATGGAGCTGTGAATCAAGGAGCACCCCCAGACTCCGCACTTGTGGAACTGCACCTGTGGAACCATCAATTATGGGGGCCATCACCCCCGCCACCTTACCCACCAGCATCACCTCCATCTTGTCAGGATTCAGCTTCAGTCGGTTTGCCCTCATCCAGTCCCCCACAGCCGCAAGACACCCGGTAACCACCGAGACTGCTGGGCCCAGGTCTGATGAAAATGAGAAGTAAAGTTGGGTGTTATCAGCATACTGATGACACCGAACACCAAACCTCCTGACCACCTCACCAAGCATCTGCATATACACGTTGAACAGGAGAGGGGACAAAACAGAACTCTGCGGAACTCCACACAAGAGGTCTCGGTATAATGAATAGTCACCGAGCACCACTCGCTGTGTTCTCCTGGCCAGGAAAGAGCGGAACCAGTCAAGAACCATGCCACCCACCCCGGCCCAGTCCCGCAGACGCGTCATCAACATCTCATGGTCAACAGTATCAAAAATAGCCGATAGATTTAATAGAACCAACAGGACCATACAGCCCTGATCTAATTCCAGGCACAGATCGTCAACCAGTGCCACAAGCGCAACCTTGGTGCCATAACCCAGGCGAAATCCAGAAATCAAGAAAACTGACATGATCCTGTAGGACCCAGCCCAGGGCGCATGCTCCCCGCAGGGTGCCAGTACCTCCCTCTCCCCCAACAGACCCTTCCCTGGCCCCGTCGGGCAGCACTGAAGCTTTCCCTACCAGTTACTGCTACAGAACATCATCAGAATTCATGGCGTTCCTATAAAGATAGTCTCCGATCGGGGAACACAATTTACAGCATGCCTGTGGAAGGCACTCCTGACCAGCCTACAAATAAAAATAAGACTGACCACCGCCTACCACCCCTAAGCTAACGGACAGGTAGAGAGAACCAACCAAACCATGGAGCAATATCTTCGTTGTTACATAGACTACCTTCAAGATAATTGGAAGGACTTACTACCCCTTGCAGAGTTTGCTTAGAATAACACTCTCAATGCTTCTATTGGGTCTTCGCCCTTCTTTGTAAACTATGGTTTCCACCCCCGCATCTGCCTCCCTGACGTGTCCCCCATCACCCTTCCGGCAGCGGGATGTCTGGTCTCGCAAATCCACAAGGCACAAATCGCCGCCAAAAGCATGCTAGCAAAGGCTAGACAACATTACAAACAATTCGCCGATCGACATCACCAACCAGCCCCGGAATTCCACCCTGGGGATTGGGTCTGGGTCGACCGGCGACATTATCCCTCTCAATGGCCTTCGGCCATGTTGGATTACCTGGGGCCCTTCCCCATCCTGAGGAAAATCAACGACGTGTCATACTGTCCGATTGCCACACCACTACCACATACACCCTGCCTTTCTTGTATCACTGTTGAAACCAGGATGCACTTTATCAAAAGCTTTGTTAAAATCAATAAAGGCTACAAATAGTTTCCCCCTTCGAACATTAACAGATTTGTCTACTAAATGCATCAGCACAAAGCAGTTGTCTGTAACCGACCTTCCTCGCCAGAACCCCGCCTGTTCTTCAACCAAAAGATTGTTGGTATCTACCCATAGTTCTAATTCCTCCAGAAGAAACCTGGAGTAGATTTTACTGACTATGGGCAGAGGCTGATGGGTCTGTAACAAGCGGGGTCAGTGTATAAAATATAAATACAGCTATGTTATTTCTGGCTGACCAGAAACCTATGCCTTAGGTCCTTTTGTAATGGGCGCGGGAGGGGGGGCAGTGCGTGTGGGTGCGTTCCCACAGACCATCCACCCACCTCCATGCACGGAGCTTTGGGCATTGGTTCCCATTGCTCTATGCATCGGAGGTGGGTGGAGCGTGGGAGTGTGCGCACACCCACCGCCCGCGACATACCCACAGGCGCCCACCAATCCCCCCCACACCTTCTGCAGCATTCGCATGGGCTTCCCCCACCCGCACACATCTGCAGGGGTGGGGGGCATCTGTGTAAAAATGGCCTTAGGTCTTTTGCTCGTAAGGCAAATGCTGCAAGCCAAGCAAAAAGGTTTAATTCTGCTGTTGGAGGATCCAAATTAATTTCTCATAGTTAGAGGAAGTAGAAAGAAAATTAGGGAGGGGGGAATAACAACCAGTCCCTAATTTCCTTATATAACGAACACTCAAGTACACAATAAACCATATCCTCAAGAACCTCCTCACAAAAAGGACAGTTTCTCTCCTTTTTAGGGATTCCCATTCTGCATCCCTCAGAATCACTCTAAGTAGGCCAAGCTGATTGCTATTGCATCTCTTTCCCCTGCTTCTGTCAGCCTCATCTGTCTCAGACTGCAAGCATTCACAGATGGGTAGAAGAAGGGGACTTGGTCTATCTGACCTCCATTACAATCTATAGGCACCTCACACTATTCCATATACCCCTTGTGAGGTAGTGCTGCTGTCTCTACTGTACAGGATGGGGTGATGATGAGGCACCACAAGAGGTTACACAGGGAGTCTGTGGCAGAGCTGGGGAATTGAGCCCCAGTCTCCCATGTCATAGGCTAGTGTACCAAACTCTGAGATATCCTTCCCCCTAGGTCAGCCGAAAGACAATTTTGTCTATTGTGTGTTGGATGGCTAGAATAAGATAGGAGGGTGCAGGTCAGGTGCTTGGCTGAAACAACAGAGGCTTGTGGCAGGAAGGTTGGGAAGGAGGAGGCAGCCAGAAGAGAGAAAGCCACAGTATGAAGTAGGAATGGCTGTGGAACCATAAGAACATTATAAGTGCCATACTGGGTCAGAGCAATGGCCCATTGAGCCCAGCATCATGTCTCCAACAGTGGCCACTCTTAGTTGCTTTGGAGAAGTACCCAACAGGTCATAATGGAGTAATCCATTCTCACTCCCAACTCTTCATGAAGATTACGTTCTACAACCTACTTGGCTAATAGTCATTAATGGACCTATTTTCCAAGAACTTATCTAATCCTTTTAAAAGCCAGCTATCCTACTGGCCTGGATCACATCCTCTGGCATGAAGTTCTAGAAGTAGTTAATTGTGCGTTAAGTGAAAAAGTATTTATTTTTATTTGTTTTAAATCTGCTGCCAGTTAGTTTCATGCAGTGTCCCATAGTTCTAGTACTATTTGAGAGGGTATTATTATTTATTATTATTATTAACAAACATTTATATAGCGCCAGCAGTGTACCTGGCACTTTACAAAGTAATAAAATAGACACGGTCCCTGCCCCTAGGGCTTACAATCTGAGAGACAGGAGCTGGGGGAGAGACTTAGGAAGGGGAACAGAGGGAGAGACAAGGGGTCTAACATTCATGAAGATGCGAGGTCTCAAGTGCACGTACTTGGCTTGGTTACGATGAGAATGACAGCAGGCAGGTCCATGTTGCAAGGATAAGGGTAAACCGATCGTAGGTATAGGAATAGTGGCTCAGCAGGATAAAGAGTCAGACAGAGCAGAGCGAAAGAGGTGAGTTTTAAGGAGAGATTTGAAGGTATGAAGGGAGGGGGCAAGGCGGATGTGGACAGGGAGGGAGTTCCAGGCATGGGGGGCAGCAAGTGAGAAGGGACGAAGGCGCTTAGGGGAGCAGGGAAGGCGTGGAAGGGTGAGAGAAGGGACAGAGGAGGAGCGAAGTGCACGGGCTGGAATATGGGCTCCCTATTTACTTGCTCCACACCACTCATGATTTTATAAACTTCTTTCATGTCCCCTCTCAACCATCTTTTCTCCAAGCTAAAGAGCCTCTCCTCATACGGAAGTTGTTCCATAGCCTTGGTCATTTTTGTTGACCTTCTCTGTACCTTTTTCCGGTTCCACTATCTTTTTTTTAGATGGGACAACCAGAACCACGCACAATATTCAACGTGTGATAGCACCATAGATTTACATAGGGGCATTATGATATTTTCTGTTTTATTCTCTGTTAGCTATTTGAGGTTCTTGGTGGCCATCTGGTATTGTCCAGGGTTGGGTTTGTTTGGTAGAAGCATCCATTTCTGGGACATTGCCTGTCAACCAGTGTAAACAGGGAGTGCCCCACTTAAAGACTCACCATCATATTGCAGTGACACAACACAGAAAAGGCCCCCATGTCTTTGTGGTGTGCACTTAGACAGCAGGAGTCCCTCTGGCCAAGGAGCACCTGTCACACTGAAAACTGCCTCCTCACGCTTTCCTGGGGTGGGTACAGTGAATGGGGGTTATATATGAGTCCATTATTCTGTTAAGCCCTTCCGCACCTGTATCCTTTGTCATCCAAACTCATGTGTCTAGGGTTCCAAGACCCCACCTCCTCCCATCCACCCTCATCAAATATGGTTGTGTCCCCTGTAACCTTTGTAAACCCAGCCCTCCTGCCTCTGGTTGTTGTAACCACAGCAAAAGAAATGAAAAGGGAAAAAATAATCACACATTAACATATACAACTCCCCTCTAACCAAAATACCTAGACAAAAAACCTTCAGTTTAAGAAGCTTGTTAAGGCAGCATTACAAATTATACTCAAACGTTAACATGACAATAAATTGTATGTTAAGGCAACTTTATTAAATATCAGACCAATCTATACATTTTTCTTTTCTCATTAATTAATAAAAAATAATTATGACAACTGAAATTAAGCTGCATATGTGTGGTATGGTGACTGAACAATACTTATATGTGATGAGGAATGTATACAGTTTAGTTTCAGTTGTCATAATCTTTTTATTAATTCATGAGAAAAGAAAAATGTATAGATTGGTCTGATATTTAATAAAGTTGCCATAACATACAATTTGCTGTCATGTTAATGTTTGAGTATAATTTTTAATGCCGCCTTAACGAGCTTCTTAAGCTTTTGTCTAGGTAATTTGCTCTTCCATTGAAACTTGATAGTTTTGTTAATGCATAAGCTGGCCCCAGACACAAGAACACTGCAGGTGCACACAGGTGCTCACCCATCCCCCCATATCCCTCACATGGAGCAATCTGTTTTTTTGCAGGTTTCTCTGTGCAAGGGTGATGGGTGGAGGTGCATGTTACACAGGAACGCACAAGCGACTGCTTTCATACAAGATGCACCCACCCATGCCACTGTGTGGGTGCGTCTTGTGTAAAAGAGGTCACACTCATTCACACATGTGCTGTCACCTCTCACACACTCATTCTAACTGATCACACACACAGCCATTCAGACACAGTACACACATGCTCTCATCTCATACATTCATTCAAATTGATCACACACACACTCATCCATACACACTACACACACATGCTCTCACCTGCCAGTCCCAGAATGGGGTGACCCCGCATGGGCAGAGCACAGGCACAGGGGGAGGCCACACGGAACAGGGAGCGGCCCAGGAATGGTCCAGGAGGCAGACAGGCACCCCAAGTGCCGGCGAGGGTGTGATGGATGGGATGGAGGAGAGCCGGAACCGTGCAGTTGGTCCAAAGACACACATACACACACCCCGGGATGCCAGGAGGTGCAGTCCGGGGGCCCCAGAACCCCGCGGTCACAGAGTCGCCCAAGGGGTGGTCACGGGCACAGGAGGGATCGCAGGCGGACGAGGAAGGTCAGCAGCACCCCGGGGTGCTGGGTGCCGGCTCGGAGATCAGGACATGGCCACTGGAGAAGGCAGCCACAGAGGGGAACACTGGTTGCAGAGGCAGACAGGGGACCCATGGACACGGTCCAGAGCCACAGGCAGGGGCAGCGGAACTACGGGAAGCAGGCAGCACAGCAGCAAGGCTGGGACATCATGCAGGGAGCGGGCAGCGACCCACGGCAGCAGGGCAGAGGTGGGAGCTCACAGCAGGGCCAGCAACCTGGGCCTGGAAGACACAGGGGGCCTCAAAGTCAGTTGCAGAGGGCCACAAAGGGATCCAGGGCCGGGTGGCCCGCCAGGTGCACGAAGTGGGGCCACTGAAGCATGCCCCGATGGTATCCCAGTGCTGCCATGTTGTGGGCGACCAGGTAGTACGCCTCGAAGGGATCCTGGGCGGAGAGCCCCACCTGCACATTGGAACGGGACCACACACCAGCCAGCACTGCCAGCTCCACCCCGATAGGCTCCGACAAGCCATAGTCAGCAGCTGGGGGCCACGGAAGGTGACCCACCTCCAACAGGCAGTGATAGACCACTCCATGGGACCGCTGGTACCCACGGGCCACGTGAACACAGCCAAAGAAGGACCCGGCCAGGGCATGGCCCCCCTCCATCAGACAGGCCGTGTAGGTGACACAGTCTCCGCTGCTGACCATCCCACATGCACGCACCTCATCTCTGGGATGCGCCCATCAGGAAAGGGATGCAGGCTCAGCGTCTCCGCATGCAGCCAGCAATCGCGGGCGCTTGCCTCATAGCCAAAGTAGCGCAGGCCAGAGCTAAGACTCGCATAGGCACCTGTTAGGCTGTCCGGGCAGCTCAGGAGCAATTGCACGGCCGGGGAATGCCACAGGTCACACTGGGCCATGGTCTCGCAGAAGGTTCAGCAATGGGGAGCGCCGGGGGTGGAGGGGCCCACGGGCGCTGAGGAAACCCTGCCAGCCATGCTCCAGCATGTGCCTGATACTAAATGGAAGGTGAGAGGGGCCCCACAATCCCTGGAGGGATGAGAGGGGAAGCAGGGGAGTTCCAAGGCCAAGCGATAAGGCCACAAGCCATAACATTGCCCCGGCTAATGAACGAGGCGTGGGGTGCGGACCCAGCACAGCTGCTGGCACCGAGCACACATACAGGACAGCCTACATACAGCTCAGGGCGGTGAGGACAATAGGCAGCCAAAACAGAGAGGTGGGAGGTGATGACAGCAGGAATGCAGCTTCAGGCTGCGCATGCCCAGGCACAGGGTGGACCGTGCGCCAGGCCCCATGCAGGGACTGCAGGTGTGCGCAATGGGGTGCCCACTGCCACCCCACCCCTGTCGCCCTGTGGGAGCCAGCCCAGTTGGCTGGAGGGAGCAGAGGTGATCTGGGGTCCCCTGGCCAGTAGGCAGGTCACGAACAGGGGGTGTGGTGACATGTGCCCCAGCCTATAATGGGTGCGGCTCCAACCCACCCGGGGCACTGTTCACCATGGAGCTGGGCCGGTTGGGCACCTGCGGGATGCACCTAGCAGTCTGTGCTGAGTGGTACCGCTCGCACATGAACCTCCTGTGCATCCAGACCGCAGAGGTGCACCTGGCCACCTGACTGCAGGTGAGCATGGCCTGGAGCGCTGCTAGAGCCCGGAGAGCCCACCACGGTTGCAGGCGCTCCCAGGCCCGGCTCAGGGCCCAGTGGGTTTCTGGAACGGCCAGGCAGGCCCTCATTCACACCTGGCAGCGAACTGCAGTGTTCTGCGAGGCGGCTGGCCGGCTCCAGTGGCAGAGGAAGACCATGGGCCGCACTGCCCAGCTCGCTATGCCCATTGCCCAGCGGCTATGGGTCACGGAGTGGGCACAGGGGTGGTGGGCCAGGGTGCTGGCTCAGTGGGACGAGGCCGCCTGGAGAGTGCACTTTCAGATGGACAGGCGCACCCTACTGCAACTCGCAGAGCTGTTAACGCCCTGGCTGGAGCGGCAGCACACCCCCATGCGAGCCCCCATTCCCATGGTCCAGCGGGTGGCCATCGGGGTCTGGACACTAGCAACGCCCGACTCCTGCCAGTCCGTCTCGCAGCATTTCGGTGTCAGGGTGAGCACTGTCGCCGGGATCCTTCGAGACATCTGCGAGGCGGTGGAGGGCATGCTCCTGGACTGAGTGATCCAGCTGGTGGATCAGGAGGCCGTGATGGCCAGCTTCATGGCTGGAGGGTTCCCCAACTGCATGGGCACGGTGGACGGCACCCACATCGAGATCCTCTGCCCCTCATATGGAGAGGCCACAGAATATGTCAACAGACACGGGTACCACTCCCTGCAGCTGCAAGCGGTCATGGACCACCGGGGGTGGTTCATTTTCATGGGCCACTCAGGGCGCAGCCACAATGCCTGGATCATGATCATCTCCCCCTTCTATGCCCGGATGTACCGCAGGGACTTCGCAGACATGGGGATGACCCGGATCGAGGGGGTGCTGATGCTCCCCTGCATCCTGGGGGACCCGGCCTACCCATTCACCCGGTGGCTGATGAAGTCGTACCTGGTCGCCAGGAACCCTGTGGAGGCGCTGTACAATATCCGCCTGTGTGCAAGCAGGACTGTGGTAGAGAGGGCCTTCGGAGCCCTCAAGCAGCGCTGGGAGGAGCCTCACGGGCCACCTGGACTACACGGTGGAGACCTTGGCCCTGGTGATCAGAGCCTGCTGTGTGCTGCACAATGTGTGCGAGACCGATGGGGCTGCCCTCGACAACCCTGTGCCCCAGTGCCCTCCTGGCTCCATGCCTCTCTATGTGAACGCAGAGAACCCACGGGAGTACCGGAACACAAAGCGCATCCTGGCAGCCCTGGCCAGGTGGATCAGCCGGGAGGCCAAGGCGTGAGGGTGCAAATCCCAGTCTCCACCACCCCAAGGCCCCCACCAGCACCCTGGGTGCGCCCCTCGACGCCCACCTGTCCCCAGCCCCTGACCCATGAACAGAACTACGGAGGCAACTGTGGTGCCCATACATTTATTGTGACCACCACCTACAGGTGCCCCACCACCACCACTCATCTCCCAGTGCCATGTCCCCCCCCCTCAGGCCACCCTCTCCCTTCCCCCCCACCTCTGGGACCTCTCCCTCGGCCTCCCTGTGGGCACTGTGGAGCTCTGGGAGCTCCCCTCTCCCCTGCTGTCCATGTCCCCAACAGTGTCCTGGGAGGCCTCGGTGTCCTGAGGGGCAGGCAGTGGTGGGAGGGTGGGTGGACCCGGCGCCGGAGGGGCCCCCCTGGGCGTCTGCTCCCTCCGGAGGCCTACAGGGACTGGAAGGCAGATTCGCAGGCCCAGCGGGTGGTGGCTGGGGCAGTGGTGGTGGGGGTGCTGAGGGGCCTGGCATTGGGGCCGGGGTGGGTAGGTTGCCTGGTGGGGTGGCTGCCATCACATACGCACTCATGGTCCCCGCGTGCAGGAGCAGCGAGGTGCCGATGTCGTGGGAGCGGTCCATCTTGGCCGAATGCTCCCTCACCATCCTGTCGATGGTCAGTTCCAGCCGCCCAAACGCCTCCACCTGCCGGCTGTGCTCCCGGCGCTCCCACCTCCATTCCAGTCACACCTCCGCCTGCAAGCCTCCAGTCCCTTGCCTCTGCTTGTTGCATGGCCCTTTCCGTGGCCGCCTCCATCTGTTCAATGGCCGCGATCATTTGCTTGCCCTGCTCGGTGGTTGAGCGGACTATGTCCTCTGCCTGCTCCTCTTTCCGGTGCCATACCCGTGCCCGGTGCTCCCTCATTCGTTGCATCAGGGGCATGGGGCCGGCTTGCTGGAACCCGTCAAGTTGCCCTGTTGGGGTATACATTAGGGGTGGTTAGGCGCCTCAGACGCCCGCCCCCTATCCCATGGCATGGCTGGGGGGTCATGTCCTCCGCCTGGCCTCCCCCAGCCCCCTCCCCCTGATTGCCAGTGTGCCTCACCTGGGACCTCTGGCTGCTCCCGGGGCTGCTCTCTGCCATCCCCCTCACCCGCCTGTTGTGGGTGCTGGTGCGTGTCATGACCTGTGCGTATATGGGAGGGGTTGGTATAGGGCGGGCTGAACGTGTCCCCCAGCAGCCCCCCAGGCACCTTCCCATGGTCTGGGGTACCCGGGGTTTCTGGGGGCAGCCCCGTGCCCGGAGTTCCCCCCTCCCCCCCTCAACTCGTCCCCTCAGTCCATCTCCCCTCCCACCCACTTGCTTACTCTTGATGTTGGTCTCGGAGGCCTCTGAGGCTGGTCCCTCTGTGTTACTGGAGCCCCCCTGTGTCCACTGACTGAGGGTGACCAGTGTGCCGGCCTCAGATTCTCCCAGTCCAGACAGGGACTGGGGGCTCTGGGGCTGGTGCACGAGGGGGGCCTGCTGGTCCCCGAGGTCCCGGGGCATTCCTCTTGGGGGTGGGGCCCCTGGAGCCGGTGCCATCTAGGGGGGTGGTGAGGGGAGGGGGTACCTTGGCCCATTCCCTGGCCTGGACCACAGCGCTCCCCACGAGGAGTGGGGCAACAATGGAGTCCTTCATGTGAAGGATGCGGTCCAGGGCGTTATAGTAGGGGGCGGACCGGGCTCCGTGACCTCACCACCGGTTGTTGTCCCTGATGGCCTTGTACCCCCTCTTGAGCTACTTGACCTTCGATCGGCACTGGACCACGGTCCTCCATGGCCTCCATGTCCCACACGATCTCCAGGTAGATGTGCTCGTTCCTCTGGTTGACCGCTAGCTCCAGATGGTGCTCCAGGGTCCCCCAGATCCTGATGAAGTCCTGGGTTTCTCTGTGCCCCCATTGCCCCCCTTAGTGGTACGGCCATCTCCCGCGTTTGCCCTCCTGGTCCTCCTCCTCCTCTACCCGGCCAGTGCCCGCCACCTCTGGGGGCTTGGGCTCCTGGGCCCGTTTCCATATCTGTGGGTCATAAGGGGGGGGAGGTTGGTTGCCAGGTTGCCTCAGCCCCGCGGCCCTTCCCCCTGTCCCCCCCACCTGCTGACCCACCCACCCCCTGTGCCCTTGCACACACACCCCTTCGGTCCCCTTACCCATTTCCGGGGTGCCTCTTCCCCCGGGCTGGTTGTCATCTCTGGAGCGGCCTGTCCCAGCTGCAGCACAACCACCTCCTCCGCCTGCGCCACCTCCTCCTCCTCCTCCTTCTCCCTTGCTCTCTCGCCCTCCGCTCTCCTCTCCCTTCCACCTCACTCCATCCCACCAAGTCCCCTTGCTGCTGTGTGCCCTTTAAATCTCCCTTCCCAGCCTGTGTTGTTGCTCGTTGCCTGGCAGCGATACTGCATGCTTTGTCCCCAGCTGGGAATCGTTTTGCTTGATTCCAGCTGGTGGTTGCCGTTCAGACGTTACATTTTGTTGTTTCCCGGTGGGAATTGCTTTGACCACGCTTTCGGAGATGGTCTGGGCCGGAGCTCCGTAAGAGTGGTTAGTTTTGTCCAATGCTGGGGATTGTCTGTGGTGAACATTTGGCGGCTGCCGAACAGACGTTCAGGGCCCTTTGGCCCCGTTGCAGGGTTGAGTGTGGTTCAGTGTGGTTGACTGTGATCTCGTAACGTCTGAAATCACCCAGTGTCCTGTGGTAACTGGTTAAAGGATAGGAAATAAAGGGTAGTGTTAACACGAGACCAGCTTACCCACATCCATGCATACATCACCACATTAAAGAGGAAGATCTTTTCTTTTCACTGTGATCTGATAAGCTTAATTACTCTACAAAGGAACCTGAGCACTACCTCTTTGCTAACACAAACTTAAAGCCAGAGTGGGGAACTACAATCTCATTAATTCCTTAATTTCACAGTCACTCAAACACCTATCCACATGGGGATACATGCACCCCAATATTCAGGCATACACACAAATAACTCATCTCTATCATTCACAAACCATCCTTCTCTAAAACAAAACAAAACAAGCTCTTCATGAATCGCCCTTCCTCTAGCCCCCACACCTTCCACATCTCAGCTTACAACTGGAGCTATAGGCTCCAGTGCTTGACAAGCGGGGTTGTGGGGGGCTTGGGGGATGGAGTCTATGGGCAGGTTAGACTCTCCTCTAGGGAACATGGACCCCACCCCAGGAAGACTCGCATGGCGGCTACCAAGCCTTTGTGCAAGTCGAGTTCTCCCTGCAGCTTCTGGATCGCTGCTTCACAAACTTCATGGCTCACTGAGAGCTCCTGGGTCTGGCTTTGCTCTGCAAGGAAGTGAGCGGCTGACTGGGCTTGTCCTAGTTGTTCCCTCAATCCCTCTAACTCCCTTCCTGCCCACCTTTTTAATTTTAGCTTCCCGTGCTCCTTTCGGAGCGTGCCTTCTATTTCCCAGTTGCTGACTGTCAATCCTGACCCCACCCGGGTATAACTCCCAGTAGGGCCCTGTATCACTTCTACATTCCAGTGATACAGTTTCCTAACTGCCTAAGCAGTCCCCCGCCAGCAACACTTTACACTATTTGGAATCCACACAAGGATTCCCAGACAAAAGAATCCCAAGGCTGCCCATGCAACCCTGAAATCCACACTCTCAAACACTCCCATACTTGGCGCAGCTGATTCCAGACCCCAAAAATCCCAGGGCTGAGGCTGCACCTCCCCTTGAGCCCAGAAATTCAACATATGTACAACTGCACACACAGATTCACAGTCCCAAAGCACACACACAGATCCCTGAACTACCTTTCACAGATCAAAACCACACACACAGGTCCCTATTCTCACAAGTCTCTAAACTTCCTACTCCAGACCACCCACTTACCCACAGGTGTGAGACAACACAATACAAGTTACACAAGTCCAAGACCACTCACCTCCCCGCAGATGGGACCCACTGGTCTCTGACTATCACTCAAAGGCTCCCCAAACTGCCTCTTACAGTTTGGAGATCTATTACAAGTTCAAGACCACCCACCTCCCCGCAGATGGGACCCACTGGTCTCTGGCTATCACACAAAGGCTCCCCAAACTGCCTCTTACAGTTTGGAGATCTGCAAAACAAGTTCAAGACCACCCGCCTCCCCACAGATGGGACCCACTGGTCTCTGGCTATCACACAAAGGCTCCCCAAACTGCCTCTTACAGTTTGAAGATCTGTTACAATTCTCAACTACCCACAGCACCAACAATTCCTTCCCAACAATCCAGACCCCGAATCCTTAAATCCACAGGTCCAGAGAGGAAAAGGGAGATAGAAAATGACACAGGAAAGAGATAGAAATATGGGGGTTTCGGCTGACTACATATGCCTCCGTGGACAATCCTGCATGGATTATTACCACGTGCTTGCCCGCATGTCTCCACCAATCTGTTAACATGAGACCCCCTGCCACGTGAGATTATTGGGGGGGTCAGTTCCCCAATATCTGCTCGATCTTTAAATTTAGGAGAATTAGCCAAATTTAGTCAAAATTGGGGGGAGGGGTCCCCTCGTGTTCAAAGGGATCAATCTGAGGACAGTACGCGCTACAGGCAGTTTATGTACCCTCCCCAAATAGAAAGAAAAAGACACAAATGCTCCAATAAAACTAAACGAGGTTTATTGGGTTATACAATAAAAGAAAAAGGACCCAAATAAGGTACAGAAACACATACAGGCTAAAACTAAAACACAGCCCAGGTCTGGCTGATGGAACATGAAGGAAAAAATGCAAACAAATGCGAGGGAAGGGAAAGTAAGCTTGTGTTGATAGGAACCCCCTCCCCCTCATAGCTACTGGGGACAGAGCCACCGAATATCTACCGTTCCTTAACTTCAGGGGGGAATGAGCTTAATGGTCTTAAGCTGGGTTTCCCCGGGGTACAGGGGTACAAACAAAGGCTACAAAGAGAAAACAGACTGCAGCTGGGGAAATGATAGGAACCCCCTCCCCCTTGTAGCTACTGGGGACAGAGCCACCCAATATCTACCGTTCCTTAACTTCAGGGGGGGGACTTAGCTTAATGGCCTTAAGCCGGGATTTCCAGGGGTACAGGGCTACAAACAAAGGCTCCAGGGGTACAAACAAAGCCTACAAAGAAAATACAGACTGCGACTGAGAAAGTGAAAGTACACTGAAGAACAGAGGGGGGTGGAGGGGTTAGGCTCTGCATAGGGGAAGAAAAAGCAAGAGACTGGACCTATAGTTTACCTCTCCTAGCTGATTGAGCAGGATCAGCAGCCCAGGATCCAGCGATGTTGGGGTCCAAAAGTGGGGGGGAGGCCGAAGTCTGGGGGATCCATTAGCCCAGACACATGCAGTGAGACCTGCATGTATCTGGGTTCCAAGGTTCTTCGAGGTTGATGGGAAAACCAGGGGCAGTTATACGGTACTGAACAAAGGATTTGGGAAGGCTACGATGGGTTGTTTGGGGTACACAATGAGCTAACGAGGGGAGAAACCCAACTTCCACTTCCATCACAAAAAGGGCCATACAAGATGCATAAGATACCTTTGACACAGGGGAAAGAGTAAACAACAGTGGCTGAAGGGTAGTTAAGGAGAGGAGGAGAGGACTAACTATCGGCTTCCTGGGACACAAAGGGAGCCCTTGGATTTCTTTATTCCTGAGGGGGGGTTGCTGCTCCAAGTTCCAGTCATCGGTGCTCTACTGAATAGGAAGAATGCCTCTTAATGGCCCCATACTTTACTCTAGGCATTTCCCTTTTTCCTCTCTTCCCCCAGGTTCAGGCTGGTATTTCACACGAGTGACCTACTTTCTGCTGGGTTCCATGGTGGCTGGGCCCGATCCTTACTCTGTCTTACAAGCCCTTTTCCCCACGTTTGCCAGCCCTTGGCCACATCTGGGGGCTGTCCTTTCAAGCCCTCCGGGTCAAAGTTTGTTGGCCCTTGGTCATACAGCAGAGGGGGGGTTGTACCCATTTTAGGGAAATGAGGCCATCATCAACTAGGACTAAATGGTCAATTTTCACAATGAAGAGAAGTAAATACTGAAGTGCCCCAGGGATCTGTACTTGGATCTGTGTTGTTTAATATATTCATTAACAATCTGGAAAAAGGAGTAAAGGGGGAAATGATCATATTTGCAGATGACACAAATGTATACAAGGTTATAAAACCTGAGGAGATTGTGAGGAATTGCAAGGAGATCTTGCGAGACTGGGGCTGTTTCCAGATGAGCATAATACTGGTATTATTCCCTATAAATCTGAATTGAAGGTGATCATCTGAACAACCATACTTGTATAAATAGTTCTACTTCTGGGTGTACCTTGGTTAAATATTGGTATAGTTCAACCTGGATTTGAAGGTCTTATTTATATCTGTTTCAAATAATGTCAGCATAATGATCATGTGAATGCCTAAACCAATATTTAACCCCATAGACCACAGAGGTTTGCAGGTAGAGTTTTCGTCCCCTCTACCCATCTGATCCAGGAACCTATGACAGCAAGTGACAGGCAGCAAAGACACTGGGAGGAGAGGAGTTCACAGCTACCCACACAGCAGCCAGGAAAGGCACCCAGACAGTAAAGCAAACCAGAGATGTAGAGACTCTCTTCCCTGATTTCTTTTCCTTTTATTTTAGATTTATTAACCTTTTTCTTCTCATTCCTTCATCTGTTTTTTAAACTGTGTGTGCTGCATATGGTCACAGTACTGCACAGTCTACTGCACAGGCTGTACCTCCTCCCCTCTCCCTGAGCCTTGGCAAGGCAGGAGCCTTGCAATATGTACTCTCCCTCCCCCACTCATGGAGTCCTGGGAGTGGATTGAGCAGCCTGACCAGGCTTGGAGAGCAGGATTGGCACTTTCCCCTCCCAAAGGGACTCGGGAGATCCGTACCAGCTCCCAGCTGCCGCGTTTCAGGTAGAGGCACCCACAAGCTGCTTATAAAGAGCCACAAGCAGGTGAACGAGATGATAATTCTACGCACCTCACCTCTGACCCTTTGTATCTCCCTCTGCAACGGGAGTGGCAGAGCCATGCCCACCTCTGTTACGGAAGTGACAGGAGGGGAACTGGAATTCAGCTTCAGTGAACCATAGGACTGACAGAGTCTTCCTTGCAACCTGTATACCGACATAAGCGTTTAGACAGCCATGCCAGTTTAATTATTTATATCTGTATGACTGCGATCATCTGAACACTTAATCCTGATTAAAACCATGTGACTATAATGCTGATTTTCTAAATAATGCCAGCATTAGAACATTCATCTGAAAACAGCCTGGGTGACTGGGTAACTAAATGACAGGTGATATTTAATGTTGACAAGTGCAAAGTGATGCACATAGGGAAAAATAACCCAAACTATATGCACACAATGCTGAGTTCTAAATTAGGGGTTACGACTCAGAAGGAGGATCTTGGAATCATTGTATATTTTCAGACGTGATGAGATCACGCTCAACCACGGTGGATTCCCACCGGGCAAGAAAGGTCTCATCACATCTGTTCCCCCCCAGATGTTCACCCCCGTCAATCGTGGCGGGGAATCACATTCACCACGCGATCGGCGGAACCGGCGGGGCCGGCCCCGATCGCATGGTGACTGTGTTTCCCCGCCGCGATGAAGGGGCCCGTCCCGTCTGGATGGCTACCACAACCCGGAATCCGCGGCGGGATTTCAGGCCATGGTCAATTCAGGTGGGCGGCATGGGAGCGTGGTGGGGGGCGGGGCCATGCGACTGCACATTGCACCATGCGGCCCCACCCCCTCCCCGATTCCCCACCGGGATCAGCCGGCACTTCTGTTGGACATGCCTGTGTGATCCTGGCGGGGAATCCCCACGGTGATTCCGTGCCGGGGCGACTAGCACCCCGTCACGTCTGAAATCACCCATTATGGACAATACACTGAAATCCTCAGCTCCATGTGTGACACTGACAGCAGTCAAAAAAGTAATCAGAATGCTAGGAATTATTTGGAAATGGTTAGAGAATAAAACTGAAAATATCATAATACCTTTATATAAATCTATGGTGCAACCGCACCTTGAATTTTGTGTGCAGTTGGGGTTGCTCCATCTCAAACTGGAACTGGAAAAGGTACAGAGTAGGGCAACAAAGATGATAAAGGTTATGGAACGGCTTCCGTATGAGGAGAGACTGGATAGGTTAGGGCTCTTCAGCGTGAAAATGAGACAACTGAGAGGGGATATGACAGAAGTTTATAAAATCATGAGTGTTGTAAAACAAGTAAATAAGGAGCAGTTATTACCCTCTCAGATAGTATTAGAACTAGGGGATACTCCATTAAACTAACTGGCAGCAGATTTAAAACAAATAAAAGAAAGTATTTATTTTTTTCACTCAACGCATAATTAACTTATGGAATTTGTTGCCGGAGAATGTGGTCAAGACCAGTAGTATAACTGGGTTTAAAAAAGGATTGGACTCTGTCCTCCCTTTTTCCTTCCCCTATTTTAATTTGTAAATACTATTTTAAATTACTTTGTTTTAAATTGTTTACATTATTTTTACTTTTATGTAACATGTGAAGCACTCCAAGTGCCATTGGGGGTGGGGGGTGCTATAAAAATAAAAGAATTATTATTATTATCATTACTTCTTGAAAGGTAGGTCCATTAACAGCTATTAGCCAAGTAGGTTTAGGGGACATAAGCTCAGACTGTTGGGAGCTGGGAGTGAATAACAGGGAATGGAATGGATCGCCCCATTATAACCTGTTGAGTACTTCTTCAACGCAACTAAGATTGGCCACTGTCAGAGACAGGATGCTGGGCTCGATGGACCATTGGTCCAGTATGTCATTTCTTATGCTCTTATTCTACAGCTTGTATAATATCCCTATACAAGGCCTGGAGAGCTGTGTTGGAGGCTGTGTGGCTTTGAGGATATGGCACAGGTGACAGGCAGACACTGGCATGTGTGAGAGAGAAGCTACATGGATGTGAAGAGGCAGTGGCAGGCAATGATGTTGGCTACACACAAGAGCTGTGTTGGTCTCAAGGAGGGTGAGAGGCAATAGCACAGCTTTATGAAAGCCAAGATATGCAGACAAGAGGGGTATTGGGAGCAAAGGGAGGTGTATGGGGGAGTGTCAACTGTATCCATTATGAAAGCAGTGACAGGGAGTGGGAAGTTCTGAAGGAGCAGTGACATATAGCCCAGGCATAGAGGTGACAGATGTTCTCATGTGGTCCTGGTGAGGTGACAGTCAGCTGCATGAGACTGTGGATGCATCAGACAGCTCTACCTGTGTGGGTCCAGTAACTAGGGATGGGCGAACAGATCATGGTTCGGGTTCGGCCGTTCGGTTCGGCTGCATTCATTTCGTCTGTTCGGTTCGCCTGTTCGGTTCGGTTCGTCAGTTCGAATGTTCGGCCATTCGGTGGTTCAGGTCGAATGTTGAGTTCGTATTCGGTATTCGGTTCGGTCGGGATCGGTTCGGTCTTTAGTTCGGTGCAATCGGGAACTGAAAATGACATTTGGTTTTTGAAATAAAAGGAAAAAACTAAAAAACATATTTCTGGCGATAACATTTTTGTTTCTTATTACTTTTTGATAAAATTTAGGAAGATTGTACCTCGAAAGGAGGGCACCAAGTGTACCAAAATTCGGAATGATTAGATAAAGGAAACCGATTTCAGAAGCAATTGAATGTTGTGATTTTAAGAAAAGCTCCATACACATTCATGACTACAACTTCTTTATCTTGCATCCAATGTTCATGAAACTTGTGCATATTACATCCCTCCATATGCTTAATATTTCTGCCAATTTTAGG
>QEPC01009527.1:340398-362270 GCA_003113815.1 Sphenodon punctatus
GGGAGGGGGAGGGAATTAATTTATTTCATTGGTTTCAATGGGGACACAGCGCCCCATTGAAACCAATGAAATAAATCCGGTACCGGCATACCGGATTTAATCCGGGAATCCGGTTTTCGTAGAACTCGTAACCGGTAAATCCGGTAGCCGGTAATGGGCCCGGGGTCCCACCACTATTACTCATACACTGTGTAGTAACTTGTGGCAACATACTACAACATAGTAAATTACTACAGCATAGTAACTCCCTAGGGATCCATGGGAAACGTTTCTTCCGTATTATTTGGGGAACTCTTCCAGAGATTTCCCACACAGGAGAAGTGTTCAGGCATCCCAAATCCCCAATAATAATCAGGGTGCTTGAGCTGGGAGCAGCAAAAATGAAGTTGTTCTCCATGTTTCTGACATCTGAAATACCGTTGCCTGTCCTTATGCTGCTGGCCTGTGTTTCCTTCAGGCCAGGGGCCCCCAGCTTTAGTGTCTGTCCTAGTATTACATCACAAATACTAGCCCCACACACTCACATCAGCTCCCAGAATTATTGTGTTTTTATTGGAATGCATGAATAACCCTGGCAATTTAGCATATTTTTTCCCTTGACTACGCCTTAAATAAATGTGAATCATTGCCACAGGTAATTAACATTCTTTAACAACATTACATTCTAAATGATTTCACCTCCTTCTCAGTAAAAAATCTGTTGTATTCCATGTTCCCATTCTTCCTGTTCTGCTGTCTCACCTGAGCAAATAAATGAGGGACACGTGGTAATAAATGATGTGTGGGGTGTTGGCTCCAGCTTCTCAGTCAGAGCAGACACACGAAAGCCAGAGGACTCTTTGGTAAAGAGTCTGGCCAGCTCAAGGCCTGGGGAGCAGAACCAGACTCTGCAGAAATAATTCTGTGGTGACATCAGTATAGGCACATCCCTGTGGGGGAAAGAAGTATTGCCCCACTTTCATGCAAACTGAGCATGGGATAGCGATGGCCAACAAGTGTAGCATCCATGCTCTCAGCTCCAGCACCTGCCGTCTCAACTGCTGCAAGGGGGTGTCCCCAAGATAGGCTGGGGCTTATGCATCTTGTGCTGGGACTGAAGTGAACACTAAAATGTGGGCACCTAAAACTGGAGGCATCCAAATTAAGAGTTCATTGAGTCACGGGCAGAACGGAGTACCGGAGCATCAGTCTGATTCCACTGTGCCAGGTGCTGCCTCTCACAGCTTTTCTTCCTCTCCTCTAGCCTGCCAGCTGGGTTTTTACAAGTCAGCCCCTGGTGATCAACTGTGTGCCAAGTGCCCTCTGCATAGCCACTCGGAGACCTGGGCCGCACAGGTGTGCCACTGTGACAGCAGCTACTACCGGGCAGCACAGGACCCTCCCTCAGCAGCCTGCACACGTACGTGTCCTTCCCACTCCCCACCTTCCATGGCATGGTCCAATGGGAAACTAACCCAGGATTCACTCATTAAATATCCCGGCATGGTAGGAATGGGCAAAGAAGGGAGTGAGTGTGAGGGTCTGTGGGGATGAGTGGGTCTGTGTATGTGGGTGTTCATGGCACAGAAGGACATGGATAGATGCTGTCTGTCAGCAGCAGAGATGCAGGACAGGTCTGTGGAGGTTCCCATGTGCTTATCTCTTTCTACAAGTCTATCGGCATGATGTGTGCCAGTCTCTGTCTGTTAGCAGTTTGGACCGTCTGTGCCTAGCAAGGGGGCTCATGCCTATGCAAAGGGTGTGACAAGATGCCATGAGCTGAATTTTCCAAAGAACCCTGTTCCTGTTTGGCATGGGGCATGCTTTTCTGTCTGGGGTCAGGTATGTGTGTGTTTTTCCCAAGAGAGAGAGAGAGTGTCTGTGTGTCTGTCTGGGAAGATGTTGAAACTGGGCAGTTCCTATTTCTGACTATTCATGTGCCATGCCAGCCAACAGCACTACCACAAGAAGTGGGCACATCTGCCATGCTGTGCGATGGGCAAAGGTCTCAGTGAGGGGCAGGCCAAGAACTGAGAGGGTTTAGACAGGCTGTAGAGTGTCAGTGCCCATCAAATTCTAAGACAGGGATAGCACAGGCAGGGCACTGAGCGAGCACCCCATATAGCAGGGTTGGGGAACCTCAGGCCCGGGGGCCAAATGTGGCCCTCGACAAGTTTTTATGTGGTCCCTTTCCAGTGCCTGGAACTGGCTCCGGGATCCATTCTCTATCCTCAAGCACTGAAAAGCTGAGCTCATGATAATGGAACAGAGAGGAGAGCATGCACACAAAGGTAAGGGACAGATCCATGATCTGGGCCCTCCTTTTCTTGAATAAACTTGTTATGCACCCCCGCCCACAGCCTTTATGTGGCCCTTGGAGCTTGTACTAATTTTCAATGTTGCCCCCAGGACAGAAAAGGTTCCCCACCCCTACCAAATGGCTTCACCAGCACTCCCTTGGGGGATCACTCCCAAATGTCCAACCTGGACTGTAGACCAACCTTGCAGTACAATGCAGGCACAACAGAAACCGACTAGGGACTGCTCAGTTCTGTGAGTTACTACTGCCTCTTGACACCATTATCTTGCTACTGGGCACTGGAGGTGCCTCCTGGTCCTGGATGGGCTCTAAAGTAGAGACCCTGCTTGGAGTTAACATCTCATATCTGCCCTTTGGATTCTGTTGCACAGGGGGAAGGGCCTAATTCTGCCCAGTAGAGGACTCCCCTTTCTCTCCACTCTAGCTACTCCTCCCACTCTGACCCTCTTCACTCCCTCCTACAGAAGGCAATTTTAAACAGAATTAACTGCAAAGTAGGCTGTTCAATGAGACTGTGGGGTCCAATCCATAGTTGGTAGCAAGTCGGAGAAGCAACTCCAGCATCGACTCTCTCAGCTGCTGCAAGGTGGTGCCCACAGGCAGCCTGGGGCTTCTCTAGGTTGCTCTGGGAGCAGTGTTATGGGGATCCACTGACACAGGGCATAATTTTTAGGGCTCTCTCTCTGCACCTGTAAGACGGAATAATGCCCTGGGGCAGTGAGGCTACAGGCATTGTGGTTTGCACAGTGCCCTCTGGTGGATAAGTAGAGGTGACCCAGGAGTGAGGAAGCAGGAGCAATGAGTGGCTACCTGGCAGTGTGGACTGGGAAATGAGTCCATCCCCAGAGCACCCCTATCCCTCTTGTTCTCTACTTCTTTTGTAGGACCTCCTTCCGCGCCAGTTAACCTTATCTCCAGTGTGAATGGTACCTTGGTGACCCTGGAGTGGGTCCAGCCCCTTGACAAGGGAGGACGCACCGACATCATGTACAATGTGATCTGCCGGCGCTGTACCTGGGACCTGGGCCAATGCGAGGCTTGTGGCAGTGGCATCCGTTTTGTGCCCCAGCAGATGAACCTGGCGCAGTGCTCCCTCGCCGTGAACAACCTTATGGCCCACATGAACTACTCCTTCTGGGTGGAGGCTGTCAACGGGGTGTCTGATCTCAGTCTGGAGCCCCGGAGATTTGCCATAGCCAACATCACCACAAACCAGGCAGGTAGGAGGAGTACCTTCTTCCCCCCTCACCCCTTAGCTGAATATGCCTGGCCCTTCCCTGCAGGGGTCTCTATAGACCAGTCAGCCTGACATCAATACCTGGAAAGATACTAGAATAGATTATAAAGCAGTCAATCTATAAGTATCTAGAAAACAATGCAGTGATTACTAGAAGCCAGCATGGATTTGTAAAGTCTTGCCAGACTAATCTTATCTCCTCTTTTGATCCAGCAAAGCATTTGACAAAGTCCCCCATGATATCTTTGTTGACAAGCTGGTAAAATGTGGGTTAGATGAACAGTACTCAACGAGTGCTCAAAATGACTCCTGATCAGTCTGGAGGGAGGCTTCGAGTGGGGTGCCGCAGGGCTCTGTCCTGGGCCCAGTACTGTTCAACATCTTTATTAATGACTTGGATGAGGGAGTAGGGGGAATGCTTATTAAATTTGTGGATGACACAAAACTGGGAGGGATAGCGAACACCTTAGAAGAGAGAAATAAATTTCAAAATGATCTTGATAAGTTGGAAAACTGGGCTGAAACTAACAAAATGAAGTTCCACAGAGATAAATGTAAAATCCTGCATTTAGGTAAAAATCAAATGTACAAATACAAGATGCGGGATACTTGACTTGGCAGCAATACATCTGAAAAGGATCTCGGGACTGTAGTTGATCACAAGCTGAACATGAGTCACCAGTGTGATGTAGCTGAAAAAAGGCTAATGCAGTTTTAGGCTGCATTAACAGAAGCATCATTTCCAAGTCATGAGAAGTAATAGTTCCACTCTATTCTGTGCTGGTCAGACCTCATCTGGAGTACTGTGTCTAGTTCCGGGCACCACACTTTAAGGAGGACATCAGCAAATTTGAATGGGTTCAGAGGAGGGCAACAAAGATGGTCTGGAACCCAAGTTCGAGGAAAGGTTGAAGGAGCTGGGTATGTTTAGCCTACAGAAGAGAAGACTAAGGGGATACATGATAGCGATCTTCCACTACCTGAAGGGCTGTCACAGAGAGAGTGGCAAAGTCTTGCTCTGTCTTGTCCCTGAAGGTAAGACTAGAAATAATGGGCTCAAATTACAAGAAAGCAGATTTCGGTTAAACATTACGAAAAACGTCCTAACTGTAAGAGCTGTTCGACAATGGAACAAATTGCCTAAGGAGGTAGTAGGCTCTCCTCTGGAGGCTTTCAAACAGAGACTAGACAGCCATCTGGAGAGGATACTGTAACTGCGGATTTTCTGAACTGAGCAGGGGGATAGACTAGGTGACCTCTGCAGTACATTCCAACTCTATGATTCTAAGGCTGCTTTTTATTTATTTATTTATTTATCAAATTTCTACCCCGCCCCTCCTAAAACAGCTCGGGGCGGCTTACAATAAAAAACCACATATATACAATACATCTAAAAACAGTTAAAACATTCCAAAATACAACATTAAAAGTATTAAAACAGGGCCGGGAATCATGCTAAAACAATAAATAGGGTAAGGGAGATAAAAACCCCTAACCCCCCTCCCCAAAGGCCTGGGCGAACAACCAGGTTTTACAACTTCGCTGGAATGTCAAAAGGCTTGGGGCCAGGTGAGCTTCCTCTGGGAGTTCCAAAGATACGGCCCGGCCACTGAGAATGCCCTCTCCATTGTGGCCCCCGGCTTAACGCAGGGGACCTCCAAGAAGATACTACCGGCAGACCGAAGGAGCCACTCTGGGGCGCGGAGGGCAAGGCGGTCCCTGAGGTACGAGGGGCCCAGACCGTGAAGGGTCTTATAGATCAACACCAAAACCTTGAACCTGGCTCGGAACGCTATTGGCAACCAGTGCAGAGCCTGGAGCACAGGTGTTATGTGCTCCCGATGACCCATCCCCGAGAGGTGCCAGGCCTCCGCATTCTGCACTAGCTGCAGCCTCCGAACCAGGAACAAGGGAAGCCCCACATAGAGTGCGTTGCAGTAGTCCAGCCTCGAGGTGACGAAGGCATGGATGAGGGAGGCTAGGTCCAGGCCGGAGACGTACAGACGCAGCCTCCGCACTAGATGCAACTGGCGGAAGGCAGCCTTCGCAACTGCCTCCACCTGCCGCTCCAGGCAGAGATCTGCATCCAATATCACCCCCAGACTCCGAACCTGCTGAGCTATAGGAGGGCAAACCCCTCCAATCAGTGGGGCCACTACCTCCCTCGCTCTCCCCACCAACATCACCTCCGTCTTATCGGGGTTGAGCTTCAGTCTGCTCTGCCACATCCATTCCACCATGGCCTCCAAACACTGGGATAGCAATGAGACAGCAGGGTCTGGGTCAGTTGAAATAGAAGCACGGCTGGAGAGCAGGGTCCATGTGCTCTGAGTGGGATGGCCACAGACCTCCCACCCATGTGGAATGAGTGGGGAGGGATTCAATGGGCCAGGACCCTACCCACGCATATTTTAGCCTTCCCCCCACATGGAGCAGTCCAGATTTTTCTCCAGTGCTCTGTGAGTGAACATGGGTGTGTGGATCATGGGAGTGCGCACCCCACCTCACACCACCTTCAGATGGACGTTTGGATGCGTGTGGGATGGGTGGATCTGCATGGTTATGTCTCGTTTAAAAATGGCCTAAGTCAGTCTTTGTTGACAGTTCCCTGTGGCGGGTGCTGGGCAGTGACAAATCCTGGCTCCTGTTAGGGCCAAAGCGGTAGCATCGTTTTCTGCTTCACTATTTGCTGTTGATATTTTGGCATTCTGGTCGCCAATCTGATGACATTTTCTGGCAATTTATGACATTTTCCAGCATTTTGTGGCAGGTTCCAGCATTTTGTGGCAGTTTCTGACAATTTCCAGTGTCCAACAATTTACTACAGTTTTGGGCTCTTGCAACAGTTTCCCTCAGTTTCCGGCAGTCCACTTCAAGCCTGTGCCCCACTGCCCATGCTGGCATCCCACAGCAGGACTTAAGTTGCCCACTTCACTGCCTCCTGCCTGGTCCCCACCCCCTCACCTGGCCACAGCACCCCCACCCATTCCCCACTCCCTCAGTTACTACAGAAGGCACCGGCAGCAGTGCGTGGTCTGACTCCATCTGAAGATCTCAGGGTCAAAGGTGTGTTATCAGATCAGGACACAGGGGCTGTGCATGGCAAGGTCACATGTGCGGGTTGGGCATGTGTGAGGAAAAGTTTACCCTCTGCTTTTTGGTAATTTGTGGAACTTTCCAGTACTTTGCAAGAGTTTCTGAAAATTTGTGACATTTACGGTAATTAAGTATCAGACGTGACTGGGGATGCCATGCCAGCAAAACAGCAATGAATGGACAGTTTCCAACAAAATTGTTGGAAACTGTGACACGAAGTTTCAGGCCTACCAGGCAAAGTCACTAGCACAGCTACCCCATTAGGAGGGAGCAGGGGCATAGCTAGGGTGGAATGGGCCCCTGGCCAAGAAGTCAAGATGGGTTTTGTGTCCCACCGGCATCAGTTCAGTTTTGTGCCCCCCATATAATCAATTCACGCTGCCCTGGGAGCCCAAATGAAATGGTTATGGGGTGGAGGTTTAAAGACAGTGTACCTGTTAGCAATAACTTCATTAAGAAGAGTTAGTGAAATAGCAACCCTAATAATCTCAGAACCACATCTGCAGATTGGATATTGCTTTACATCCTAAATTCCTACCTAAGATAGTGTAAATAAGACAGTTGTGAGAATGTGGCCCTTTTTACACGGGCCTCTCCCACCCATGAACACGCAAATTTCCACGTTCATTGATGGGGGAGCCCTGTGTGAACAATGCGGCACACGCGCCTGCAAGTGAGTGGGGATACGTGTGCACGCCCGCCTAACATGCATCCCCATTCACACACCCCCCCACTTGGCCCCACACATGGAGCAACCAGGGAAAACGGCAGTTGCTGTGTGGGTGCAGATGAGTGGGAGGTGAGTGGAGAGGCATGTGCAGCCGTGTGTATGCCCCGCCCATGCACCTGCGTGCTCATGGACACACACACACCAGCAGAACCGTGTAAAAATGGCCTATGAGGAGCCACTTGAAGAAGAACAGAAGGTTGCTGCCTTGTAAAGAAGGTTCTTTGAGATGGCTCCAAACATTCTCACAACACCCACCCTTCCAGCCACACATGGATTTTTTTCCTTATATTCCTAGAAAGGGTTGGAAGGAACTGTCATTCTAAGGGGGAGAGTGTTTTTTATAGTAGAGGAGTTCGAAATCATCACATGGTGTATTATTTGAATATGGTGAGCATGCACAACCCAGTTGTGAGAATGTTGGGAGCCATCTCTAAGAACCTTCTTTACAGGGCAACAACTTTCTAATCACACATGGGGAGGAGTTGTTTGTAAACAAACAGCTTTATCTCCCAGTACAATTGTGTTGGCTACTGCTGCAGCACTGCTAGCAGGCAGAGGCAGGTGAGGGATGGGGACCCCCTCATGATATGGGGGTGCCCTGCACCCAGACTTCCTCTAGTCCAGCCCAACTGCGAGGCTGCCCCCTCAGGGCCAGGCCTAGTGGCCCCCGGCTTTAAAATTTGCTCAATGGATGCTACACCCCTGGGAGGGAGAGGCCCAGGGGCCACGGCCATGTAAATTCTGGGAAGGGGTTTGGAGAGGCTGCAGGAAGCAAAAAGCAAAGGACTGATGGAGACCGATGCTGTTCCCAGTGGGCAGAGCAGGTACTCCCAGGAGTTGGGACTCATGGACCTCAGCTGGGGACAGGACTGAGTACAGGCAAGCATCAATGTCACCTGCCAGATGCTGGCCCTGGCATGAGATGTTCACTGATGAGGCTCAGTTTCTGAATTCTCTGCTGAGAAATAGCCTTCCTCCCAAGAAATCCCCCACCTTGGGCAAGGCCAGGACCCTGCTGCAGGGCCACCTGGGTAGCACCAGGCCTACAGTTAAGCCCACTGGCTGGACACTGACTATGGGGAACCTGACCACATTCTTCTGCTCATTCTGCTCCCAGCTTAAGGGAGTCTGTCAGGACCAACCCCAGAGGAGCAGCATTGTTTCAGAAAAGGCCCATCCTCTATCCTGAAATGGGGACTGGGCACACACCTAGATGTGCCTGACTGTCTCCTTGCATTCAGGAGCAACACAGTCAAGACTGATGCACAATGATACCGTAGTGTGGCATGTCTCATCCTCAGTATCTGGAAGGGGCCGGCAACACTGCAATCCTTTCACTCAGGCACATCTCACTGCACAGCCACTCAGGGCTTTCTGAGGCCGATTTGCATGTGTACCAAGGCCCATGTTGCTTTGTGGCCTGGGCTGACACTGATGCAAAGGCACTGGGGGTAAACTGAGGACTACCCTGAGTGGACCAGCTCTCATGGTCCAGAGCAGTGGGATGGGACCAGGGGTGCCATTTCAGAAGAATTTGGTGGGGCAAACTGAGGTGAGGTGAGTACTTCCTACTGCCCTCATAGTAAATGGCCTGTTCCGTGCAGTTACAGATTAATCTGAACTTCCCACCCCTACTTTTTAGAAATTTGAACAGTGCTATCATGCTGTCCCCTTAGACTTCTTGTCTACAAGCTAAACATACCCAATTCTTTCTGCCTTTCCTCATATAGCTTGTCTTCTGGCCCCTTTATCATCTTAGTTGCTGTCCTCTGTAACCTCTTCAGTTTGTCAACATCCTTCTTGAAGTGCAGTGCCCCAAACCGAATACGGTATTTCAGGAGAGGTCTCATTAGTGCCAAGTAAAGTGGCATTACCCCCTCCCATATCTTGGAAATGATGTGTCTGGTAATACAACCTAAAATGGTATTTAGCTTTTTTTATAAGTTTCATATTTTTGGCTCATGCTCAGTTTATGATCCAGCATAACTCTAGATCCTTTTCTGCAATGCTACTGCCTAGCCAAAATATCCCCCATTTCATACTTGTGCATCTGATTTTACCCTTCCTGGGTCCAAGGCCTGTGCTCACAAGCACAAATCAAAAAGTGGCGCGCATGCACGCACACATGCTCTCTCTTTCTCTCTCTCACTGTACAGTGAGAATACAGTGTGTACACTGTACAGTGAGATTACAGTATGTACACTGTACAGTGGGCATGAGGGGATGACAAATAAATGTAATTAAATAAATAAATAAATACAGGGTGGCTTCATTAAAGTCCCCTGTCTCCCAACCCTGCCACTACCTGGGAGAGGGAGAAGTGATGCTAAAGTGACTGCCATGGCTTGGTCCCCACGTACCTGTAAACCTGCTACTATCAGAACCCTTCTATGTAATACTTCGCATTTGTCTTTGTTAAATCTGTTTCTTCCAGGACAGGTCTCTAGTTTATCTGGATCATTTTGTATTCTGCAGAGCTGAGTTGAATAGTATTCGTGAATACAGTTCACATACTTGGATAGTCTTCCAGATTTCTGAATTATATTCATCCTTGGAAATGAAAATTGTGTATCTGTAATTTCAAATACTATGTTTTGAATTCAGTTATTTCATCATCTTCGATATTTCATTTCAGGTATTTTGTTTTATTTGGTTATTTATTTTGGATATTTCAGTCACTTCAGTAGTGTTATTTATTACTAAATAACACTACTGAAGTGACCAAAGTACCCAAAAGGAATAATCAGATTACCAAATAACCAAAATGCCCAAATCAGAATATTGGAAATGGATATTCTTTTCAGGGAGCAAAGCATGGAGAAAATAATACTTTGTATCCACTTCATTCCAAACTAAACAGCCAGCCTAAAATCCTTGAATTTGGTATTCAACAGTTATTTTTTTCATCTGCTGCATTCCTTGTCAACTACGCTGGATACCCTGTCAAAGAAGGAAACTGGCATGATTTATTCTTAATTGATCCATATTAGTTGTTAGTAAAAGTCTGATTTTCCTCAAGCTGCTAACAAATCATTTTTAAAATTAATTTCTTACTAGTACTACTTCTACTACTAATTTCTATAGTGCTACTAGGCATACACAGTGCTTTACAGTCATACATTTTCAGAGACAGGTCTCTGGTCTGCCCAGTGGGCTTACAATTTAAGTTTGACAAGGATGAGGTGAACAAACCGGGAAAGACAGACACACACACATATTCCTATTTTACAGATGGGGAACTGAGGACAAAAGGTAATGAGTTCCTTGGCTAGGGTGAGATTCAAACGCTGGTCTCCCAGGTTCAAGTCCAGCACCTTATCTGCTGTCACACTGGCTTTCAGTATCTACCAAGCTACTGGCATCAGGCTGACTGTCCTATAATTCCCTGGGCCTTCCTTTTTCCTTTTAAAAAAAAATATTCACTATCTTTGCTCTTCTCCAGTCCTCTAAGACATCACCTGTTCTCCATGAGTTTGCAAAGATAATTGCTAATGATTCTGAGATTTGTTCAGCTAATTCCTTCAGGATTCTAGGATGCAGTTCCTTAGGATCCACTGACTTAAATTCATTCAAGTTAGCCAGGTATTCTTTGACATGTTTTTTCTCCTCAACTGCATCCCATTCCTCTTGTTCATGTCAATTCTGTTGACATGAACAAGAGGAACAATTCTGTGGTTGTGAGATGCCCCGAGATGCAGAAGCAGGAGGGGAGCAGCATAAAAATTTGATTAAATAAATAAATAATAAATAAATTCTGTTATATGATCACAGCTTACCTTTTTTGTAAAGACTAAAGCAAAATAGCTATTAAGCAAATCAGCTTTCTGTACACCATCAGTTATCACCACACCTTCCCGACTGAACAGCGAACCTAAAACTGCCTCAGTCTTTCTCTTGGTTTTAGCATACTGAAGCCCTTTGCCTTCCTGATCTTGTTCCGACACTCTCATACTTGATACTCACCCTTAGTAACACATCCTTCCTTCCATTTCCTGTGTGCTTCTCTTTTGGTTGTCATATAATTTAAAAAACCTTTCTGCAGCTATGTTGGACTCTTAATTCCTCCTAGCTTTCCTCCACATTTAATTGTGTTTCTAAGATTACTTAGAAACTGCCATCCCTCCTGGACTTTCTTTTGCCTTAATTTCTTTATCCTTGAGAACCTTACTTACCATGATTGTGAGCACCAGCGGGACCAAAGTCTGTTTGCTATAGTCATGCCCAGTTCCACAAATGAATTTCTGATCAGTGACCATAGACTTGTGGACCACCAGTGCCTCAGACCTTCATAACCAGTGAAGGTGCCACGAACCCCAGAGACAGAGTCTGATTGATGTTTGATAGATTCTGCATACCCTTGCTTCTGTTTGGGGTTACAGATTTATATTTACGTTTCAAACGTAAATGGGGAGAAACAGACAAAAGAACTTAGAAACTGATGCTCTTTCTCCTCTCCTTGCCAGTTTTGGTTCTTGACCCTGTAGTTCATTGGAATCCCATTCTTTCCAAAAACATTTGTTTATTAGGGGATATGAAATCCGATGGCTGAGTTGCAGATTCTTTGTTACTTTGGTGAGCTGCGCCTTTCAGTTGGGGTGAAAGTGCCATTTGAACTTTATGTTCTCTTGGAGCAGCATGCTGGAGCTGTGACTTTGTGCCAAATGAGCTGAGCTGGGCTGGATTGGACTGGGCCGAAAGGCTCTCTTGAGCCCTGAATTGTAGTGTGTGGTGTCCTATTAGCCACATCAACTGCTACTTAAACAAGCATGTAATTCTGCTCTCAGCAGCTCCAGTTCTCCTGTTCTGGTGTGCCCTGTCTAAAGAGCTACCTGGTAAGGAACTGAGGAGGGGAGTGTCCTTTCCAGTATGCAGTAGGACTGGCTTTGCCTGTGGGAAGCACTGTTTCTGATGCTGTGTGGTCTGTACTTTCAGCCCCCTCCCAGGTGATGATGATTCAGCAGAAGACCGCAGGGCAGAATAGCATCACACTACTGTGGCATGAGCCAGACCAGCCCAACGGCATCATCCTTGAGTATGAGATCAAGTACTATGAGAAGGTAACAGCACAGAGAATGGAGCCTATAACTCCCCATCCTTCCCCCACATCATCCAGGGTTCCCTTCCTCCCACTATTCATTTGCTTTCCAGAGGAGGCAGTGAGCACTGACAGCACAGGGAAAAGACACAGAGTGTAAGGCCATGCACTTCCTGCCCCTTCCCTGTAGACAGCATGTGAAGGGGTAAAGGCAAGCCTGTTCTGAGGAGGGCCCATAGCATGACGAAGGGTGGAGGTATCAGGGCTTCCTCCACTCTTATGTCTTTCCCAGTTGCTCCCCTGTGACAGCACAGGGTTCTTGCTTTGTGTGACTCTTGCCTGGTGTATTTACTGCTGCAAACCTGGGATCACCCCAGAAACCCCAATATTTCTGCACAAGCCCCTGAGCTTCCTCACTGGGATCTTTGACCCATGTCCCTACAGGACAAGGAAATGCAGAGCTACTCTACGCTGAAGTCCAAAGGCACCAGCGCCACTGTCACAGGTCTCAAGCCTGCAACTCGCTACATATTCCAGGTCCGGGCACGTACCTCAGCTGGTTGTGGGAGGTTCAGCCAGACAGTGGAAGTGGAAACGGGCAAACCAAGTAAGTGAACACAGCAGGAGGGGGTGTGGAGAGGTGACATGCCTTTAGGGAGCACAGCTTCAGAAGCTTGATCTCCTCTACCGAGTCCTGCATGTAAAGAGCCCAAACAGGGCTGGGGTTACAGTGTGCAAGGGCCCCCACTCTAAAGTCTTCAACCCACTCACCAATGCTGCATACAGAACTGATAAGTAGTAGTAGTTATAGTAGTAATAGTAACACATACATACTATACACTCTCCCTTGCCTGAGCTCCTTTTGCTCACTCTGCCTCTTCTCTATCTGGGTCTGCTATGCTCTGCTTCTCCATACCATGCCATTCTCACTCCCCCCCTTCTGCATACAAGAGGTATCTAGACCCCTGCCTCTACCCCTAGGAATCTGACTCCCCCCTGAGCTGCAGCCATGAGAACTTAAGAAGTGCCATACTGGGTCAGACCAATGGTCCATTGAGCCCAGCACCTGTCTCTGGCAGTGGCCACCCTCAGTCACTTCTGAGAAGTCCCCAACGGGTCATAATTGAATGATCCAATCCCTACTGTTCATTCCAAGCTCCTGACAGTTAGAGGTTATGTCCCCTGACCTATTTGACTAATAGCCATTTATGGACCTATCTTCAAATAATTTATCTAACCCTTGTGTAACAGGATGAAGGGGTCCTGGGGAAGTATTAGTAGGATGCAGTTCCAAGAAGTCACACTCTGTATGGAATCTCAACTCCTAGTGTCCTTTATTCACATTATGCAGCATTCTGTTCAGTCTCGTATTCATATGTATTCTCTATATACACAGTCTATCTCAGAGGCCTAGGAGTTGTCAGTCTCAAGCCCCTGTCTGGTCAGATACAGTCCATCCTCAGGCTAGAGCCAAGCCTCTTACAGTCTCTCTTTACTCGCATGCTTCACAGACCAGGCACCAATCCCTCCTGCAGTCTGTCAAACACTCCAGCTCAGGTACCACCCTCTCAGCAGGGCTGAAACTGTTCTCTTTGGCTGAAGCACAACTCTCCCCAACTCCTGTCTCTTCAGTCTCTCCCTCTTTGCACTGAGCCTTTTCCAGGCTTTTAGGCCCAAGTCCAGGTGTCAGACAATCATGTTCTATCCTCCTCTCTGTAGTGCCTGCACCTTGGATAGCACCTTCACTCCTGCAGGTGTTATCTCTCTTAAAAGGTCAGGATCCCAGTTAGCTGTGCCCTGCTACACCTTGTTTAAACCCAACTATACTACTGGCCTTCACAACATTCTTCTGGCAATAAGCTTCAAAAGTTCATTTTCCAGCCTGAGGAGCCCTGACCTATAAAGCCTCTCCTCATACAGAAGCCGTTCCATACCTTGATTGTTTTTGTTGCCCTTCTCTGCACCTTTTCCAGTTCTATTATATCTTTTTTGAGATGGGGTGACCAGAATGCACACAACTTTCAAGGTGCAGTCGCACCATCGATTTATATAGTGGCATTTTCATATTTTCTGTTTTATTCTCTATCCCTTTCCAAATAATTCCTAACATTCCATTTGTCTTTTTCACCTCTGCTGCACACTGAGCTGAGGTTTTTAATAAATTGTCAAAAATGGGTCCAAGATCCTTTTCCTATGTGGTAACCCCTAATTAAACCCCAGCATTGTGTATGTATAGTTAGGGTTGTTTTTCCCTTTGTGCATCATTTTGCCCTGGGAGTTCTTTGCTGCTCCCTCTGGCATAGAAACTTCTTGCCAATCAGGGAGCGAAGGGGAAGATAGCGGAGACACCCTTCAGAAAGGCAGTTCATCAGAATGATAATCCCTATATGTGGTAGCAGTGGCCAGAAAAGGGGCCTCAGCCCCGATGGTGGCAGCAGCAGAGTGGTGGGAGCACCCCTTAAGTTACAGTACAGCAGGAATCCCACTACTCTGCCTCTCCTTCCCTGCAACAAAGTCAGTGCAATTGTTAATTCAGCCCTGGATCTAATTCTGATTCACTTGTGTCAATGAGATGTCACTGAATACAGGAGGTTGTCTCCTGATTTACACCTGTGCTCAGAATCTGGCCCAGACAATTGCACCAACTGGAATTGCCAAATGAAGGAGGTCTGATGCTGTGACCTGCCAGAAACAGAAAGCAGTTCCTCAACAGCTCCATCCTTGCAGTCCAACCCCTCTGCAGGGGCTAGAGTGAAAGAGTGGTATTTGTCTACTCTGCCTCTACCCCTGCCCCAATCTATGTGCCCCAACTTCCCACCTGGAAAATGGGGGTGACTCAACTGTGGGGGCTTTGGGAGTCTTTTGGGGAGAGGTTTGTTTGGGGTTTTTAAGTGTAGTATAACAGGGCAGAGTCCCTGCAGACTACTGGCCCTTTAAGACAGCTAGTGCTGATACAGGAGTTGTGCGAGCTGAGCTACAGGCACTATCAGCCATGTGAGATAGTGCTTAGGTGGAAGCAGCTGTGGCCTGGGCTTGCCAGAGCTCAGCTGGAAGAGAGCTGCTGCTGAAGAGGCAAGAGCTTAGAGGTCTACCTTCAAGCCTAGCAGGGTTGTCTGGATTGAGGGAAACCTTAATGGTGGGAGGCTGCAATGAAGACATGAAACTGTCCCAAGCCAGAAGGTGACCGACCGAGGGATGGGCCTAAGCTGAGAGGGTCTGCTGAGACCTGAAACTGAGCCAGAGACCCAGTGGTTGGAAACAAGAGGCTTGTGAGTGAAGCAGAGACTTTCCCGGAAAGATTGGTATGGGGCTATATATAGGAATAAAGACTGCTAAAGTTAATCCCTAGAATGTTAGACTGCTGAGCAAAGATCCCCGAGGCAAGCAGTTAAGTGGGCCCTAATCCTGCATGAGCTCACACTCCAAAGACCCTGTGCTGTCACATGTGGACAGTGCTTAATTTATAAAAAGCTAATTGCTGGGGCCCTAATCTGCTTTACAAACCATGCCCCCTGCCTCATAAGCCATGCCCCCTGGCAGAACAGGAAAATGAACTCTAGTCTCCAGATAGTAAACTAATCACTAGATTAATCTGCCTCCCTACAGCTGAATGGAAAATAGGAGTTCTTGTGATTGAATCTATATTATTGCCAGTGCAGGGGATGGGGCACAGAAATCATTAACGAAAACCAAATAATCTATGTGCAGGTTTTTTCTGGCTTTCATTTCTAACCCTGAAATAGCCAATATTGGCCTTTCCGTGGCCTTTCATGCTTCTGGGTGCACACTTCTAGTGGGAATGTTCCTGGGACTCATCCCCTCCTCCCTTGAATCTAATTGCTGGGGCTGAACCCTGGAAAGCCCCCCTCCCCCCCCAACACACACAAATTAAGCCCTGCATGTGGAAATTTCAGTGGGGCGGGACTTACACCTGATTTTTCTCCCAGGACTAGCTAGCTCCCTATGTAATGCTTCTTTTCCAATAGTGCTTCAATACAACACCGTGACAATCGTTTGGATCTGCCTCACCTTGATCACAGGCCTCGTCATCCTGCTGGTGGTTTTGATCTGCAAGAAGAGGTAGGGGATAACCAGAGGCCTGCTAGGGCAGTTTGTATCGACTCTCCTGAGGGGCATGGATGGAGCTGTGACAACTCTGGGGACAGTCTGCTGCTGGCAGTGGCACACACAGAGGGAAAGTGTCCATTAGTTGTGCCGTCCAACCTCCACAAGCAGACATTCCCTTTCCCTCCTCCTCCAGACATGGATTACATCCTGGGTGTGTGCTGTAGGGAAAGAGACAGGGAGCATGAAGTGTGAGCAGGAGAGAGTATTCCATGGCCAGGCAACCACCCTCGCACTCACTGTCACTTCCCCTGCAGTTCATTCCTCTGCTCTGAGGTTTAACAGTCCCCAGGGAGTACAGGGAGCTTGTGCTTTGGGGACACTGGGGTTGTTACCAGTGGGGAGGAGTCAGTCACCTTTTTAAACTGTTCTGATTGCACCCATGTAACCTATCACTAACATCAGAAAGGGTCAGATGACACTGTGCAGCCAGCAAATGTAATGGAGCTGACCCAGACCAAACCAGACTCCTACTTCCCTTCTTGCTGCCTGCCAAGTTGCAGGCAGACCCCAGAGGAGACCTCTGGGCATGGCTGCTGCTGTCTTGTAACAGATTATGTGTGAGAATGTTTGGCCATCCTCTCTGCAACTGAAAATGGATGCTACCTCATAGAGGAAAGCTCATATCCAGTTCAGCTGCTCTATCATACTGAGTGTAGCTGTTTCCTGTCTGTGACTCTCTATTAAGGGGCCTTGCTTGTGTCTGGCTTTCCCGTAGGGAAACCACTTCTCCTAACTCCAAACCCAAGATACTCCTGCACAACACATGCTCCATACACTTGTTCGCTTACATATAATGCACATCTGTTCACATTTACACACAGCACATGCTCTCCACACACTTCCCATAGGCCGTTTTTACATAGACAGCGCAGCAGTGCCGATGAGTGGGGGACCACACCCAGCGAACACCCGGCGGTGCCAAGCAGGGAGACAGTTACACGGACAGCGCCGCGGGGGGTTGTGGGAAGGAAAGGGGTGGGGGCGGCAAACACCCATCCCAGCAAATACCTGTGGAAGTACATGGACAGCCGGGACCGACGGGGAAGCCCCGCCCGGCACAGCAACGGCACAACATGGCCAACGAAGGGCAGATGAAGCCGTGCAACGCAGTCCTGCTCGCAAGCCAACAGGACGCGTGTGGGCGGGACAGGAGGGAGCAGGGATGACAGCTGCTACAAAGGAGCCATTTCCGCACAGCCACGGCACAGAGCCCAGGCAGCCCGCCCCCAGCTTCCCCCCGCCCCCAGCGGAGCGGCACACACAGAGCAGTCAACAGAAGCACACAGGGATGGGCCCACGGGGGGAGGGGAAGGCACCCACACAACACAGATAACCCTGCAACATTCCCCTCCCCCCCAGAGGCACCTGGACAAGGGGAAGAGGTCAAAGCAAAGCACAA
Source organism: Sphenodon punctatus (assembly GCA_003113815.1). Taxonomy (NCBI): domain Eukaryota; kingdom Metazoa; phylum Chordata; class Lepidosauria; order Sphenodontia; family Sphenodontidae; genus Sphenodon; species Sphenodon punctatus. The sequence continues at coordinate 358,323 of QEPC01009527.1, forward strand.
CATGGACACACGGGGAAGGAACACAATAACCTTTAATAAAATGGGGAACCAGAAACAGGGGACAGCAACAACAGGGCAGTGCAGGGGGATGGAGCAACAGAAGGGGGGCCAGCGCCAGCAGCGGCAGGCACGGGACAACACCCAGTCAGTAGGGCCAGCGACCCCGCGTTCGACGCCAGCGGTTAGTCTGTGCGCAGTCAAGCTGGTACAGCCAGTCCAGGATGTGCAAGAGGAGCTCCAACAACTCCCCCTGCTCCCGGGTTCGTTACATGATCATGACTTTCACTGAATGGGACAGCGGGAGAGGAGACAGCCATCAGAGTCGGCCCTGGGCACCAAGGAACAGAACCCCCCACGGAGGGACACAGGGACAGGGCCCAGTAAACAGGTAGCACATTCACGGATGCCATTGAAGAGTTGGCCCGCCGTCCGCATGTCCCATACCGCCCGCTCCAGCTGCAGGACAATCCCGCCCAGGCGCAAAATCTCCAGCAGCAAGACAGCAGTAGCTGCAGGAGAGAAGGGACAGGGCAATGGGGAACACCTGCACCAACGGGCCCTGGGAGAGCCAGGGGCAGCAACAACACCAGGGGCACACCCCATACGCTGACAGCCAGCACCTGGAAGAGCACCCGGACCCCTGCACCAAGGGGGATCGGAGGGGCAAAGGCTGGAGCCAGCACAACCCCTACTCATGCTCAGCCGCCCAGCGTCCCTGTTGCTGCTGCCCATCCATCGTCACTACCTCATACAGACAGCACCAACAGGGGGCGACAGCAGAGGGGAGCAGAGGGGAGGTGCAGGACTGAGGCTGCACCAATGGACAGGGGAGCCCAGGGGGTGCCCCCCTGACTGCCCACCGCCAATACCACCCCTTGCACACGACCAGGCATAAAGCACCCAGTAGGGAAGCCACCAGGGGAACACACACCACACAACCGGATAACACCTCACAGGCCCGGTGCCCACTAGTACACACCAAGCACACCCCCAGCACACAACCATACAGATGGGGGCAGGAGGGCCGCCAAGGGGAGGGGGCACCCAGGTGGCAAAGCAGCAAGAAAAGCAAGGCAGGACAGACCATCACAGAACAGCATTTTATTAGCACCGGGGGAATGGGGTCCCCCAAGCAAAGAGAGGCAGAGCAGGGGGGGTGTAGGTGAACCCACAGCCGGGCAAGAGGATCACATCAGGAGGGCACAGGTGCGCCCATGGACAGTGGGCAAGGGCACAATGGAAGCCCCAGTGGGAAGGAGCCGCGGTCACACAGAGGAGGCAATGGGGTCCAGTGAACAATGCGACAGGCAGCATTGAAGCAGATGTCAGCGCACAGCCCAATCGGCGGCACAGGGGGGTCCAGTCAAAGCACAATCCAGAGCAACAGGGTGGCAGAGAGCGGGTGGCGTCAAGGTGCAGCTCATGGAATATCCAGTGAGCACGCCTGGGATGCTGTCCCCTGCGCTGGACCCTCCCAGGCAAACAGGCCCCGTCGGAAGCCCTGGGAGCACATATGAGTATCCACTGGGAAGCGGGGAAGGAGCTGATCTGCACTGGCGACCACAGTCTGCACAGCTGGAAGGTCCCTCACTGATCGAAGGGCGGCGAGCTCCACAGTGGTAGGGTCCCCGGTCTGGAGTGGTTCACCACTTGGGGGACATCAAACCCAAGTCCAACAGGAGGACCCCCACGGGATGCCGTGAGCATGCAGGAGGGTGCTGGTGTACAGGGCCGCAACAGGGGGATCCCCGAACTGCAAGGAGAGGCTGTACCTGGGTCGCGCCGACAGCAGGCGAGCGACTGTTACCTCCGCAGCGGTCCACGGCATGACAGCGGTGGGTGGGTGCCCCCAAGGCGGTTGGTGCAGGAGGGTGAAGTCAAGCTCAAGGCACGCCCCCGGCATGCTGGGACACCGACCTGATGTCCCATCATCCACGTTTACCATGACAGGAGCCGAAAGCCATCCACCACCGACAGGGGGTCGCCCACCAACAGCTGAACATCGGGGCTCAGCCCAAGGGCCCCCAACAGCATATCCACACAGGGAGACCACCCCTCCCTGACATCCCCAGCTGAGGGCCCCGCACAACAACCAGCCATGGCAGCAGTGGGGCCCACTCCAGTGAAGCAACAGGGGGGAGACGGAGGGCTGCAGTGACTGGGACGAGCATGTGACAAGAGACTACCCTCACCCACAGGCGACTTTGCATGCCAGAGATAGGCCAGTCCGCTGGGGCCAGGGCTCTACAACCCACACACAGGAGTGAAGGGATTCAGCACAGGTGACGAGAGATGAGCGAAGCCATGGCAGGGCAGTGTACCAGGTCAAGTAGCCGAGCCAGGCACAGTATCCACACTGAGCACAGCTACAGCATGCAAAGGCGGACCATGGCAGGGAATAATGTAGAGCAGATGTGGATGCAGAGGTATCCTGGGGTACGCACGGTCTCATCCTCTCCCCCCCCGGCGGGTATGCGGCACCAATTGGTGCCCTGCTACCACCGGCCTACACAGTACATAAGCGACTCGATGCAGACGGTTGGGTGTGGTGCGTAGAGGCGGTTGCACGGGGTTGAGCAACAAACAGAGAACGACGACACAGAACTGGCCCAGCGATACAAGGGGATTGTGGGCCAGGGGCACAGGCCACACAGGGGAGCGCACAGAGGCCAGGGCACTAGCCAGTGGGGGGTTCCCGGGAGTGGGGAGCTGCAGAACCATGCTGCTGGAGGACAAGCACCCACAGTCCAAGGATGCGCTGCCGCGAATCCTGGGCACATCCCTCCTGCTGTTGCGCATGCTGCTACAGCAGATGGCCCTTGTCCTCCTGCCAGGTCGAGGCTCTGTCCTCCTGGAGGCACGGCGTAGGAGGGCAGCAAACCTCAGGAGGGCGGCGACCATGCGATGGGCAAGGCGGACAGCCATTTGACGCCAAGTCCTGTTGGGCTCAGCGGTGCCCTAGCAAGGCCAGCTCGTCCTGGCCCAGTGGTGCCTCAACGTGTACGGCTGCCGCGTGACCCTACCAACCCTGCGACGGCACTGGATGTGTTCCCGCACCAATTACTAGTGGGAGAACATGTTGGCCACCTGGACGGACGAGGAATGGATGGACCACTTCTGGATGACCCGCTCTCTCCTGACCTGCTTGGGGGAGCTCCTGAACCCCCACCTCCGTAGGCGGGAGACCAACATGCGCTTCCTGCTGCCGCCAGAGATGCGCGTGGCCATGGCGGTGTGGAGGCTTGCCACCCCTGATTCCTGTAGGAGCGTGGGGGAGCAGTTCGGGGTGGGCACGGCCACCATGAACAGGGCCCTCCATGATGTGTGCGACCTGGTTGTGAAGCTCCTCTTAGAGTGGGTCATCCAGCTCCGTGACCCCGAGGAGGTGATATGTGGCTTTGAAGAACTGGGGTTCCCTCATTGCATTAGGGCCGTTAACTGCACCCACATCTCCTACCTCTCTGCACTTATCGCCCTCCATACTCCAGCCCGTGCACTTCGCTCCTCCTCTGTCCCTTCTCTCACCCTTCCGCGCCTTCCCTGCTCCCCTAAGCGCCTTCGTCCCTTCTCACTTGCTGCCCCCCATGCCTGTTTCAGGCATGCCTGTTCCCTCCCTGTCCACATCTGCCTTGCCCCCTCCCTTCATACCTTCAAATCTCTCCTTAAAACTCACCTCTTTCGCGCTGCTCTGTCTGACTCTTTATCCTGCTGAGCCACTATTTCTTATACCTATGGTCTGTTTACCCTTATCCTTGCCACATGGACATGCCTGCTGTCATTCTTATCGTAACCAAGCCAAGTACGTGCACTTGAGACCTTGCATCTTCATGAATATTAGACCCCTTGTCTCTCCCTCTGTTCCCGCTCCTATGTCTCTCCCCCAGCTCCTATCTCAGATTGTAAGCCCTAGGGGCAGGGACCATGTCTATTTTATTACTTTGTAAAGTG
>QEPC01009527.1:362751-399542 GCA_003113815.1 Sphenodon punctatus
GTAATCATTTGTGAGAGGCTGGCCCCCTGCTGTTCCTTGAAGTTTCTTGTGTTCTGACCTTGATACGTGATTCCTGTGAGTGTGCTTGAGAGATTGATCCTGGTGTTCCCATCCTCGTGTCGTGTGATTCAGTGAGTGAGTGTCTTGTGTTTGTCTGTCCCCTTTCTAGCCCTGGTAGAGATTGTTGTGTGGGGTGTGGGTTGCCTTGTTCCCCCCTTCCAAGTCCTCGCTCCTTTCCAGACCTTCCTGTCAAGCCAAGCTAGTGTGTGAGTCCTGTCCTGAACTCCTCCCCTTCTCCCATCAGATCCTTTCCCTTACCCCTCCCCTTCCTTTCCCCTGGGGTTAATCCTGTCCCCCTCGCTCCCTCACCCCTCCCAACACGGTGCCCTGGGGCCTGGATATATCCCCGTGAGCTTGTTTTCCTTTTTTGTATTACCTCCTGCTCTTTTGGGGCAATTGGTTACCTCTTCATTACATCCCAATGATGAAAAGGGTTGCCCTCTGATTTGGGGGGAAAGCCCACCTATCACCCTGAGGGACATTGTATCTCACCTGAGTGCACTCCTTTTAAGAGGTAACCGCCCTGGTCTCTTTAAACCTCTATCCCTCCGTTTGTCCTCTCCCCCTTCCCCCCTCCCCGTGACAATAATAATATTACGACCCCCTCATGCAAAGATCGACTACATGAATAGGAAACAGGCCTTCTCCATCACTCTGCAGGCCATAGTGGATCATAGGGGCATGTTTATAGACGTGTACACGGGCCAGTCGGGGCGGAGCCATGATGAGTGTATCCTGCATGCCTCCCCGTTCTATGAACGCATGTTTGACGGGGAGATAGCCCCCAACCTGTACTGTGTGATAGAGGGCATTCCCATGGTCCCTGTTGTGATAGGGGACCCCGCCTACCCGCTTAGCCCGTGACTCATGCAGGCCTACCCAGTGGCGCGCAACCCAAACCACCACCTGTTCAATGAGCGCTTGTCGGACGCAAGCAGCGTGGTGGAGCGGACCTTCGGGCTCCTGAAGATGTGCTGGTGCCTCCTGATGAACAGGAGCCAATCCGACCTGGACCACACCCCCATCCTTGTCCTGGCTGTGTGCATCCTGCACAATGTATGTGAGACAGGAGGTGATGCCCTGGATAACCCACCACTTGTGCAGAGGGCCGCCCTGTGCCCCTGTACCAACATGCCCAGGGCGGGGCATTCCGGTGCATCTCCAAGGAGAACAGGGACACCCTCTGACGCCACATCATTGCCCAGGCGGCCAAACACAGGTCCGTACCCGACCCACACCCCAGTCCATAAACCTGTGCACCCCATCAATAAAGTTGGGTAGTTGGGGCTGGTGGCCCCACAGCAACCCCCACGTAACACAAGAAAGTCACGGGCCCCACCTGCAGGGATCCGCGGCCGGGAGGTGATCCCACAAGAGGGAAGGGGGTCCCAAAGGGAAGGGAAGAGGGGAGCGGCCACAATATGGGGGTTGCCCCACCAGACACCCCAGAAATTATGGTAGCGGGCAGCGGAGCGCACCGGCCAGAAGCACTAACATGGTGTGCAACCTCTCGTTCACAGAACAGGGACCCTCTCGCAGGAGGAGTGCAGCTGCCGGCAGCGTGGAGCAGAACCGGGAGATGCAGGTCAGGAACCGGCATCGGAGGGAGGACCTCAGCAGGGAGCTGCTGGAGGAATCACAGCGGTTAGCCGAGATGCACTCCCGGGAACTAGCGTTCACCAGGGAGCTCATCAGAGGGGAGGGGGAAAGGAACCGAGAGATCCTGGCTGCCATGATGGCCCGGTCCCGCATCGAGCACCTCTGGGACAGGTGCCAGGCTGCTGCCCTCCAACGCGAGCAGTGGCGCACCTGTGACGGACTGGAGGGTCAGGCTGCACAGCTCATGGACCTCATGGGGGAGGTGATGGAGGCCCTGCGGCGTGACCCCCGGGAGCACTCCCGGGAGCTAGCAACCTCTATCCCTCCGTTTGTCCTCTCCCCCTGCAACCTTGCTTCTGTGCCATATGTGAGCTGCAACCTTGCTTCTGTGCCATATGTGAGCTAGGGGGTCCCGGAAATGGGTCCCATGGGTTGCCTTGGTGTGCGAGCCCCACCCCCACTGTCGGCCGCGGGGTGCTCAGGCCACGCAATGTCCTGGCTGCCGCCACTCACCGGTCCGTCTGTGCAGGGTCTGTGTACACCTGTTCCATCCACCACACATGCCATAGAGTGATCCCTGATGAAACAACCCCTTGTTTCACCATAAGTGGTATTATAGACCATGCACATTCCAGTACAGCGTCACAGAGCTGGTACACTTGCCTCAGGCAATGGCCGTTGCTCCACATCTCATGTAGTGCATGTGCTCGGTGTGGGTTCTATACAGTGGTCCCTGCCGGAGTCTTGCCTTGTGCAGTTCCCCTTCTTCCCAGTCCGGGTCCCCTGGTGTTGTGCCCCCCACCCCCAGGGGCCTGTGGTGCTGCGGCCTTACTGGAGGGGGTGGGGCAGAGCCCATGGGTGGTGGGTTATCCTGGGATGCCGGGTCCTGCGGTGGGGGCATCGCTTCCCGGTAGAGGGGGCGTGGTTGCAGTGGGGGCAGGACCAGGAGGAGTGCAGGCTGGAAGGGCGGCCCCGCCAGCAGATCCTGTTGCCTTATGTGGGGGAGGGGGACCCCGTGAACCAGGCCCAGGTAGGGCTGCTGCTGGGGGAACCATGGGTGGCCGTAGTGCGGGGGGGCACCCGCACCCGTGGGTGTCCGCCATGGTGTTGGTCGGTTGCCAATCCTTCCAGGGCATGGCGGGGCTTGTCATGCTGGGGGTCACGCCGCAGGGCCTCCATCACCTCCCCCATGAGGTCCATGAGCTGTGCAGCCTGACCCTCCAGCCCGTCACAGGTGCGCCACTGCTCGCGTTGGAGGGCAGCAGCCTGGCACCTGTCCCAGAGGTGCTCGATGCGGGACCGGGCCATCATGGCAGCCAGGATCTCCCGGTTCCTTTCCCCCTCCCCTCTGATGAGCTCCCTGGTGAACGCTAGCTCCCGGGAGTGCATCTCGGCTAACCGCTGTGATTCCTCCAGCAGCTCCCTGCTGAGGTCCTCCCTCCGATGCCGGTTCCTGACCTGCATCTCCCGGTTCTGCTCCACGCTGCCGGCAGCTGCACTCCTCCTGCGAGAGGGTCCCTGTTCTGTGAACGAGAGGTTGCACACCATGTTAGTGCTTCTGGCCGGTGCGCTCCGCTGCCCGCTACCATAATTTCTGGGGTGTCTGGTGGGGCAACCCCCATATTGTGGCCGCTCCCCTCTTCCCTTCCCTTTGGGACCCCCTTCCCTCTTGTGGGATCACCTCCCGGCCGCGGATCCCTGCAGGTGGGGCCCGTGACTTTCTTGTGTTACGTGGGGGTTGCTGTGGGGCCACCAGCCCCAACTACCCAACTTTATTGATGGGGTGCACAGGTTTATGGACTGGGGTGTGGGTCGGGTACGGACCTGTGTTTGGCCGCCTGGGCAATGATGTGGCGTCAGAGGGTGTCCCTGTTCTCCTTGGAGATGCACCGGAATGCCCCGCCCTGGGCATGTTGGTACAGGGGCACAGGGCGGCCCTCTGCACAAGTGGTGGGTTATCCAGGGCATCACCTCCTGTCTCACATACATTGTGCAGGATGCACACAGCCAGGACAAGGATGGGGGTGTGGTCCAGGTCGGATTGGCTCCTGTTCATCAGGAGGCACCAGCACATCTTCAGGAGCCCGAAGGTCCGCTCCACCACGCTGCTTGCGTCCGACAAGCGCTCATTGAACAGGTGGTGGTTTGGGTTGCGCGCCACTGGGTAGGCCTGCATGAGTCACGGGCTAAGCGGGTAGGCGGGGTCCCCTATCACAACAGGGACCATGGGAATGCCCTCTATCACACAGTACAGGTTGGGGGCTATCTCCCCGTCAAACATGCGTTCATAGAACGGGGAGGCATGCAGGATACACTCATCATGGCTCCGCCCCGACTGGCCCGTGTACACGTCTATAAACATGCCCCTATGATCCACTATGGCCTGCAGAGTGATGGAGAAGGCCTGTTTCCTATTCATGTAGTCGATCTTTGCATGAGGGGGTCGTAATATTATTATTGTCACGGGGAGGGGGGAAGGGGGAGAGGACAAACGGAGGGATAGAGGTTTAAAGAGACCAGGGCGGTTACCTCTTAAAAGGAGTGCACTCAGGTGAGATACAATGTCCCTCAGGGTGATAGGTGGGCTTTCCCCCCAAATCAGAGGGCAACCCTTTTCATCATTGGGATGTAATGAAGAGGTAACCAATTGCCCCAAAAGAGCAGGAGGTAATACAAAAAAGGAAAACAAGCTCACGGGGATATATCCAGGCCCCAGGGCACCGTGTTGGGAGGGGTGAGGGAGCGAGGGGGACAGGATTAACCCCAGGGGAAAGGAAGGGGAGGGGTAAGGGAAAGGATCTGATGGGAGAAGGGGAGGAGTTCAGGACAGGACTCACACACTAGCTTGGCTTGACAGGAAGGTCTGGAAAGGAGCGAGGACTTGGAAGGGGGGAACAAGGCAACCCACACCCCACACAACAATCTCTACCAGGGCTAGAAAGGGGACAGACAAACACAAGACACTCACTCACTGAATCACACGACACGAGGATGGGAACACCAGGATCAATCTCTCAAGCACACTCACAGGAATCACGTATCNCCCCTGTGGGCGTGTCTGCATGGGGGCATGTGTGTGACCCATGGCGCCAGCGCAGTGCGGCTCCGCCAGTCCAGTCTGCGTGGATGTGGGTGTTTTCGCTTTTACACGGACGCTCGGGTGTTGTACACCCGTCTCCACCTATCTCCACCCATGGAGGGTGCTGACTCCCTCCCGGCTGCTCCATGGGTGTTGGCAGGTGAGTCAGGCACGCGCACACACCCACTCGTGGTCTTTTACACTGATGCTCTCCCACCCATCCAATGGGTGTTTCCGGGTGTTCATGAGTGGATGGTGTCCGTGTAAAAGTGGCCATAGTGTGAAATTTTCATATAGCACAGACCTGCTGAACTCACGCACAGCACATGCTCTCCACACACACTCCATAGTGAAGCTCATATGTAGCATAACCTTCTCACACTCACTCACTCACTCACACATAGCAGAAACTCTCCAACCTTTCTCTCCCCCCCCCCCAATATGAGGCCCGCACATACCTGCTCACATAGCGTGTACCTGCTCACAGTCACTCACACATGATACATGTTCTCCCCACAGTGTAAGACTCTCATGCAGCACATTGTCACTGACTGCTGATGACTAGGATGCATTCCGTGAGGTATGTGTGGTGGGGCTCAGCAGGTGGGGTGGTTGCTGCTGTGCTGGCTAGTCTCCCCTCCCCACGCTGGGGGACCAATGGGTGGGCTGTGGCCACTTCAGTAAAGCATTTAGAGTAGCACGTTCTGTGCGGGAGGGAGCACTAGCACCTTTCTAGCAGCCAACTGAGTAACTTTAATTCTGAAAAGTGCCCACCAGTACCATTCTCACTTATGTGAACAGGATGGTGCCTGAAGCAGAGCACTTAAATGCAGGACATTTTCCGTCAAGAGTGGGGCAGTGAGCCAATTGTCTTGTTTGTGGGGCTCTTCTGAGAAACATGGGGCAGACAGTTACCCTTCCTTGATAGGTGAAAATATGGCTAGGAACCTGGATTCACTGCATTTTCCCATTAGCCGTGAGCATGGGTCCCTGGGCACAGCCCAGGGGTGGGTGGGTGGGTGCTTTCAGGGCCTTGTGCTATAATAATAATAATAATAATTAATTAGCAAGCATTTGTATAATGCCAGCAATGTACCTGGTGCTTTACAAAGTAATGGAATAGACACAGTCCCTGCCCTAGGACTTACAATCTGAGAGACAGAAGGTGGTGGTGGGGAGACGAAGGAAGGGGAACAGAGGGAGAGACAAGGGGTGTAACAGTCACGAAGATGCAAGGTCTCAGGTGCACGTGCTTGGCTTGGTTACATCGAGAATGATGGCTGGCTGGTCCGTNCACTTATGTGAACAGGATGGTGCCTGAAGCAGAGCACTTAAATGCATGACATTTTCCGTCAAGAGTGGGGCCCTGGGCACAGCCCAGGGGTGGGTGGGTGGGTGCTTTCAGGGCCTTGTGCTATAATAATAATAATAATAATTAATTAGCAAGCATTTGTATAATGCCAGCAATGTACCTGGTGCTTTACAAAGTAATGGAATAGACACAGTCCCTGCCCTAGGACTTACAATCTGAGAGACAGAAGGTGGTGGTGGGGAGACGAAGGAAGGGGAACAGAGGGAGAGACAAGGGGTGTAACAGTCACGAAGATGCAAGGTCTCAGGTGCACGTGCTTGGCTTGGTTACATCGAGAATGATGGCTGGCTGGTCCGTGTGAGGATACGAGTACACAGACCTCAGGTAACAGATTGTACTGGATGGTAGGTATCAGCAAGAGTTAGGAGAGGGGAGTAAGGAGTTGGGGAGAGCAGAGCAGAAGAGGTGGGTCCTGAGGAGGGATCTGAAGGTATAAAGTGAGGAGGTGAGACAGGGAGGAAGTTCCAGGCATGGGGCGCAGCTAGAGAGAAGGAACGAAGGTGGTTAGGGGAGCAGGGGAGGTGTGGGAGGGCGAGAGAAGGGACAGCAGAGGAGCGGAGTTCACAGACTGGAGTATGGAGGGAAATTAGCGCAGAGAGGTAGTGGGGAGCAAGGTTGTGAAGACCTTTATTGGTGAAGACTAGGAGCTTGTACAGGATTCGTTCACGAAGGGGGAACCAGTTAAGAGAGTAGAGGAGGGGCTGCATGTGGTCGAAGTGACGAGTGAGGTGGATGACCCTGGCAGCAGAGTTTTGGATGGAGATAAGGGGAGAAAGGTGAGAGCTGGGGATGCCAGTGAGAAGGAGGTTACAGTAATCGAGGTGAGAGATGACCAGGACGTGAATGAAGGTTTTGGCAGAGGAGACAGAGAGAAAAGGGTGACTCTTAGCAATGTTATGGAGGGAGAAGTGACGTGATTTGGCAACAGAGTCGATGTAGGGTTTAAAAGAAAGGAGTGAGTCAAAGATGAAGCCTAAGCTACGGACTTGGGGGACGAGAAGGATGGTGACCCTGTTGATAAGGATCGACAGGGAGGAGGGAGAGGAAGGATGGAGGGGGGGAGGAGATAAGGAGTTCAGTTTTAGCCATGTTGAGTTTGAGCCATGTTGAGACATCCAGGTAGAGATATCAGCGAGACAGCTGGTGAGGTGAGCTTGAACAGATGGGGAGAGAGAAGGAGTAGAGAGATAGAGTTGCGTGTCATCAGCATAGAGGTGATATTGGAAGCCATGGGAGGCAATGAGTTTGCCTAGGGACAGGGTGTAGATAGAGAAGAGGAGAGGGCCAAGGACAGAGCCTTGGCGGAACACCAACGGAGAGGGGAAAGGAGGTGGAGTTGACAAGAGACACATTGAAGGAGCGGTCAGAGAGGTAGGAGGAGAACCAGTTGAGGACAGAGCCATGGAAGCCAAGGGAGTGAAGTGAGTCCAGCAAGAGTGAGTGGTCAACAGTATCGAAGGCAGCAGAGAGGTCAAGGAGGACAAGAATGGAGTAGAGGTGATTAGATTTAGCCACAAGAAGATCATTGGTGATCTTAGCGAGAGCAGTTTCAGTAGAGTGAAAAGGGCAGAAGCCAGATTGGAGGGGGTCAAGGGAGGAGTTGGCGGGGAGGAAGTTGAGGCAGCGGGAGTAGACAACACGTTCAAGAAGCTTGGAAGCAAAAAGAAGGAATGAGACAGGATGGTAGCTAGAAGGATCAGAGGGGTCAAGAGTGGACGTTTTGAGGATAGGAGAGACAGTGGCGTGCTTGAAGGCGGAGGGGAAGGAGCCAGTAGAGAGAGAGAGGTTGATTATATGCAGGAGGGAAGGGTCGACAGTGGAAGCAATGGAGGTCAGGAAGCATGAGGGGATGGGGTCAAGGGGGCAAGTAGAAGGGTTGGAGGAGGAGAGCAGGGAGGAGATTTCCTCAAAGGAGGACAGGAGAGGAGGGGGAGCGGAGGGAGTTAGGAAGAGAAGAGGAACAGGAAGCGATGTCAAGGTAGATCTTGTCTATCTTGGAGGTGAAAAAGGAAGCAATATCCTGAGCGAAGAGGGAGGAGGACAGGGGGGCTTGAGGAGAGAGTCAAAGGTGGAGAACAGGTGGCAAGGGTCCCGAGAACAGGACTCAATGTGGGAGGCATAGTAATGCTGTCTAACGAAGGAGATAGCATAAGTAAGGGAGGAGAGAGAGAATTTGAAGTGAAGGATAATCTGGTTTAACAGCTTCCTCTTCCTTGTGTCCCCGCGGAAGACACTGTGGTTACAGCAAGGCTTTCCAGGACTCAGATGAAGAGAAGATGCACTATCAGAATGGCCATGGTGAGTGCAAACTGACTCTGCATGTGGTTCTAGTGATGGTGCTGGCAGCTGCATTCATCCCAGATGCTGGAGTGGGGACTTCTTGAGAGTAGCCCTTCAGCAACAGTTTGGGTTGGAGGTACTGTTGGTGTGGCCACAGCTAGTGGGGCTGCAGAGCTAGAGAGACAGCAGGGGTGGTGTCACTGGCACATCATTGCCTGTGTGTACACAGGCCTGGTGTGGGAAACGCAACTCATTGCAGGCCAACTAGGGAGTAGAAGTATTTGAGGGGGCTGCTCTTTGCCTCTCTACAGGGGCTGTATTGGAGGACAGCTGTTCCTGGCCTCCTATGATCTCCTTCGCTCCTCTGAATACCCAAACCCTTGGCTACTCCAGGGAGGTCTGTGTTCTGGGGAGGAGCTTTCCAGTCTGGGTACCAGAGTGCAGCCCCCACTGCTAGTGGCAGGCCCTTCCCCTGGGGAACCTCTGTGATCTTGCTGACTCTGGCTTTTGCCTGCATTGCTGTCTCAAGGCTTACTGTTCCCACTACAATCCTACAGTGAAGTTCCCTGAATCCAAGTTCTATGTGGACCCACACGCATATGAAGACCCCTGCCAAGCTGTGCATGAGTTCACACGTGAGATCGAGGCCTCCCGGATTAAAATTGAGAAGGTCATTGGGTCTGGTGAGTCCTTGCTTTCAGAGCTTCTGTAGCAACAGGCCAACTTTCTTCTAGCTGGCCACAGGGACTAGCATTTGTCCTGCACTGAGGGAACGAAGAGCTGAAGGCAGCAAATGCCCAGGGAAGCTGCTTTCCACTTGGCACAAAACCCTTAAATCTCAGCTCTTCTCCTGGTGAAAATGGGCACCGCCCAGTCAAAATCTATGGAGCGGCAACAGTTTTCAGTAGTTTTGGATCAGGCCGCTCCTGGCAAGGTGCCTTGTAAGCTGCTATCTCCAAAATCTGTATTTGGTGCAAGGGCATACAGTAGAAACTTCAGTCAAAGCATGGATTTTTCTAAAAAGCACCAAGTGCCCAAGAACAGGAAAGTGAGCAAGAAGAAATGCCTCACAACCAACCCTCCCCACCTGACTTGTGGACCCTGCATTGAGTCAGTGCTGCCTTCCTCCTGGGGAATCACACTGACTGTCCCGGCCCAGACAAAACACAAAGGGGAGATACAAGCTGCTGTGAATCCTGCCATGGCCCTTCCTCTTGCCATTTCATTTGGCTTTGTTCACCTGCCCATGTCCTAGTCTCTCTAGACACTGTGGAATAACAAGGGTGATGCTGAACTGCTCCCCCATCAGACACTTGATAAAGGAGGTTTAGAGTGTGGTTGCCATGTTGGTCCCAGGTGTGTGTTTGAGAAAAAAGATAGAGTAACTTCTGCTGGTGAAAGTGTGTGAACTTTTGAGCTCCATGGGGCTCCTCTTCAGGTAGTGACTACTGAGCTCTCAGTCCATGTTCCAAAAAGACAAAGTAGTTAAAATGATATCTTTTATTGGACCAACTGCTGTTGGTGAAAATAAGCAAGCTTTCAGGCCACACAGCGCCCTCCTTCAGGCATGTAGCATAGCCAGTAGAAATGTTGCAAAAGGAAACCTATCCAACCCATTTAAATGGGTAGGTACTCCGATCCATAACTCTGAAACCAAGAACAATGGACCCAACAGAGACCCTGGCTTCATGAGTCACCACAAGAGTCTGTACCAGACCTGGCACATGATGTGTTTCTTGTCAAACTGTTGAGAGACTTGTAACGGCTGTGGCTAAAATGAATCAGCCTTTCTGAATTCACAAAAATAGTTTTTCCTCTTTCTTTCTTTATTCGTGTGTTACTTCAGCCCTTCATTATGTTGAGGTTTTGGAATTTGGTACTTCAGTTACTTTCTCCTTAATTATTCAGTACTTACATGGCTTTCTGCTGTGCTCTATCACAGAAATGGACCGGTCACATTCCAAAATTCAACCCTCCTTGCCAGATGGTCCCACCAAAGACACACAGATTGAGTAATGAAATGCCAAAAGGTACAGAACACTGAGCACTGAAAGTAAAGTAACTGTAGTGACAAATACCAAAATGATTAACATTTGTGTCATACTAAATATGAGCCACTGTGGTGTAGTGGATAAAGTGCTGGACATGGACCTAGGAAGCCAGGGTTCAACTCCCACCCTAATGGTGAACTCACTGGGTGGCTTTAGCAAGTCACAACCACTTGGCCTCTGTTCCCCATCTGTAAAAATGGGACTGTGTGTGTTTGTCCTTCCCTGTGTTCCCCTCACCCTTGTCCAATCTTAGATTGTAAGCCCATTGCACAGGGACCTGTCCTCAAAAATCTATGACTGTAAAGGTTGCATACATGTAGAAATGCTTAGTAGTGGTAGTATGAATTTACAAGCTCTGTCAGGAGCTAGGAGTGAATTAGAGGGAATGGATCACTCCATTATAACCTATTGTGGACTTCTCTGAAGTGACTGAGAATGGCCACTGCTGGAGATCAGATGCTGGGCTCGATAGGCCGTTGGTCTGACCCAGTGTGGTGGTACTTATGTTCTTCTGACAAAGTGACCATGATGCCAAAGCAAAGAACAGAAATGAAGCTTTGATACCACAGACGCAAATGGAAGCAGATCCTGCTGTCATATTTGCTTCACTAAAATTAATGCAAAAATCAATTCAGTATTCACACCAAATATTTGTTTCTTAATAACCCACTTCTTTTCAAACAGGTCCCTTCCAGACCTGTCATAGAATCACAGAATCTTAGAGTTGGAAATGACCACAGAGGTCATCTAGTCCAACCCCTTGCTCAGTGCAGGAAATCCACAGCTATAGCATTCCTGAAAAATGGCCATCCAGCCTGTTTGAAAACCTCCAGAAAAGGAGAGCCCACCATCACCCTAGGCAGTCTGTTCCACTGTTGAACAGCTCTTACCATTGGGAAGGTCTTCCTTAAGTTTACCTGAAATCTACTTTCTTGTAATTTGAGCCCATTGGTTCTAGTCTTGCTCTCAGGAGCAACAGAAACAAGTCTGCTCCATCTTCTATGTGACAGCCCTTCAGATATTTGAAGATGACTATCATGTTTCCCCTTAGTCTTCTCTTCTCCAGGCTAAACATACACAACTCCTTCAACCTTTCCTCATAGGGCTTGGTTTTCAGACCCCTCATCATCTTTGTCGCTCTCCTCTGAACTCGTTCCAATTTGTCAATGTCCTTCTTAAAATGCGGTGCCCAGAATTGGATACAGTACTCCAGATGAGGTCTGACCAGTGCAGAATAGAGTGAAACTGTTACTTCTCATGACTTGGACACTATGCTTCTGTTAATGCAGCCTAAAATTGTATTAGCCTTTTTAGCAGCTGCATCACACTGCTGACTCATGTTCAGTTTGTGATCAACTACAACCCCAAGAGCCTTTTCACATGTACTACTGCCAAGCTAGGTGTTGCCCATCCTATACTTGTGCATTTGATTTTTCTTATCTAAATGCAGACCTTTACATTTATCTCTGTTGAATTTCATTTTGTCAGTTTCAGCCCAGCTTTCCATCCTGTCAAGATCAGTTTGAATCTTGTTTCTGTCTTCTAACGTGTTCGCATTCCTCCCAGTTTTGTGACTTCTGCAGATTTGATAAGCATTCCCTCTACTCGTTCATCCAAGTCATTAATAAAGATGTTGAATGGTACAGGACCCAGGACCAAGCCCTGAGGCACCCCACTCGATACCCCCCTTCAGATTGATGAGGAGCCATTTATGAGCACTCTTTGGTTATGGTTCTTCAACCAGCTGTAAATCTGCCTAACGGTAGTATCATCTAGCCCATATTTAATCAGCTTGTCAAGAAGGATATCATGGGGGACTTGTCAAATGCTTTGTTGAAATCAAGATATACTACGTTCATGGCATTCCCATGTTCTGCTAAACTAGTAATTCACTCAAAAAAAGAAATAAGATTAATCTGGCATGACTTGCTCTTGACAAATCCATGCTGGCTCCTAGTAATCACAGCATTGTTTTCTAAATGCTTACAGATTGACTGCTTTATAATCTGCTCTAGAATCTTTCCAGGTATTGATGTCACGCAGTAGTTTCCTGGATCTTCATTTCCTCCCTTTTTGAAGATAGGGACAACATTTGCCTGTCTCCAGTCTTCCAGCACCTCACCCGTTCTCCAAGAGTTCTCAAAGATTATAGGCAGAGGTTCCGAGATTACATCTACAAGTTCCTTCGGTACCCTAGGATGTAATTCATCTGGCCCTGAAGACTTGAGCTCGTTTAAAGTAGCTAGGTGTTCTCTTACCATCTCTTTACCTATCCTGAACTGCAATTCCTTCTCTTCATCATTAGTGCTACCCTTGCAAGATTGGACATAATTTCCCTTGTGGGAGAAGATGGAGGCAACATATGAGTTGAGCAACTCTGCCTTCTTTCTGTCACCTGTAAACATTTTGCCATCTTCACCAAGCAGCGGACCTACCACTTCCTTGTTCTTTCTCTTGCTTTGGACATAGCTGAAACCCCCCTTTTTGTTCTTAGCATCTCTCACAAGCTTCAGCTCATTCTGAGCTTTAGCCTTCCTGACACCATTCCTACAGGTTTGGGCTACTAGTCTGTACTTGTCCTTGATGATTTGTCCCTCCTTCCATTTTTTATACATGTCCTTTTTAATTCTTAGCTCATCAGAAAGCTCCTTGTGCAGCCACACTGGTTTCTTTAGATGTCTCCCATTTGTCTTTCTTGTTGGAATTTTGTAATTCTGCTTTCAGGATCTCATTTTTCAGAAACTTCCACCCATCTTGGACTCCTTTCTCCTTTAGATTTCTAAAGTTCAGGGTACCTGCCCATGTCACCAGCACCCTACCTCCCAGACACAGTTTGCATCCTGGAGGGGGATGGTGTGCGGGTGTGGGAAGGGACAGTGAGTGTGAGGCATAAGCAGGAGACAGCATAGGGCAGGATAAAAATAAAAATAAATAGTTGGCTACCCCCATGACCCCACAGGGAGAGGGGCTGGGATTATGACCAAGGGAGAAGGGAAGAGAGTCCCCTTAAGGTTATTCTGGTTGCATCCTGCCCATGCGTCCTGATGTTTCCCAGGCAATGTGCTGTGCTGCCTTCTAGTTATCGCCTCTGGGCATCTAGGTGTTTAGCCCAGGGACAGAGCAAAGAATGCTGATGTGAGAGGCATCAGGAAATCAAGAAGCTGAACCTTGTGCCCTTGTCTCTGCTTGCTCTTCAGGAGAATCCGGGGAGGTGTGCTATGGGCGCCTAAAGCTGCCAGGGAAGAGGGAGCTTCCTGTAGCCATCAAGGCCCTGAAAGCAGGCTACACGGAGAAGGAGCGCCGGGACTTCCTGAGTGAAGCCAGCATCATGGCACAGTTTGACCACCCCAACGTCATCCACCTGGAGGGTGTGGTCACCAGGAGTAGGTGGCCGGGCTGCAGCAACTGAGACAGCATAGGACCATACAGATCCCTGAGGACAAAGGAGAACTGATCCCACCCAGAGGGAGATTGTCTCTCAGAGAGAGCAAACAAAGCTTTGATCTAGCAGGCCAACACTCCCTGAACTTAGAGACTCTCCTGTTGGCATTGCTTGATGACAGGATCCTGTATTTCGCTAGCCCCTTCATTCCTAAGGATCTCAAACTTACTCCAAATTCAGTATGTTTTGTGCAGTGGCTCATATTGTCCAACACTGAAATGAAGCCACTTCTGGGTTGTGGCAGTTGAGACCACTTTTAGACGAGCGGCATTCTATTGCGCATCACCATTGTGCATATTTTGAAATGCCCGCATGATGTAATTTGATGAGATGGAAGTGGGTTATTATGCGCATATGACAGCGGTGGCGTATTTTTAAAGTTTGCAAATTAAATAACTCACAATTGAGCTGTTTTATTCGTGGACTTTAAAAATGCGCCACCGCCGTAATATGCGCATAATAACCCACTTCCGTCTCGTCAAATTACATCATGCGGGCATTTCAAAATATGCGCAATGGCGATGTGCAATAGAGCGCCGCTCGTCTAAAAGCGGCCTCAGTGCACCTAGCAGTAGTACAGGAGCATTTAGCACTGGACTGATGAATCCAGTGGAAGTGACAGTAGGAATCTGGGGTGTTAGAATTCACTAGATGATGGGAAATGTAGCCAAAATATGAGAGTTGATATCCTATGTGTGAGGCCTCTCAGTCCAGTCTCAGCAGGCAGTTGACCACTTTAGGCAAACTTAGTATCAGCTGGCAGTCCCAGCAATGTTTCCTCAGCTGTTCCTACAGGGCCTCCACGGAGGAGCCAAGCAGCTGCTGGCCAGTAGCAGTATGTGAGGAAGCTTGCCCTGACATTACCCTTATTGTGCCTGCTCCAATTGCTCTGTCTGATTTAAAAGAAACAAAAGGAAGCACTTGTTCACTCGGCAGACAATGCAGCTGTGGAGGCAGTGAAAGACAGCAGCATAACTAGCTTCAAATGAAAACTAGCTAAATTCTTAGAGGCTAGAGCCATAAATGCTTACTAGTTGGGGCTTAAACCCCTAGCTACCGGTAGTTGGGAGTGGTTTGCAAGAGATGGGTGACATCTCCATGACCTGTATTTGTACTTCTCTATAGCTACTGTAGTTGGGCACTGTTGGAGACAGGATGCTGGGCTCAATGGACCATGGGTCTGATCAAGTCTGGCACTTGTTATGTTCTATGTTCTCCAGGAACCCTACAGGGCCAGCGCTGAGTTCCTAGGAGACTCCATAAAGTTCCCTTGGGCAGAGCCAGGGTCTAGTTGAGAAAGCAGACTCCTCACCAGCCTGCAGCCTATTCTCCATTTGATATTGCACATTAACATCTTCAGGGGGAGGCAGCTTGTCACTTGCAGGGGCTTCTGCTTTTCTCCTTTCCCTTCTAACTTCATTAGAGAAATGAACTGTTTATACCTGGGTGCAACTCTGGGAGCTGCCAGGAGAACACTATTTGTGGGGGGATTTGATGGAGATGAAATGGGACTTCCAACACTCTCCTCTGTAACAGGACCTACTTCTCATGCAATTATTCTCCCCATGCTCCGCTCTGTGTTGTGCCCCAACGCTATAGATCAGGTTATTGGATTAGGAGAAATGCTGCCCATTAGCATTCATTTTAAAAGCTGCATTGTAGTGAATTGTAATGCAAAATCTTAGTTTTAAAGGCACATTGTAATGCAAAGCAGTATGGTAATGGATGCAAATTTCATTTAGGCAATGAAAAGGACTTGGTAACCTCAATAGCACCAATAGGGAGACCTCAAGTTTCATATGTTAGTGCAAAGTGCACACAATTGTGCATTTCACACTCAGTCCCAGGTTGGAGCCTCCATCTTGTCCCAGGGTATCAGGGGCACTTGGGATTCTCCAGGGGTCCTAGATTTGTTTCTCTCCCTGTATGGGGTGCATTCATGCCAGAGGAAGGTGACTTCTCTATTAATTTAACCTCTCTTGTCTTCTGCAGGCAAATTGGTAATGATTGTTACCGAGTACATGGAGAACGGCTCGCTGGATTCCTTTCTCAGGGTAAAGAGCTCCATGGGATTCTTATGCAGGGCACATTCCAATTAGTGACTGACAGGGAAGGACAGACTGCTCCGCTCATGCCCACTCTGACCTCCGAGTACAAGCTTCAGGCTTGTGCCTGTCACCCATTGAAAACTCTATCTCTGGCATCCAGGCTGCTCCCATGGTGGGCATCATGGAGAGAGGCAGATAGGGCTCATCTGCCTGGGCTGGGCAAAGGACTATGGAGGTGACTCCTTCAGACAAGAGCATGCACTTTCCCCTCTGAGGCAGTTAGAGTGTTTCTAAATGAGACAATAGCACTCTAGAGTCCATGTTGTCTGTGTCACAGTCCCCACTCACATGTTTTAGCATGTAGGGCTAACAAACAGGCAGTCCCCTGCCAGCATTTCATGTGCTGGCAGTAGCCGTCACCAGTGGCGTCACTCAGCGTTTTCCCTCTCCCCAGCCCTGGTTCTAGTGAAAAGGGGGTTCACAGCCAGAGGCAGTTTCTTCCCTGACCGTGATCCCCTTTTCCATCAGAAGGGGATGCAGGAAGGTCCTTCACCAGAGGATCTGCACTTGCACTCCTCTCTGTTTCAGAAAGCCTCATGGAGCCTCTGGAGGAGCCTCACCTCTTCCCTCAGTTCCTTTCCCCAACGGAGGGAGGAGTGTGGGTGCAGATCTTTTGGAGAAGGTCCTTCCTGCACCCCCTGCCTTGCTCTCTCCTCTTGCAGCTGCCTGTCAGCTGACAGTGCAATCACTCTCTCTCCCCTCTAGCAGTCACCTCTCAGCTGACAGAGTGCACTAGGCGTGACTCTATGGTGCTTGTGGTCCTGGATGTGGGCGACCTAATTAATGAGATGTGGACACATGAGTGCACATTAGCATGCACTGGCCCACACAGGTATTACCAATTGGGAAAGAGGGCAATGGATTTTGCTTTACTGAGGACAATGGTGCTGGCCCTGCAAGTCACAGGGACAGAGGAGATGCCAAAAATCGCCAAAAATCACCAAGCAATGTGCCAGGGGTTTTACATGCCAAGTTCCCTGTGAGGTGCCAGTAATAAAGCATGGGTTTTTCTCTTCAGAAACATGATGGGCAATTCACCATCATCCAACTGGTGGGCATGCTGCGGGGCATCAGCGCTGGTATGAGATATCTCTCTGACCTGGGCTATGTGCACCGGGATCTGGCCGCACGTAACATCCTTGTCAACAGCAACCTGGTCTGCAAGGTCTCTGACTTTGGACTATCACGGATCCTGGAGGACAATCCGGACGCTGCTTACACCACCACGGTACTTCCCTCCCCTTTGGAATGGCAGTGCCCTTCACATACTAGCAATGTCAGGCAGCCTCTAGACTGAGATACCAGACTGAAGCCAAGGGTGCAGAGAACACTTGGGTGGGAATCTCAGCCTTAATTTTGCCCCTTTGTGCTGCTGACACAGGAAATGCCTTCCTCACAGTGCAAGGGATCTGCCAACGAATGTGTGGAAAATGTGCTGTCATTGCTAGGGCAACCTGGCACAGAGACCTGGATCCTGATCTGGGTCAGATAGAACCCAACCAGTCTCATTGGGCCAGAGTCAAACTGGGCATGTCTTCAACCTTGGGCCACTTTTAGACAAGCGGGTCACCATTGCGCAACCCGCTCGCACGATATTTCAGAATTCTGCGACGCGGAGTTACACGAGATGCCCGACGGGGATCAAGTGCATGAAATGTGGTCACGCATTCTTTGCTGACCGCAAATTAAATACCTCAATTGTGAGGTATTTAATTCATGGTCGGCAAAGAATGCGCGACTGCCATTAATGCGCTTGATCCCCGCCGGGCATCTTGTGTAATATTTTGAAATATCGTGCAAGCGGGTTGCGCAACAGCGACCCACTCGTCTAAAAGCGGCCCCTTGACTCTGGGTACTTTAGGGCAGGTTCCTTCAGCCAAGTCCTTTATGGAATGTCATGATGTTACAGCTCTCCATTGTGGTGGTGCTATCTTCATTGTATCAGGCAGAAGAAGAAGAGCCAGAAGAGCCTGGCTGCCTGGGACCTGGACTCTGTTTGGGCCTAGTGTGCTTGGCTCAGCCCCAGCTTGGGCTCAGATTTCTAGCCTGAACAGAAACCTCTAGCCTTGTCTCGGATGAGTAAGCCATGAACTGTGAGCAGGAGCCTTTCCATTGTTCCCTAAAATTCCCCTGAGTGTGGCACACTCAGACAACGCTTCCTCAGTCTGACTTTAGTAGTGACTAAATAATAAAATAAATAATAGAAATAAAAGAGATCAGACTTAACCTAAATGGGACTTGGCTGCTCTGCGGCTCCTCCGCTAGGACTGCTTGGCAAGCACCCCAGATAATATCCTGTCTCCAGCAAGACACTCATGCCCATGTTAGAATGAGGCACAGGAACAGGTCCCCTCACACCAGAAATCAGCCAAACCCACAGAGCAATGACAGCCTGTTCCTTACACTACAGTGATGCTGTATTAGCTACCCCTAGGGATGGGATTTCAATTTTCAATCAAAACAGTCCAAAAATGTTTTTTTCAGTTTAAATTTGGAGCAATCGAAAATCAGGCCCATTCCAGTTCCAGTTTTCAGTTTCATTTCTCTTCCCATTGAAGCCAATGGGAAATCTTCCCATCAACTTCAATGGGAAGGGAACCATATCCAAGACCCAAAGAACAGCACCCTGTCCCTAACTCCCACCTCCCCCATCTCCTGGAACAGGAGGCCTCCGGCAGGCCGGCAACATGCCACTGCGAGGGGGTCTTCCGGTGCCAGGAGGCCTCCCTCAGCAGTGGCAGACCAGCAGCATGCCTTGGCAAGGGGCCTACCAGGAGGCCTCACAGCTGTGACAGGTCAGCAGCACACTGCTGCGAGGGAGTTTGCCATAGATGGTGGCAGATCCTCTGAGGCTGATACAGTAAGTACAGCCACCAGGACCCCGGAGGGTGGGGAATAGGAAAGACAAAGACTGGCCATGGGGTGTGTGTTAGGAACGCAGATTCTCACTCCCACCCCTCCGAGGACTGGACCGAGGGAATGGGAACGGGGGAGGTTGGATCCCCAACCATGGGGATTGGGGGAGGGGGGGGGTTGTTGGTCCCAGACCCAGTTTCCTTCCCATTGACTTCAATGGAGAAGAACCGAAAATCAAAACCGAAAAGAAAAAAACAACAACCCACAAAGAACTAATTTTAAAAGAGCTGGGGGGATTCCATGTATCCCAACCTTAGCTACCCCCATTCGCATAAGAATGACCTGTCACGCCTGCTAACTCACCTGATGCTTGCACAAGCCAGCTGTTTTGTAAGCATGAGAGGCGCTTAGTTGTAAATTATTATTATTATTAATTTTATTATAAGCATTTGTATAGTGCCAGCTATGTACCAGGCGCTTTACAGAACAATTAGATAGATGCGGTCCCTGCCTACAGCTTACAGTCTAATAGACTCGGAGGGGGAAGACAAGGAGAGGGGACATAGGGAGTGTGATTGTCAAGGTTGAGTCACAATCCCCAGTGGAAGGTGTACACAGTGGAGCTCAGTCTAACTCCTCTCCTGTGCTGGCTACTTGGTGGTCCCACCCAACCCCTCTTCCCCATGCAAACCGCTCCAGTACTGTGTTTGTGTGTGTGCACACACATCTCTTATGGGTGACTTTACTATGCTGTATGTTGCAGGGTGGGAAGATCCCCATTCGCTGGACAGCACCCGAGGCCATCATGAACCACAAGTTTTCCTCAGCCAGTGACGTCTGGAGCTATGGTGTGGTCATGTGGGAGGTTCTGGCCTATGGGGAGCAGCCCTACTGGAATATGACCAATAACGATGTAAGTATCAATGTGTGGCCAGCCCCAACAGAGGGGTGGATCTCACAGAGCCATTGCAAGGAACCAGCCTTCTCCCTGCCAGTCAGCACCCTTGGCACAGCCACAAAGCCCTGACAAGCCCACAGGAGATGTGGAGTGGAAAAAAGTTAAAGGTGAGAGGAGGGTGCTCAGTGGGAAGGTGTTGCAGACCAGAGAGCAACCAGCAAATTGTAAGGTACCTTAGGGGCCATCTAGTCTGACCTGCTTGGGTGGAAAGTCCAGCCTTGGTTGGGAAGCAGGCAGATGCTTGCCCAGGCAGATTTTGAAAACATCCAAGGAGGAAGATTCCACAACCTCAATGAGCAGCTTTTTCTGTTGCCCAAGTGTTCTCACATCAGAAAGTTTTTCCTAATATCTAACCAAACTCTACTTTGTTGCAATTTAAGCCCATTCCCTCTTGTTCTGCCTTCTATGACAGTGAAGAACAAATGTTTACCATATTTTTTAAATATTTGAAAACTGCTACCGCGTCTGGTAGAGGGCAGGTTAGCGCACCACAGAGGTGAGTAGCTCTACCCTAAACCCCATTATAAGAATCTGGGCCTCACTCCTGCCTCCCTCCCATGCCAGAGCATTAGCTCAGGGTTGTGTGCGATCCTGCGCTGCGCCACCCTTCCCATACTCCTGCAGGCCCTGCAATGCTACCAGCTTGGGAAGCTAGTATGGCTGGCAGAGACTCTTCTCGGGGTGAAGCAGAGTGGGGGAAGCTGGTTCTCTAGAACATGTGTTTACATGTGGCCCTTTGTGGCCACAGTGTGATATTGTGCAGCCTAGATTCCCAAGACTCTTCTATAAGAGCCCCTAGCCAGACATGAACTGGTGATCAATACCATAATCATTGTGGGGTCTCCAACCTCAAACCTGCAAGATCATGAGTCAGGCCCCTTGCCCCCCAAATCATGAGATTTTTAAGAACAAACCACAAATTGGGCTCTTTTCTTTGCATTCTGGTTTGCATCCCTGCAAAGTGTCCCTGTATTAGGACCTGCCTGAATGTCCCCTCTTGCTGGACTCACTCGGATGGACTTGTCCCTGCTGCATAAGAGGAAGTGTCTAATAGTTGGGATCAGTAATGGGTGTATGGGTTTTTCGGTGGGTGGGGTAGGGGGTGGGCTGGCTCTTTGCCTGGCCCTTTTGAATTATTGCTCTTCCATTTGCACAGAACCCTGAGCAGGTTCTGGCTGGCTTAGCACTTAGGCCGCTTTTAGACGATTGCAGCGGTGCCCGCGCTTGTTTTTCAAAACTACTGGGAGGCGGGTTTACATGTGACACTGCCGCCGATTATGCGCATGTGTGGGCGCCGCACATTCATTTCCGACCGCGAGCTGACTGGGTTGCCAACTGAGAGTGGACATAAGCTGCCGGAAACGGACGCGCGGCACCCACACATGCACATAATCAGCGGCGGTGTCACGTGTAAACCCGGCTCCCAGTAGTTTTGAAAAACAAGCGCGGGCACCGTCGCAATCGTCTAAAAGCGGCCTTAGAGTGAAGCCAGGGTTCCTGGGCTATGCTCTGTAGGGACCAGGAACAAGAGGGCTGGGTGCACTGATGGCAAACTCCTTTTCAGGTCATTAACTCTGTGGAGGAGGGTTACCGGCTGCCCGCCCCCATGGGCTGCCCCATGGCCCTGCACCAGCTCATGCTAGACTGCTGGCAGAAGGACCGCAATGAGAGGCCATGCTTCTCTGAGATTGTCGGCATCTTGGACAAGCTCATCCGCAACCCAGAGAACTTGAAGTGTACGGCTACTGTGAACCGGTAGGAGTCCCACAGCTGGGACCTGGGGGAGTCAGGACCACAGCCAATCACCAACCAGCATGTGACAAGAGGGATTTTCACTGGCTAACTAACTATGGCCATCTTGTAGCCACAGATTTCTGCTATTTGCTGGCAGCCAAGCCAGAAAGTACAGTATAGCTAAAACCAGGCAGCCCTAGTAATAGACTCTGCCAAGCCAGGGCTGGGAGTTCCTACTGGCCAGACCTGGCCCTCAGAGAGCACCCTGATGGGCATGGGTTGGGCAGTGAGCTCAGGCTGATGACAGTCTCTTTCAAGCTGGAACTCATGGTCAGGGACCTGTGTTTATTGTGTTTTCCCCATTGGCAGCAATGGTGAAAACACAGTGAATACAGGTTCCTGCTTATGATTTATGCTGTTCAGGCCATACCAGCCTCTGTGCCCAGTGGGAACTGATGGTACCACATCAGAGGTCATGGGTGGCCAGACGTACATTGCATGTGATCCACTTGATCCAGGCATCAGTCTCGGGTGATCTTACCACAACCCCTTCTGCTGGCTTCGGTACTCTGGGCCGGGATCCCTCCTGTTGGCTCCCAGCTCTAGGGCATCTCAGCAACTGCTCTCAGGGTCAGGAGTGAAGACAAATACTTCCCTTTAGAGAGAACCTTCCCTGCTGCACTGGAGGAGCTCTTGTAGCCCATCTGTTCCCTGGAGATATTACCTAGGATGCTGGGGCCTCCTCAAAAGCAGTCACTGAGATTGGGGGATGGGGGAAGAGTGCTGGTCCTCCTCCCCCCGCTGTAATCTACTTGTGTCTGGCTTGTCATGTACCAGTAGATCACAATCTACTTCTTGACTGCCCCTGCTGTAGTAGGTGGGTGGGCGGGCTCAGCTGATAATGCTCGCTCTCACACATCTGGATTCACAGAGGCTCTGTTACTCAGACAGTGTGTGTGCCCACATCTATACATGCTGTTCAGATCCCTGAAAGCAGTGGAGTAATAGAAGTCCAAAGTGTATGTAGAGGAGGGAGAGCTCTGTGCCTCAAAGCCCCACCCCTGACCTCCCAAAATGGCAGCAGCGCCACTCACTGCTGGGAAATTCAAATGCCAGCAAGAAGCAGAGTGGCACAAGGGGCAGTCTCATCCTTAATTCCAGCTCAGGTGATTCTTTTGGCAGCAGCTGTGCTAGAATGGAGGAGTCTGGAGGTGCCAAAATTAAGGAGGGGACAGTCTGTTGCACCCTGAACTCGGAAGGAGCGTGTTCCATCTGTGTTCCACCTCCCTCCCCAGCCCTTATTTTTCACCTTTGCCTGCAGGCCTGTGTGCCAATCTGATGATCCACTCCTCGCTGGCTGTGTCTAGGGAGGGATGCCCAAGTCTCTGTTGCCTCCAACTTAGGAGACCTCAATACCCCCTTGGAGAACAGTAATTCTGGGGGGGAGAGGGTGGGGATGTGCTCTTGGATATTATTTATTATTATTAGCAAACATTTATATAGCGCAAGCAATGTACCTGGCGCTTTGGATACTGGCTCTTGGGATGAGCTGTGGATATTTGAGACATTAGTCACCTTGCTTGACTCTGCACCTTGGTCTCTGTTTGTGGCCTTATCCCATGGCTCCTAGGTTTGCCTGAGCAGGTAAATGTGGCGCCCTGGAGACTCACTGGGATGAAAGATATAAGCTTCCATCTAGTTGCATCTGATGAAGCAGGTTGTTGCCAGCAAAAGCTTGTGCCTCCCTTCCCCAATTAATCTCTAATGCGCCACTATGGGTAATTTCAGACGTTACGCCACCACAGTCAATCACGGTGAATCCCCCCATGGTGATTGTGGCAGCGTAACATCTGTTGGGCAGAAAAGAGATTACCGCCAGATGTTCACCCCCGGCAGGAATCTCTTTGACCATGCCTCCAGCCACCTGGAACTCCAGAAGCGTGGTCAAAGCGATTCCCGCCGGCGGTGAACACCCAACGGGAATCTCTTTTCGGCCCAACAGAAGTTACGTTACCACGGTCAATCACAGGGGGATTCACCATGATTGACGTTGTAACGTCACGTCTGTTACCACCCCACGGCCCGGAATCGGCGGACATTACCGCCACCGATTCCGAGCCGTGGTCCAGACCCTGGGAGGCAGGTGGACGGGCGCAGTGGCCAGTGCAAGCGGCCTGGGGAGTGTGGGGGTGGGGCTGTGCGGCCGCACGTTGCGCTGCGCGGCCCCTCCCCCAATCCCCCTCCGGAATCCGTCGGTACGTCTGTTGACTGGCCAGCGCGTTTCTGGAGGGGGGTGATTTCATGATTCCGTGCTGTGGCAGGGAGCTGCCGCTGCACGTCTGAAATTACCCTATGTCTCCTCTTTTGCCTGAGTATCAACTAACGCAGCTCCACATCTCCATACTCTAGGTTCACCCAGACACCCTTTGACAGAGGCTTCTTTGACTTCACCAACTGTGTCACTGTGGAGGACTGGCTGGATTCCATTCACCTGGGTCGCTACAAGGAGAATTTTGCTGTGGCCGGATACTCCTCCCTGGGGATGGTGATGCGAATGAGCATTGAGTGAGTCCAAAGCAGGGAGAGGGTCAGAATGGGCTAGCACCCCCAGACACACTCTCCCACAACAGTAGCTGTGCCCCCCTGGTCTGTGACCTTGTTAGCTCCTACAAGTTAAGTAGTGCCAGTCCTGTTTAGTGGTGGCTGCTGGAGAGACCCCAGGAAGCACAGAGGAAGTCTTTCTAATTGGTGCTCTGTGTGTGTGTGTGTGTGTGTATCTGTAGTGAACCAGTGCCCCGGGCGTGCTCTGCTGAAGGATGGGGTACAGGAGACTCAGGAGGAACCTTTGTTCCTGGAGTCAGTGTGGATGGAATCACCTCTTCACAGCTAGGGTCTCTGATACTGACAGTGTCATATGGCACGTGCTGAAATGCTTGTGCTGTGTTATGGCTTCTACGTTCCCACCCCTGACAGTACAGACATTTCAGTAGTGGGGGTAGCCACTAGGGATTCTCTATGCATGGGGGGATGCTTAGATAATATGGTCTGCCCTCGTAACGCTCAGCATAGAGATGCTTAGAGAATATGGCGAGGGTGGGGCTATGCACTCCAGTAATCTCTGGCTGCTGGAATGGCTCTTGGGAAGCTGTAACCAACTTAGAGCATTCCTGGGGCTACTGTAAATTTCCTTTAGTGCTGAGCTGGCACCTAGTAACATACATAACTCCCACCAAAGCTATGCCAAATGTAGGCCAACTGGCCCTGAAGCTGTAGCCCAGAGATTGTACAACACATCTTGCCTGTGGGTGTTTTCAGACGTGACAGGGTAGCTTCGCCCCGTCCCGAAAACAACCCAGAGATTCCCCGCTGGGATCACCCAGGCACGGCAAACAGACGTGCCGGGGATCCCGGTGGGGAATCAGGGAGGGGGCGGGGCCGCGCGGCGCAACGTGCGGCCTCACGGCTCCGCCCCCTCCACGCTCCCTCGCCGCCTGCCCTCCGGGGAGACGGGCGGGCGGCAAGGGCAATGCTGCCGCAGCGTCTGGCCAAGTTCACCACGGCCCGGAATCCTGCCAGGGATTCCGGGCCGTGATAGCCGGCCAGACGTTACTTTTTATTGATGCCCGCCTGGAATCACTTTCACCACGCTTCAGCGGATTCTTGCTCCGGGAGCCCGGGAAGCGTGGTTGAAATTGACCCCATGTGGGTATTCAGTGTGGCGAACATCTGGCAGCCGCCGAACAGACATGCAGGGCACAGTGACCACAGGTGGGTATTCACTGTGGTTCACTGTGATCTCATCACGTCTGAAAATACCCTGTGTGTTAGTGACAGCATATCTAGATACAGACACATGTGCACATGCACATATACTCTAAGTGAGGGAACCCATCATGCTACTCTTCTGTCCACACAGGGGTAATTGCTCCAGGCTCCTGCTGGCAGCATTAGCTGCTCACTCTGGATAACACTTTAAGGAAAACAACATGGGTGGCACTAGACTGACATTGCCTGTTATGGGAGAGCAGTGCTCTCTGCAGCTACCAGCACACAGCTCCCTTCATATTAGCATCCTTTGGGCAACTACTGTTGTACCTATTCCCTGTGCGGGGTTCACTGCAGGAAGTCCTTTCTTAGTGCCCAGCCTCACTATGGCCCTGCCACAGGCCTGGGCTGTCCAGCCTGCTAGCATGTGAATAGAACATCTTACCTGGGAGTGCTGAGTGTAGAGATGCTCAGGCCTGGTATTTTGGGAAGAGCCAATGACATGGAGCAGGTAAGGTGAACCAGGGGAAGACATGGGAGCCTACAGCCAGAAGTGGATATATTGGGAGGGCGGGGTTTGGATGGCTGCAGTAGCTGCCATCTAGACATTGTCAGGCTAACCTTCTGAAAAGACAGGCTCCCTGCCAAATGTGCTGATGCTAATAGGGCTTTCAGCAATATGCCAGAGCACAGCTAAGTGGAGAGGGCTTGCTGTGAGTCTGTCTGACGGGGTTATCCGAGGGCATCTCACTACAACTGAATCCAATTTCAGAGCCTCACTATGTCCTGGTATTAGCCTGTCAGGAGCCATTTCCCCCTTCTGCTTCCATCTTCTCACAGAATGTCACAGGATGATGACACCCCAATGTGTGATGGGGAGTGACAGCCAGACAGGGCCTGATAGTAGCACAGCTCCACTGCTAGAAATAAGAGCCAGAGCACTCTTACCTGCCTGGCATACAGTAATGTTCCACAGGGCTGGACCCAGGATCATTGCCAGGGCTTGGAGAAAGTGGGGTCACTTGTGATTGGAGGGGGACAGGGAAGCAAAGTGGCTGCTGCTGATGATTGTGATTTGGGGACAGAGTTGCTGGTGTTTGGTGGGGGAAGGATCATTGCTGCTCATGTGGAGCAGTCACTGTCACTGAGGGGGGACCAGGGTCTCTGGTGCAGAGGGGGGAAAGCAGGGCTATTGCTGTGCTGAGAGGGACAGAATCATAGATTTGTAGTGTTGGAGGTGATGCCAAAGACCATCTATTCTACCCCAACCCTTTGTTTCCCCAGCAAGATATTCTCTCCTACAGATAGGTACTTGTCCTGATGTTTTTTGAAACTATCTATGGAAGGAGATACTATAGTCTCTTTTGGCAACCTATTCCTTTGCTGGACTCTTTGTACAGTTAGCAAGTTTCCCCTAATATTTAAGCAAAATCTACGCTGCAGCAATTTAAACTCATTTCCTTTTGTTCTGCCTTCTGTGACATGGAGTAAAGTTCACCATTCTTTTGACTTCCTCTTTGGGCACTTTTACAATCGAGGTATTTAATTCGCGGTCTCGCGTAATATTTCAAAATCCTGCAAGGCGGGATTAGCTGAGACGGACGTCCGGGATCACGCGCTTTGAAGGTGGTTGCGCGTTGTTTGAGGACCACGAATTAAATACTTCGATTGTGAGGTATTTAATTCGCAGTCAGTAAATTACCCCCTTGTGTAAAAGCACCCTTAGATATTTGAAAACTTCTATCATGCCCTCTCCCCACCCCACCCCAATAGTCTTTACCCTAGGGTAATTATTTCAGGCTTTTCTCAGATGGTTTGTCTTCCAGCCCCTTTATCATCTTGATTACTCTCCACTTAATTTCTCAATGTCCTTCCTGAGTGTGGTGCTCAAAACTGACCCCACTATTTCAGGAGGGGTTTCACCAGTGCTGAGTAAAGCCTCCCAGGTCTTGGATACTGCAGTCCAAAATGGCATTTGACTTTTTTTGCAACAGTGTCGGATTGCTGACTTATGTTCAGTATATTATCCAGTCCACCATAACTCCCGAACCCTTCTCCCCAGTGCTGCTGTCTAATAATTTTATATTTCTCCATCTGTTTTTGTTCCTATGTGCAATACTTTGCATTTGTCTTTGTTAAATCTTATTTCCAGCCCAGACTCTAGGTTATCTATATCGTTTTGTATTCTAATCCTGTCCTCCAAAGTGTTTGCAACATCTCCCGGTTTTGTGACATCTGCAAATCTGATCCATTCCCTCCTCCAAATTATTAATGAAAAGGTTAAAAGACTGGATCAAAGATGGACCCCTGCAGGATTCCACTTGATGCCTCCACCTTGTTTCATACTAATCCACTAATTTGTGCTCTTAAGTGCAGCTTTTCAATCAGTTATGAACCCAACTAGTGGTAATTCCTTCCAGCCCACGTTTTTCTGCTTTCTTACAAAAATGTCACGTGAGACCACATCAAAAGCCTTTTTTTCTTTCTTAAAAATAGGCGCTAGGTTTGCTGTTCTCTAGCTCTCTGGGACCTCACTGTGATAATTGCTAGTGGTTCTGAGATTTCTGGGGATAATTCTCTCAGGATACTAGAATGCAGTTTGTCAGGCTCTATCGGTTTAATTTCATTCAAGTTAGCCAGGTATTCTTTGGTGTGCCCTCTAGTTACTCTGACCTGCATTCCCTTCTCAGCCTTTGTCATGTCATCTTTATTAAACGATTGGTCACGGCTTACATTTTTTGAAAAGACTGAAGCAAAATTGCCATTGAGCAACTCAGCCATCTTTGCATCATCTGTTAACAATAACACACCACCTACCCTGTTGAGCAGGGGACCAGCAACTTCCTTAGCCTTTCCTTTGCTTTTAATATACTGATAGAACCCCCTTCTTATTGTTTCTGATATCCCTTGCTAGTTGAAGCTCATTATTATGTATCTTTGCCACCCTGATTTTGTCCCAACATGCTCGTGCTGTTACTTGACACGTAGCACATCCTTCCATTACCAGTATGTTTCCCTTTTGGTCATCAGGGCATTCAAACGATGTTTGTGAAATCATGATGGCCTTTGATTCCTTCCATGTTTCATCTACATGGGTCTGACTTGTAATCCTGTCTCCAGTGTTACCTCTTTTAGAAGCAGCCAATCCTCCTGGACTTCTTTTTCTCTTTGCTTTTCCAACCATGGAATCTCGCTCACTTGTTCTCTCTGTATTGTAGAAAGTCCTTTTCTGAAATTCATTCTCAGCACTTCGTTGATCTCTCGCCTTCCTTTTCTTAAGATTGTGAATTCTGTAATTTCATGATCACTTACTCCCAAGATGGCCACCATCTTAATTCCTTCCTGTTGGTCAGAATCAGATCTAAAATGGCTGTCCCTTGTTTCCTCAACTTTCTGGAGATAACTTTGTCCCCTCTGCATGCTGAGAAATTTTTGGACACTCAGTTTTGCTGTCAGGGGACCAGGGCCGCTGGTGCTAGCAGGAGAGCAGGGCCACTGATGCTAATGGGAGAGCACAGTTGTTGGCACTGAGGAGGGAGCAGGAACAGTTGTGCTGGGGTTAATGTAGCAGGGTTGTTCACACTGACGGTGGAACAGGGACAGTGGTGCTGAGGGAGCAGGGTTGTTGTGCCGGGGAAGCATGGTCTGAGAGGGCGGGGGGGGGGGGTTGGGGGGGGGGGGGGGGGGGGGGGGGGGGGGGGGGGGGGGGGGGGTATGATCTGAGGAGGGAGCAGAGTCATTGGCAGAAGTAGAGCAAGGTCTCTGGTGCTGGGCAGAAGCAAGGCCACTGCCACTGAGGGGGGATCAGGCTCTCTTGTACAGGGGGAGCAGGATCACTAATAATTCTGCCTTTGTTTCCTCAGTGACTTCCGTAGTCTGGGAATCACACTCACGGGCCACCAGAAAAAGATCCTGAGCAGCATTCAGATTATGAGGTCTCAGTTGCTGAACACCACCAGCTCCAGGAGGCATCTTTAGCAGCATCCAACACAGCTCCCAGGCTTACCATGGCAAAGGGCAGCCAAGTGGCAAGCAGAGCTGGAGACTTCCCAGAGAGTTGGGCACCCAGCCAGGACCTGAGCTCCTCTGGCACCTTTCGCTGGGATTTATTCAGAACCAGGCTTTTCGGATCTGTAGGAGAAATCTGATGCCTCCTTTCTTCAGGCAAAGGTGGGAGCAGCCCACAAAAACCTGTTCATACTCCTCTCTGCCCCTGCAGGACTAGGCACAGCTCTCCTACAAGCTCATCGCACAGGCTGGCCTGGAGCTCATTTGAAAATGACACCAAAGGAGTTGGACAGCACAAGAGCAGCAGAACTGGCCCTCATCAGTGTATTGCACTGGAACCGGGGCAGAGACACCAGGCCAGATTGATCAGCCAGCCCTGCTGACAGAGCAGGTGCTAGAGAAGCTCCACAAACCGTGTGAGCCAGGGCCTCCCTCCCTCTCTCTCTTCTGCCTTGCCTGGGGTTCCAGGATCACTCTCTGCTGAGCCCATGATGAGGACTCAACAGAACTCGCTTCTGGCCCTCACAGCAGAAGGGATTCCCTTGGGAGGTGGAATGAGTGACCATGAACAAGGTGGGTGCGAGTAGCGAGAGAAACCCAGGCTGGGGACATCAAAGGGGTGTGTCCCCAGCAGGGCACAAAGCTAGCCAGCTAGCCTGTCCTCATTTCCTGAATCCACCAGCAGCGTGTGCCATTGTAGCCCAAAGCTTGGGCATGGCACTGTTTTATGCCACATGCTCAGGTGTTCCCCACTGCAGCCCAGAGCTGCTTCCCCTGTAGCCACTGATGTTCACTGAATTTTCCCCATTGTAGTCTCACTGAGGCAGTGTGGGGCGTTCAGGGCCACAACCCTCTCTTTCTCCTCCTGCAGGCTCTGAGGGGTTATTTCCAAATTCCATTTTGTTCTGTGATAGTCTCTAGAAGCACAAGCCTGGGCCAGCCAGTCTGCCTAAGGGGTTAAAAGTCTGATTCTGCCCAGGGGACAGTGGGACAGCAGCTGTAAACGCACAAACCCCAGCCACAGCAGAGGCATTTGCATAGTTGTCAGATCCATCAGGCCTCATTGGATGGATTCACCAGCCACATTGAAAGGAACTGTGACAGCTGATTGCCTTTCAGTGATTCCTGCCTTCTGTGGGTGCCCTCTCTGCTCCTCAGAAGTGTCCCCCACTCTGTTGGCAAATATGCTTCTTATACAGTGCAATGGGGCTAACACGCTGATTTTTGTTGGAGGAAATGAGAGAGACATGAGACGTGAAATGGGTGGCTAGGCCACAGACTGAGCAAGAGGACACTTGGCCTTGGCATACCTGACTTCTCTCGCCGTGTACATAACAATTTTCTACTAGGGTCAAACCTATTTTACTAGCTTCTGACTTTCAATACTCAAAAGCACAGTCTCAAAACACAGCAACCCCCACTTGGGGGGAGAACCAGCAGCATCCAAGCAGAAAGGGAAATTTTAACAAGACAGGCCCCTCCTGAGATGCTCCATCCACCTTCTGCACAGCAGGGCTGTTGCCAAGAGAGAGGTGAGAGGGACGTACCTCCCTGATTGTCGAGTTTTAAATGAAAAAGACCCTTCCATCCCCTTCGGCTGCTGCTGATGTCTGACTCCCAGTGAGTTTCCAGAAGTCCTCTAGCACTTAGGCTGTTGGAATCCCGTGTTTCTTTCTCTGGACTGACACAGGCATAAGTGGTGACTGGGTCTGACTTGGGGTCTCCAGGAGAACGGGAGGCTGGTTGGGGGAGGGTGGGGCTGGGGCTAAAGCCATTCCTAGACTGCAATAATCCTGGCTAAGCTGGTCCTTTCCTGGGCCTGGCTTGGCTTTCTCTACAGGGCACATACATCTGACTCTACTCTACAATTGTATAGCAGAGACTCTTTCTTCCTATGGAAGTTCCTTGTAACCAGAGATCGATGCAATATGTTGATTTTTTTTTAAATTGTCATTTCACTCTGCTCAGACCATTTTGCACCCTCCTGCCTCCCCCGAACCCTTTGAAGTTTGTCTACAAGATTCGCCCCACATGCACATGGGGTTTCCAAATAGTCTGGGGGCTGGCCAGGCCACGGCTCTTTCTGCCACACTTGGGGAGGTGAAGTAGGGCTGCTGGAAAGGCTTTGTCTCTCCAGATTTGTGATAATACCTTTGAGGAGGTTTGAGATTGCTGGTCGGGGGGTGGGGTGGAATGCCAGGAGGACCCTGCTCCCTGGCCTTTCTCTTATGTTCAGATTTTGCACCTCTTCCCCAGAGAATTAAATCTCTTCCTTCATGTAACTTGTCTGACTCCTTGTCTCTCACTGCTCCTGGCTGCTGCTTTTTGGAGGGCTAGGGGGTGCCAGCTGGGAGTCAGAGTTCAACTTGCTGCCCTTAGCTAGGGAGTCACTTATTGGTCACACCACACCCTTGCTGTTTCACTGTGAATCTTGTAACATTTGCTCCTGGAGCTGGAAGAAGCTCATCTTTGACTCCATCCCTCTTGACTGAAGGGGCACCTGGAGAATGCAACAGTGCTGTAAATGGAGGCTCGGGATGCCTAGAGAAAGAACCCAGAGGTTCCCGTTTTCAAATAGATTCCTGACTCATGATTTTTCAGCATCCAGGCTTGGCTGTACTGCCTGTCTGCTCTGCCTTTTCCTGAGCTCACACTAGAGGAAACCTGAGAGCCCTGTGTGTGTGTGTTGTATTCAATGGGCAACTTCTGTTCCTTTTCACCTGGCTGGGAGCGGAAGGGGGAAGCAAAGTGACTCTGGGTTTAATATCAAGTATATGCATGGGGTGACTACATGCACACCTAGAGCTAAAAAGGGATGCTGCAAAAATACCTCCAGGGGAGAGGTTCCCATGGGGATTTGTCACTCTGTCTTCAAACTTTCTCACAGGCCTTCATAAGATGGTCACACCCAGCACATGCTCACTGTAGGCAGCTTTATAGAGATGGGCGAACGCGGTTCAGAGTTCAAACTGAACTCAGTCTGTTCGGACATCCAAACTGAACATCCAAACCGAACTCTCGAATGACCGAACAGTTTGGTTGTGTTCAGATGTGTTCGGATGAGTTTGGGGGCAGGAAAAACGTCTTTTCAGGGCCAAATTTTTTTTCGATAGTGCTATTTTTGACTGTTCGGCCAAGTTTAGCCAACCCGAACTCGGCTAAACCGAACCATTGAACCCGAACTTGAGTTTCAAACCGAACATCCGAACCCCATTCTGTTCACCCATCCCTACAGCTTTAGTCCCTGCTGGTGCCCTCTCTGAGGAGGGAATGGAGTGACCATAATGCACAGGTGTGGCTGTGGGGAAGCTATGGGCAGCACATTGCATCACTGCTTTCTTAGCTCCCCTCCCAGCACGGGCAGTGACTAAGCCCACTCTGCTTTTGCTATAATCAGTTCTGTGGACCTGCTGCAAAGCACTTACTGCAGCCTCACAGAGCACTTTGGAAACAACTGCCCTAGGGAACTGGATGGAGAAAGACTGCTAGGAGGCTCTGTGTGTGTCCGTCTGTCCATCCCCGCCCCCCATAGGAATACAAAAGCAATGGGCCTAGGAGAAAGTGCAGAGACAATATGCTCTCCGGTGACTCAGATGGCATGACCAAGTGGCTTCCTCTGTAGCAGGGGAATCATGGAAAATACTCGGGCATTGTGTCAAGGTGAAATACTGAAGCCAGCCTGACCCTTTTGAGTAGGTTCTGGGAGCTGAGTGCCAGGCTGCACCCAGAAATGAAATAGCATTAAAAAGCCTAAGCTAAGAAAGTGTCACAAGAATCTCAGATCTGCAGGGCAAAGGGGGACACTAGCAAGAGCTCTGCTATGTATCTGGAATGGCAGAAAGGATGTTTCAGAGCATGGTACCTTGAGTGGATAGTGTGAACAGGCTCACACCTGTGTGCTGCTGTGCACTCAGGTTCATGCTGTCAAGTGGTTCTGGTTTTGACCTATAAAGCCTTAAATATCCTGGACCCTACATACATACATACCTAAAGGACCACCTCCCTCCTTAATAAGGAGTCCCTATGTTCTTCCATGACCTCTAATCAGCTGAGAGCACTCTCTTGTAAGTCCAATCATTAGCTCCGGTCCATACAACCTGGGCACGCAGAGAGGTGTTCTCAATGGCTACTCCACAGCTTTGGAACTCACTTCCCTTGGAGGCAGGTAAGACATTTATTTGGCCAGGCATTTAAGAGACAAGATTAGGTATTTTATGGGGTTTATCTTTTGTATTTTATGTTTTTATGATTGTACGCTCTTGGGCAGGGACTGTGTCTATCTTATTTTTTGTAAAGCACCAGATACATCGCTTGTACTATATAAATGCTTATAATAATAATAATAATAATTAATAATTAATTAATAATTAATTATGTTAGCTCCCCTGAGCCATTGAGGAAGGGTGGGATAAAAATCAAGGTATTAGATTAGATCATTGCAATCCCCTTAAGAGTATTCACTAGGATGATCACAGGTCCTATTCACCTACCTTTTCTGTGGCAAGAAGAAACAGCTCAAAGTTTGCATGCGACATCTCCCAGGCAGTGACAGCAAAAATTAGGCTACATCAGAATGAACTGTTAGGGTGACTATTATTATTATTATTTATTATATTGACTTATATCCTGCCCTATCCCAAAATTGGCTCAGGGAAGCTTACAACAATTTTTAAAATATTACATAAAATACATATAAAATAAATCCCACTCCTCCCTATACCCATGCCTGAGCCTTATCTCATCTCACAATAAAATACATAATACAATACATCGGGGAAAAGGTAACAAGTCTTTTCCTGGAGAATATTACCCTCCCCCTTTTGGTGACACATCACCCCATAAGGAACACAGATTCTGGGGTGCCCAAACGACAAGGGCCAGAGAGGAATTTGAGAGCCAGGTGAACCCTTGAAACTGAAAGGCCCCTCAAGTGAAGCATGAAACCTGAAAAGAGCAGGAATTAGATAAGGAGAGAGCCTCCTCCAGTAATCACAGGAGCACAGGAAAGAGAGGCCACTCCTTGGTTTCAAACAAAGACCCTAGCTTGGAACTCCAGATTGGCAAAATAAGCACAACAGTGGGCCCGCCTGTGCACACCTGGATGGAGCCAGTCTTCCCTGTTCCCCTATAGGAAAGCCCCTTAACCCCTGCAAGGGGCTTTCCTATAGCCCCTTAACCCCTGCATTTGTTTTCCCCACAACATCCTGACAAGATTTCCCTATTGACTCACCCTATTTTCCTAAAGACACCTGGAGCATCCTCCCAACCCTTCATTGAATTCTATTGTCACACCCAGGCCCATTTTGTTCCCCTCAGAATTAGGTCACCAAGCTAGGACTTTCTAGAATTTAGTCCTAAAATAGAAGATAGAAAGGTGACGCCCCCTCCAGCCCCTCCGTTCTGCCCTAAGAGACCCCCAAGAGTCACTCCCCCTGAGCACATGAACATCATCCTATAATAATCCAAACCCTGGCCCCCAAGAGCAGAGTAGTTCCAAACGCCACCAAGGACGCCTCTCCCAGACCTTGGTCTGTGTTCCCCACCGACACCTCTCAAACCCCCACCACCACCGTCTGAGGGTTACCTGTCTCACCCTCTACCTACAGGCTCAGCAAGGTAACTTCTCTCTCTCTCTCAGTTCCCTGTTTCTTCCTCTTCCCCCAACGCAGTGTGCACCAAGAATACCAGACTGGGAATGGGTTGGATTGTTCGTGGGTGGGTAGTGTATCTGTATGAGGGAGGGTGGTTATTTCAAGCTGTATAGCACCTAAGAATTGGCCTGTGGGTGTGTATCTGTGCAAGGGAGGGTAGGTGTGTGTATATGTGTGTCCCTTCTTTTTTTTTAATAACCCCCACCCCTTTTGTATTTAAGCAGTTGTCTGTGTATCTGGGAAGTGGGTGGGATAGTCCCGCTGACCAGGAGCGCACCCTGTACCTCAGACTGATCCTTGTGGCACATGGGGACCCCTAGTTCAGATAATTCAGCTAATTCCCCTAAATTTAAGAATTGGGTACTGACTCCCTAATAGTCACTCATGGAAGGGGGGGGTCTCCTGCTAACAATACAATACCAATTCCACCCCTCCCTGATCTTTAATTCATCCCCAAGCACCAAAAACCCATCCCTCTTCCCATCACACCAATTTCCACTCCCTTGTCTCACACACAAGGGAGTTCCCAATCCCCAGGCACTCCTCATGTCTCTCACCTGGGAGAGCACCCACCCCACTAGCCCGTACCTCTCCCTCTCACAGGGGGGGTCATGGCTGTATCCCACCCACCCCAAGCCATTCACAACCTAAATCCCCAGACTATTTAAAATATTGAGCCCCCTTCTATTCTCTACTCCCACCACAATCAAATCCCACTGCCAAAGGACAGCGACACCCTTTGGCAGTGCCACGTCTGGGATGTCTCCCAGGGGCACCTGTCCCCAGGCAGGTACACTGCTTTATAAGCAGGGACCCGAGTTGACTGCATTGCTGCAATTTGCAGTGATTTTTGCAGAATCAGCCAATCCTTGCAGAATCCTCACAGAATCAGTCGATCCTGACCATGGCCTGAGGGTAAACAGGCCCCTGGGAGATGAATTGTGGGTGGGTGGGGTCTGAAGGCCCTATGTTTGCGTGTGGGAGGTGCTGAAATTCCAGAGGATTTGAGTTGTGTTTGACTAGTAAAGTTGTGATTCTATGTCAAACCTATTGCAAATTTACTTCCTAGCATGTATAGTTGTGCAAATCAAGTTAATTATGCAAATTTTAATGCTCACGGTGAATTTGCAGAATTTGGCTTCACTGGTTGCAGAATTTAAGATTTTTTGGTGCAGTCAACTGGGGTCCTTGTTTATAAGTGGTGCTGGGCTAGCAGGGGTCATTTATTTATTTGTTTATTTATTATTATTCAAATTTATATGCCGCCCTTCCCACAAGGACTCAGGGAAGCTTACAATCATAAAACAACAATAAAAATTTGTACAATAAAACACTCCTTCCCTCCCCTCAAAATTCCCACCCTCCCCACAACCCTAACCAATAACTCAACCAACCCTCATCCACACCCACCACATGCTCTTCCAAATGTTTTATTATTATTATTATTAGACATTTATATAGCACCAGTCATATGACCTGGTGCTGTACAGAACATAGAATTAGACACGGTCCCTGCCTGTGGCTTACAATCTCAAAGACAAAGACAAAGGGGGGGGGGGAGACAGGGAGAGGGGACAGTGGGAGAGACAGAGGAGAAGACAAACAAACATTCAGACGGATGCGAAGTCTCAGGTGCGTGTGCTTGGCTTGGTTACAAAGAAGTTGGTAGCAGCAGTCAGCAGAGGAGGGCAGACAGTAAGAGTAAGGAGAAAGACTAGCGGGCATTGAGAAAGGCAGCATGGAAAAGGTGGGTCTTGAGGAGGGATTTGAAGGAGTGGAGGGAGGAGGCAAGGCAGATGTTGGCAGGGAGGGAGTTCCAGGCATGGGG
>QEPC01009527.1:403750-415366 GCA_003113815.1 Sphenodon punctatus
TAACAGGTCAGAGGGTAATTCATTCCCTGTTGTTCCAGTCCCCGTGACATACCTTGCATGTGGCAGTTCTGTCACCCTGGATGTAAAACCGCCAGACATCTGACAACTGGTGCCGAATGTCTGGGGGTGAAGCTGGCGAGCTCTGCCTCGGGGTCTGGCGATGAGTTGTCATCCTAGGCCTGGTCCTGGAAGCAGGGCTGGGCCCGGGGCCAGAATCTGATTCCTCTCGGGAATGGGAACACATAAAAACACCAAGAAAATATCATGCATTTATGATGATGCCTCTAAACCTCCCTCCTTGTGGGTGCTAGGGACGGCAACTAAAAAACCCCATAAAGCACATGCAAATCCTGCCCTCCCAGGAGTGCTAGGGGATGCTAGATATTGCAACTAGAAAGCCCCTGGCTGGCACATGCAAATCCTGCTGCCCTCCTTGGGGTGCTAGGGATGGCAACGTGAGATGTGACGCTGGCTGGAGGAATGACGATGCCCTTATTTGGGGGTGCATAGGGAATGGAATGGCAACTGGAGAGTGGAGACCTTTGATAGCCTGGCACATGTTTGGGTGGGGATGCTCATGCCTGACTGCTGTAAGAGTCCCCCACACTACAGTACCCTCTCTCTCTGTGGCAGACATCCGCTGCCACCCACTGTTGGCCACTGTTTGTGCCTGACTGATGCCCTCCACCCATGCACCCACCCGCACGCCAGTGAACTGAGCTCGCTCCAACTGATACAGCCTTTCTTGTCTTAAAAGTAAAAAAAAGGTTTACAAACCTGACAGGAATGGCAGTAGAGCCCACCGCTTCCTCCTCGTCCAAAGAGGAAGCCAGTGCCACCCGTGCCACAGGAGGTGTAGCAGGGGCAGCAGCCTCCACTGGTTCCTCCTCCTCCTCCTCCTTTTCCACCAGCAAATGTGCCCCCAGTTGGAGGATGCGAGCAGCCTTCTTCATATATTTTTTTTCAAAAACTCCACACAGCACACACCAACAGTCACCCACAACACACACCAACCACCAAAACACACAGCACAGCCAAACCCAACACAATCACAGCCAAAAACACATGAACCAAGCAGCCACTGACTCAAACACCCCCCCACTCGTCTCACAGCTCCACACGCACACGAATTTCCGGTTTCCGGTGTGATTTCCGGCTTCCTGCATGCTCGTGATATTTTTAGGCCGAACGCCGAACGCTGAATGCGATCTCGGCAATCCACCCGAACGGCAAATGGCCGAACCCGAACACATGAACCGAACGCAGTCAAACCGAACAGCCAAACCCAAACCGCGATCTGTTCACCCATCCCTACCAGCCCCATGATCTACCTTCAGGGTTCTGGGGCCTATGTTACAGGCAGGAAGGGCTGTCTATCCACTGTATCTAGAAGCTGCCACTCTAGCCCCAGGACCCACCATCAGGGTTCTGGGGCCCGTCATTCCACTCACAGAGAGCCATCTTTCTATCCACTGTCTATCCATCTTTCTATCCACTGTGTCTAGAAGCTTGCCTTCAGACGATTTGGAGCTGGCCCAGGATGATCCTGTACCCAACTACCTTTCGATCAGCTGTGGGAAATGGAGGCAATCGGCGATCGCCCGTCCCTTCTCAACAATGCTCGCCTATCTCTTAGGATCAACTGTTCATGTTTGCACATCCCTACAGATGACATTCCAAATCCTCTCCACTTCGCAGATTTGACCGATGGCCCATATCCAGTTGTGCAACCTGCATTCCATGCTGAGTTCCTTGAGGATTTCTGCAGTGATGACATACTCAGTTTGCTTGCCTTTGGACAATTTGGAGCTGGCCCAGGATGATCCTGTACCTGACTACCTTTCGATCGGCTGCGGGAAACGGAGGCTATCGGCGATCACCCGTCCCTTTGGAACAAAGCTCGCCTATCTCTTAGGATCGACTGTTCATGTTCGCACATCCCTACAGATGACATTCTGAATCCTAAAGAATCTTAAGCTTCTCCTACAGTCCAGGATCCTTGCTCTGTTGCTTTGCCAAGGTTACCAAGAAGTGCCAGGGAACTTCCACCCTCTTTAGCCGGCAGGCACCTGCCCCTGCCCAGCCCCCTTACCCCTGTCCCCTTAGCCTGGACCTCAATGGTCTTGGACTTTAAGGTGCTGATGGCTCCCATGCATGGGGTTGTCAATAAAGTATGTCACGCAAGGCATGCAGATTAGGAAAGTCGTGCCAATGGGTGACAATTGGGGATGAGGGGGATTGGTCACGTGACAGCATACCCATATGTTTGTGTCTCTGTCACAGTTATTTTGTATGTGGGTATTTAGGTAGGTGTGGGTGGGGAGTTTTACTTGCTTTGCTGCTCACCACAGTCTCTAGACCTCCTCCCATTTGCTTTCATTTTGCACATGGAGATGACCCCCAGGACTTGGCCTATATGCTGTCCATGCCAAGGGTTCTGTACCATGGACACCAGTGTCTGCTTCTTCCAGTGCCAATGGCCACCAGGCCAGGCCTATATGCTGTCTGTGCCAAGGGTTTGTACCCCAGGTTGCCGCCAAGCTCAAAGCCTGCCTCAGCCCACCTTCCTGCCTCTTGTTCCAAGGTGCCTGTCTGCCCGCCCAGGTTGCTGCCAAGAGAGAGAGAGAGAGAGTCCACCCACTGCTTGAAGGAGAGACAGACACGATCTCACCCATGATGTCACCTGCACTATGGCCAGAGAGAGAGGTTCCCAGCTAGAATGAGGGAGATGGGGGTTAGAGGGGGAGAGGTAGGTGTATCCAGCTACCCTGGCTGCCACCTGCCAGAACCAGGAAGAACTCCCATTAGTGCTCATGCTCCCAATGCCCATTGCCCACATCCAGCACACAGCAAACCTACCATAATGAGATGGAATATAACACATAACATTTTATATGTGCCTGTCTGCCTGTGTGAGTTCCTGTACCTGCTGCTACCACCTATCGCTGGATAGAATGAAGTGTGCACCATAGGCATTAGGCTGTCATTCCACTATCCCTGAATCAGTCATGCCCACCCATCCAAGAAACCATCAACGAGATTCTCGGACCATCATTCCAGTCACTCGGGACTGCATTCCATTCCAGTGCATCCAGAAGTCCGGTGCCCACACACCAGCATGCCCCCGCCCCAACAGCCTACTCCTCGGCACCCACCCGTGGATGCCCGCTGAAGCTGCTGATATAATAGCCCCTGCAACCACCAGCTCCCACTGCCTGAGGCCCACTGCCAGGGAGCCTGTCTCTCTCTCTGTCACACCCACCCACACAAACACAAGCCCTGCACCTCCTGGGGGGCTGTCTGCAAGTTGAGACCCTGCTTGCTGGCACAGCACATCTTTGGGTTAATAACTACACTACATGGGGTGGCAGGTGCTGCTGGTAGGGATTGACAAGCTGTATGCGATTCTGCCACCTGCCAGCCAGAACTTAAACACAGAAGGATAAAAGTTTGGACAGGTTAGCTCGTAACAACAACAACAAATATAACTTTAATACAACAACAACAACAACAACAAATTTATAAAACCAAAACCAAACATTTTTAAATAGAAAGGAAACTTATGCACTAGCAAACTAATTAGTCTTTTGGACTGCCCCCCGGAACTTGGGGGAAAGGCATGAGTGGTGCAGGGGACCTAGGGGTAGGGGCTGCACCTGCCGACATTTCATAGCCGTGTGCCATGGCATATTCTACGGCCCCTGCCACGGCTGCCCACCCATTGCAGACCGACTGTTGGAAGAGCTCCAGGTCGGCCCTCTCCGTGGAGACGTACTTGGAGACATACTCCGAGTATGCCTCCACCTTCTTCTCCCACAACTCGACCGCCTGGAACTGTTCCATCAGTCAGTCTTCAATTACCTGGAGGCCAGTAACAAAGTCCCGGCTGGTCCCCTGCACCTGGCTATGAAAGTCCCTTGCTGCTGCAGACTGCTCCTGGGGGGGCTCCACATCTGAGCTGGAGGGGGGAAGGCCGTACATGCCTTCTTTTGTGGGTTGCCTTCCCCCCCTTCTTCTGGAGCTGGGGCTCCACAGCCACATCGGAGTCCTTCACCTGACGCCTCACTTTCAGGCCATGCCTCTGCTCAATGTGGGTGATGAGCTCAGATGTGGCCCCCTCCCTCTGGCGCCGGAATATTTTGTAACAGTGCTAAAAAGAGCAGAAAAATATAGGAACATAAGT
This sequence comes from Sphenodon punctatus, assembly GCA_003113815.1. Classification (NCBI taxonomy): domain Eukaryota; kingdom Metazoa; phylum Chordata; class Lepidosauria; order Sphenodontia; family Sphenodontidae; genus Sphenodon; species Sphenodon punctatus. The sequence continues at coordinate 407,934 of QEPC01009527.1, forward strand.
AGTGCCATACTGTGGCAGACCAATGGTCTGCCAAGCCTGCCTGCATTCTGTCTCCACAAGTGGGTGGACTGGGTGGCCAATCTCTCTCTGCAGGGGACTTTCGTTCCTAACAGGTCAGGTCATAGGGCAATTCGTTCCCTGTTGTTCCAGTGCCCGTGCCATACCTTGCATGTGGTGATTCCGTCACCCTTGTCATAAAACCTCCAGACATCTGACTTCCAGCGCTGAATGTCTGAGGGTGTCACTGGCCATGGCGGTGACCTCTGAATAGGGGTCCTCCTCTTTGGCCTGGTCCTGGCAGCAGTGCTGGGGCCGGCATCCAATTCATCTCTGAAATGGGAACACATTAAGAACACCAAAGTAATATCATGCATTTATGATGATGATGCCTCTAGTCCTTCCTCCTTGGGGTGCTAGGGATTGCAACTAGAAAGCACATGCAAATCCTGCCCTCCCTGGGGTGCTAGGGGATGCTAGGGATTGCAACTAGAAAAGGCCTTGGCTGGCACGTGCAAATCCTGCCCTTATTTGGGTGTGTGTAGGGAATGGAATGGCAACTGGAGAGTAGAGAGCCTTGCTACCCTGACACATGTTTGTGTGCGGGTTCTGCTTGTGCCAGAGCCCCCCACACTACAGTACCCTCCCTCTCTGCCATACATCCACTGCCACCCACTGATGCCCACTGTTTGTGCCTGAATGATGCCCATCACCCACGCACCCACCCACACGCCATTGAGCTCACTCTAACGGATAGAGCCTTTCTTATCCTCAAAGTAAAAAAAAAGTTTACAAACTGGCAGCAACACCTCCTGAGCCCGCTGCTCGCTCCTCATTCGAGGAGCCAGGCACCACCACCGGAAGTGTAGTAGGGGCAGCGACCTCTAGTACCTCCTCCTCCTCAAGTGGCAAGTTGGCCCCCAGATGGGGAAGAAGCACTGCAGCTTTCTTCATTTAAAAAAATAATAATTTAATCACCCCCCCAAAACACACAGTCAGTCACCCACAACACACACCAACACTCACCAACCACCACCACAACAACAGCACACCTAAACACAGCCAAAACACACAAACCAAACAGCCACCCAGCCAAACACACACTCATTCGCCACACAGCTCCGCAGCACTCAAATTTCTGGTTTCCGCCGTGCTCATGCTCTCGCGATATTTTTTTCTGAATGGCCAAACCTGAACTGAATGGCTGAACTGAACGGCCGAACCCAAACCCAACGAACGATCTGAACGATGAACCAAATGGCCAAACCGAACGGCCAAACCTGAACCACCATCTGTTCGTCCATCCCTATTTTGTGGGGCAGCACAGCATAGTGAACATCTCACCTGGGGGTGGAGGCTCTTTCTCATCAGAATGCAAGACGTTAGTTCTCCTGGGCCAACCCTTCACTCATGCATGGCATTGCTCCTGGTCATTTGACACTTGGATGCAAGTCAAGGAGGTGTAAGTCCTTGGGAAGCCAGATCCAGTCCACTTTCCAGCAGTCTGACTATGCAAAGTCTTGCTCTCCCTGCTCCTGCCCCAGTAGCTCACCAGTTCTGCCTGCTAGTCTGCCCACTCCACCCATGCTGAAACCCAACAACACAGAGGTCCTAGGAAATAACATCAGGTGCTTCCACCCTACAGGACAAGGCAGGGTTCCCAGGCCAGGAGAAAAGGAGAGCCTGAGCTGCTCTGGATCTAGCAACTTGTGCCGAGGGCAGAGAGTGAAAGTGCCACTCAGGTGAGGCAGCTGTAACCTCTGCAGCAAGGGTGAGCTCTGTCTGGGCCCAGCCTAGGTGAGCATGGAGGTATATGCCCTACCCTCTCTCCCCACAATCCAAAGGTAGAGGAAGGTAATTTACCCCGTCTCTTTCCCACACCAGCATTGTGGCCTCCCCTATGATTGTCATGACTCACCAGGATGTTGTCAGTAACGACTCCTGTCCCAGGCATCTTCATTCTCCTCCAAGGAAGTGTCTGCACTATACCCAGGGACTCATGTTGACTACATTTTCCCCATTGGCATGACAGCAATAGGAAAAACACAGAGATCCAAACACACACACACACACACACAGCCTAGATCTGCATTAGATATAAATACAATATAGAATTTTCATTTGATATGGTTATACAATATAGAAGGAATAATTTCTCTCACAAGCCTCTATACTTCTAAGGAGCTTTGATAGAACTGGCTGTTGATTTGTTAGACTATCACCCTGGCAGTGGGTAAGTGGCCTCTCCCTGTTCAGCCCTTGCACTGGAGGGGCTGATTAATGCACAGGCCTCATCAAATATGGCACCCCCACCAGCCCCTGCCTGTTTGGCCACAGCAGCCCCTCATATTCCACCCCCACCCCCTCGAGCTTCCCTTGTCACAAGGTGTCAAAAATAGCAGCTGCAACAGGTGGAACCGGGTCAAGCTCCATTCACAGCACATGTAACGGGTAGCAGACAAGGCAGGCACCACCATCCCCACCCCTGGCCAGGCAGGGAATTAGAGAAATCAGACACACACACCCCCATTGATATCACCCCCTTCCCAGCTGTCTGACTCCTTGGGAAGTGGGCCACTTTCCTCTATGCCCGGTCTCCTTGCTCATTCCCCTACCTGCTCCTTTGCATCCTCTCACCCTCATGGTCTCCACCCCAGCAACCCCTTTCCTAACTCTGCTCTCTTTGCCCTTCTTCTACCCCCAACTCCTTCATCTTCCATTCTTTCATCTTCCATTCCTTCCCCACTCCCACTACTCTCTTTTACTTCTGCCCCTTCATTCACTGGTCTTTCCCCACTGTACTCTCCCATCCTAAGTCCTTTTTTATGTGAGCTCCTTCACTCTCCAAGCCTGCTCTCACTAGCTCCTTTCATGCCCCAGTTCCCGTTGGGTGCACACGGGCTGGGAGCGGCCCAGAACCCAGATCCTCGGGGTGAGGTCCCCCCGCAGCAGCCACCAGCATGGACAGTGTTGGGAGCACTTCACGTGGGCAGACCCACGCATGGGTTCCACAGGTGCACAGGCAGCTGCCACACCCCAGGGTAATCTGAGGAAAGCTTCACACAGGCAGTCATTCCACACACCCATGCCCTGCCCTACCCCAACCATGATCTTGCTCCCTGCCATAGGACACAGCCCCTGCAGTCATGGCAACAAGAAGCTGTGCAGGCTGTGTGTTGTCTTTAAGTAGGATAACCATATCATGTCCTGGTTTGGCTGGAACAATCTAGAATTCCATAGACTGTTGAAAACTGAAACAAATGTCCGGGCGAGTCAGTCCGCGGAGTGCAGGGTGCAGGCAGAAGCACTCCAGGAGCAGCGGCTGGGGAGGAGCAGCAGGATGGGTGTGTCAGGTGTCAGCCCAGGGAGCATGGAGTATGGGTCGGAGTGCTTCTGCCCACACTCCACAGTCCCCAGGCTGACTCCCCAACCTAGCTGCTCCTCTCCAGCCACTGCTCAGCTGATCAGGCCAGCTTCCCACTCAGCTTTTCTGAGTGGGAGGGCAGCAAGGATTTGCCTCAGAGTACGAAATAACTGCCCATGCTGCAGGTAGGTAGCTTGCCTCCTTATATGAAGACTGAGAGGGGCTAGGAACTAAAGCAGATTGGAAGCCACCATACACTCCACTCTGCATTGTCCCCCTCCCCCCACAACACTGCCTGCTGGACCATGAACTATGGCAAACTTTCTCTGTAGAGCAGTCACCTGCAGAGGGTTCCCACAAGTATATTACCATTTCTGGGTGCAGTATCACACACTTATCCCATAGGGTGCGAGTGTCAAACAACCCTCTCCTATAGAGGAACTGAGGGCCAGATTCAGAGTCCCAAAAGAGGTTCAGCGGGTCTGCAAGGGGCTCCTGATTGTGCCCCAGTGGCAAACACCTTGTGGACATGAGAGTGGTCCCTGACTGCACACACCCTCAGAGACTCTGTGGGATGGGAAAGGGTTTGCGATTGCTCTTCCAAGGACATTCTGAAGTTGGGAGGGTTCTGCAACACCCCCAGCAATAGAGGCTCTGTGGGGCAGGAAGGGATCTCCAGTTCTCCCCTCGTAGATAGATGTCATGTGGGGCTTGACGGGGCTCTGAGTGCAGCTCCCCAGAGACATGGGGTGGGGTGGGGTGGGGTGGGAGGAGTTTGTTTGCTGGCTGTCACCATCTCCCTGATGCTCTGAGCCAAGTCTTCTCCTCTCCCTGCAGTTGGGGCTGGAAGCTCTGCTTGCTCCTCGCTCCCCTGCCATGAGCAACATTTTATTTTTTACAATAACCTGCGCCCACCTTGAAACACCACCCCACCCCACCCCACCACCATTGAAACACAGTGTCCTGGATTTCCTTGAAAATAATATAGCCACCCTATCCTTGAGGGCTCCTGTGGGGGCAGGAGGTCAGGTGGGGCATGTTCCCTCATGGGATTTGCTCAGGGCAACTCTCTCTGGTGGTTGTGGATCATTCACACAGGCAACGAACCCATGGGAGCCTGTTTCCACGCGTTGAGCCAGGTTAACCTGCACTGCAAGCTTCGCTTTCCCAGGAATAATATGGCACAGGACTGCCCCAGAGCGGCCCCAGGGCATACATCTGGAAGCCAACATACAGATGAATCTTGGATTTCTAGGAGCCAGTGTGTCTCATTTGTTAACACCCTTTCCCTCACATAGCCCGTGAGTTCTCCCACAGCACACTTAGAATGATAAGAATATAAGAAGTACCATCAGACTGGGTCAAACCAATGGTCGATCTAGCCTAGCATCCTGTCTCTGACAGTGGCCAACTTCAGTTGCTTTAAAGAAGTGCACAATAGGTCATAATGGAGTGTATTCTACAAAAATGCCAGAGGTAAAGTAAAAACTAAGGAAACTGCGAGTCCACTTAGTAAAAATTGTAAACTCTTTACAGAAGACACAAGGAAGGTGGAGCTGCTCGTTGACTACTTTGCTTCAAAATTAATAAAAAAAGTAAATGTGACCAGACGGGTGTGGTGAAGTAACAAGCATAGTGGGAGAAGGGATGCAAATCAACCTACATAAAGAGTGCATCAATGAATATTTGATGAACCTGAATGAATACAAGTCAGTGGGATCTGATGAAATGTATCCAAGAGTGTTGAAGAAAGTAGTTATATAAGAACGTAACAGGTGCCATACTGGGTCAGACCAATAGTCCAACAGTCCAGTCCAGGATTTCCTGCCTTGTATTGGTGCAGGTGTTTGCCGGTAAAGCCCTGTGTGGGGGAGGGGGGGCTTTCAGATCACCTGCACCCCGCACATATCCTGGCTGCGCATTCTGTCCTGCAGCCAAAATATGCAGGGAGAGGGGAGATCTGAAAGTGGCCACAGTCTTTGCCCCTTGTTCCCAAGGGTTCCCATGGGTTGTGGCTCTCTGTTCTTGCCACTGCCAGGCTTGGGCGTAGCCCCCTAATGTTTTCCTGGCCTTGGCACCTCACCTCATTTCCCCAAGGTGACCCACCCATAGGGATTTTGGCTTTCCTTAGAGGGCTCCACTTGCAAGAACTCTTCTGCCAATTTAATGACCCTCTCAAGTCCCTGTGGTTGGTGGTGTCGAACCCAAGCCCCCATTGTCTCTGGTAAACTTCGCATATACTGTTCTGCTATTACCAAGACGTTTTGTTCTACAGTCCTGCTTTTAGGCTTTAGCCAACAGGTTGCCCAGTCTATTAGTGTCCTTATTCCACTCCTCACTGGTGGCTACATGCTAAAAAATGTCCAATAAGGCAGCATGGTCCTCCTCAGGGGACATTTTGCAAAGCCACAGCCAAAGCATTTTATGAACCCACCATAGGCCCCCGCTGTCAGGCTTTGTAGGATCCCCTGGTTCACCCATGCCTGCTCCATTACAAAGTTCTGGAGTGCCTTTTGTTGCTCTAGCTGCCAGTCCATTTGCATTTGCAGCTGGGCTTACTGGATCTGCAATTGCACCTCCTGCGCTGCTTGGAACATCTGCTGCTGGTCTCTCATTAGCTGGAGAAGCTGCTCCATCATGATGCCAGGCTCTCGGTTGAATACTGAGACAAGCAGCTCCCAGACAAGCCCCCCTTATATAACTACTTTCTTGTGAAGGATGGCCCTTGTATCAGTGTGGTTCATTGCAGGATCAGGGCCAACCCACTGCTTTGCCCCTCAGCTCACCACCCAGGATCAGGCAACAGGTGTTCAGTTCAGGATAACACTGCTTTATTGCTCCCATCATCGGGTACACCCAGCTCCCTGGCCCCTTCTGGGTCCTGGCTTGTACCCAGGTCCCCCTTCACCCCCTCTGGGCTAGGCAGGCAGTAGCCTCCCTTCCCCACTCCCTTAGCAGCATCCTTCTGTGTGTACCTTGGTTTCAGGACTCTGGAGAGCAGCGAGAAGGCAAGGGAGAGTAGCAGCCAGTGATGTGCACCCTTTGCCTGTCCTAGCTCAACTGACTCCAGTCAAGCTAGGCCTCCTTTTATATCCCTGCTAAGGGACGGGGTTTCAGCGACCCGTGAGCTGCTCTTAAAGGGCCAGCACATGTGCTTCATAGACCTATCTTCCAAGAACTTATCAAATCATTTATTAAACCCAGCTATACTACTGGCCTTGACCACATCCTCTGGCAACAAATTCCACAAATTAATTGTGTGTTGAGTGAAAAACTACTTTCTTTTATTTGTTTTAAATCTGCTCCTAGTTAGTTTCATGGAGTGTCCCCTAGTTCTAGTACTGTTTGAGAAGATAAATAACCACTCCCCTTTTCCTCATTCCACGCCACTTATGAGTTTATAAATTGCTATCATTTCCCCTCTCAGTTGTCTCTTCTTCAAGCAGAAGAACGCTAGCTTATCTAGTCTCTCTTTGTAGGGAAGCTGTTCCATACCCATTATCACCTTTGCTGCCTTTCTTTGCACCTTTTCCAGCTCTACTATATCATTTTTGAGATGGGGTGACCAGAACTGCACACAATATTCAAGGTGCACTTCTACCATAGATTTATACAGAGGGATTATGATATTTTCTGTTTTATTCTCTATCCATTTATGAATAATTCCTAATATTGGGTGTTAACTAGGGCTGTAGCTTAGCCTTTGGAAAACTTCAGAAATCACCCAAATTTCCAGTCTTTGCTTCTGAACGGCTGATTTCTGAAGTCCAGGGATCAAGGTTGTTCCTCGGAAAACTTTGGAAAACCTCAGAAGCCTCTCCGTACGTGTAGCTGGAGTTGAGCTTCTGGAAGTTTCAAGCCAGGAACTGAAACTTAGTGCCATATTTGGTAGAAGGGGGGTATAGAAGGGGACAGTTGAGTCACAGTAAGCCAGATGGCAAGTACTGACTGACTGGCCAAGCCAAATGGCAAACGAGAAGCCTGCAGGGGGAAGACCATCACCACCTACCTGCTTGTTGCTGGTGCGGGGGGGCTTGCCTGCCTCGCCGCCGCCGCCGCTGTTGCCACCGCC
>QEPC01009527.1:415466-431052 GCA_003113815.1 Sphenodon punctatus
AGGGCCGCGGCTGTGGAACTCCCTTCCGGAGGAAGCTCGCCTGGCCCCAAGCCTTTTGACATTTCGGCGGAACTGTAAGACCTGGCTGTTTGCCCAGGCCTTTGGGAGGGAGGGTGGGGGGGGATGATTTTAGTCCCCCACCCATTTATTTATTTGTTCTTTGCTAGCCCTGTTTTATATGATATATTTTATATGTAATATTTTTAAAGGAATTTTATTGTTTTTATTGTAGAATTGTTGGAAGCCGCCCCGAGCTGCGTTGCAGGAGGGGGCGGGGTATAAATCTGAAAAATAAATAAATAAAATAAAATAAATAAGTAAGTTTTGATTGGCTTGCAAGTTGCAACCTTGCACGGCAAAAAATAAAAGTAGCTGCAGACAGAGTCATTTCCCATTCTTGGTTAATTTGGTTGTGTGCTACACTGTTAATCTGTAAGTAATCTGCTGGGGGGGAGGGGTGCCTGGCATGGCATGGCATGGTTTGGCCTGGCCCACCAGTCCATAGGGCCAATGGGGGAATATGTCTTCCACCATGTCATGTTTTTAAAATAATAATAATAATAATTGTGTGCCACATTGCTAGCTCCAGTACTGCCTGCCGCTTGCTTGGAACTTAGCACTGGCAGCAGCATGAGGCAGAGGGATCTCTCTTCCTGGCTCCACTTCTCCTTGCCTGGGCTGTTCAAGTTACGAGTGCCACAGACATGCCAAGGCCAAGAGCCTGTGTGTGTGTGTGTGTGTGTGTGTGTGTGTGTGTGTGTGTGTGTGAATGTCTGGTTTCTTAATTTTCTGACTGCTAGGCTGGGTAGCTTTTGGTGGGATTTATTTCTCCATGCAGTTACATACTGTTTTGTGGGGTTGTTGTAATGTATTCTTTTTGAGTGAATGTCCCATTCTTGCTAGCCTGCTTTTTTGTGCACTGCTTGGTTGGCATAATGATTAAAGTGGGTGCACTCACTGCTCATGGTGGGCCATGCTGTGAGTACACTACTTTTGGGTTTGGGTTTTTTTTATTTCTGCATGCATTTGCACTTTTGTGGGGTTGTCTTCTGGGGTGATTGTCCCACTCTTGCTAGCCTGCTTTTCTGGGTAGTGCTTTGGCTGTGTGTTCAAGAACTTTGCCAAGACGTGACCAGCTGGGGCACTGGGGGAATACTTTCTAGTTTCTTCCAGAGTGACAGGGGGCTGAGAGCCAGTTGGACTTGCCCCACAACAGCTCCCCCCACCCCTCAGAGCCGAGCCAGAGTTGGATCCAGGACTGGGACTCCTGGGCCCCTGGTTGGTTACCCTCTCCCCCCCTCCCGGTGGCAGAGGGAGAGTGGGACAAGGCCAGGGGTTTCCCCCAGTGGCCTCGGGGAAGGGTTCTGACCCCGGCAGGGCTGGAGAGTGGTGTGCCTCTTGGCTGCCACATCCTCAGCTACTCCAGACTGACAGGGGTCTGGGAGCCAGTTGGGCTCACCCTGTGACAGCTGCCCCCCCCCCCGAGCCAAGCTGGAGTTGGTGCCAGGACTGGGACCCCTGGGACCTCAGTTGATTACCCTCTCCCCCCCTCCCAGTGGCAGGGCTGAATAGCAGTGAGCCTGTCAGTCGCCGCATCCTCCACTGCTCCAGAGTGACATTGGGCTGGGAGCTGGTTGGGTTTGCCCTGCAATAGACCCCCCCCCGGAGCTGAGCCGGAGTTGGAGCCAGGACTGGGACTCTTGGGCCCCCGGTTGGTTACACTCCCCACCTCCCAGTGGCAGAGGGAGAGGGGGTGGGGCCAGAGGTTTCCCCCGGTGACCTCAGGGTGGGGTTCCGGCCCAGGCAGGGTTGAAGAGTGGCGTACCTGTTGGAAGCACTGCAGGTGCATGCTGCAGGCACATGCTGCAGGCACGTGCCAAAGGGTCGTGCCAAAGGGCCCCAGCCTGAGGGACTGGGGTGAAAGGCTGGGAGATTTGGGTAGGTGGCAATCAATAGGAGGATTTGAGGGTTTTTATGTGGGGGGGAGATGTGGGGAGGCAGAGGGTAAGGGGTTTTATTGTACTATGTTGGAATGGTGGGTGGGATGTTAGGAAGGATGGTGAGTGATTGGATTAGGGTAGGGGGATTGGGAAGTTATATGGGGGAAGGAGGGAGGATCTCCCCTGCTGCCAGGGTGGGACAGCCAAGGAGGGGCTGGGCAGGTTGGGCGGGGGGGGGGAACGATCATAGGGGTCATGATAGGATGGTGGAGATATGGTCCTAAATGCCTGACGGAACAACCAGGTTTTTCAGTTCCTACGGAAGGCCGGGAGGTCTGGGGTCAGACGGGCCCCCACCGGGAGGGAATTTCAAAGGTGTGGTGTGGCCACCGAGAACACCCTATTTTGTGTGGTCCCCAGAAGAAGCCGGGGGACCTCCAGCAAGGTGCCCTCGGACGACCGTAGGGGCTGATCTAAAAGCCGGGGAGAGAGACGGTCTCGCAAATAAGCAGGGCCCAGGCCATGTAAGGCTTTATAGGTTAAAACCAACACTTTGAATCAGGTCTGGAAGACTATTGGCAGCCAGTGCAGAGATTGGAGCACTGGTGTAATGTGCTCCCAGCGGCCCAACCCCACCAGGAGCCAGGTCGCTGCATTCTACACCAGCTGCAGCTTCTGAGCTGTCACCATAGGTAGCCCCACGTTGCCTTTAGCAATAAGGCAACAACTGTCCAGGAAGCAATCCTGGACCATGCCACTGACCTCGCATGTATTACAGAAACCTGGCTGGACAATGAATCAGGGCCTATCTTGGCTGATCTTGTTCCAGCTGGGTATTCCGTGCAGCAGTCAGAGGGATGGGGGAGCAGTGTAGCCATGATTTTTAAGGAGGGGTGGTCTGTGAGGAGGTATCCTGTGCAATCCATATTGGGTACTGAGGGTTTTCATCTTGTGTTTGATTTGGCAGGTGACAGCTTGTGAATACTGCTTGTATGCCGTGCGCCTACCTGTGCGGCAGCCTCCCTGCACGCTCTAGCAGAGGTGGTGTTGGGTGGTGGTGGTGTGGTCCCCAAAGACAGTAGTCTTGGGGGACCTCAACATTCATGCCGATGCCGACCTTGCGGGAGCGGAGCATGAGTTCATGGCCGCCATGACAACCATGGGCCTGTCACAGATGGTTATCGGCCCGACACATCAGGGGGGACATACCTTAGCCCTTGTGTTTTGCACCGGCCTTGAGGTGGGTGCTCTTTTAATGGGGGAGATACTAGCCATGTCCTTGTCATGGATGGATCATTACCTCCTGCAGACCTCGCTCCTGGTGCATGTTTGCCCTTGGAAATGCGCAGAATTGATTTGGATGGTTCGCACCCAGAGGATGATGGAACCGGAGCGGTTCCGTAATGCTCTGGGGGAGTTACCTTCTGACCTTGATGACCGTCTCATTGATTACCTTGTGTTGTGGAACAGCTTGCTGACTGAGGCTATTGATCAGATGGCTCCTAGATGTCTGCTGCCCAGGTGACAGCTCTGAAGGCCTCCTTGGTTCTCCGAGGACCTGCGGTTGCTGAAGCGAAATGGGAGGCAGTTGGAACATTGGTGGCATCGTTCACGTGCTGAAGCTGACAGATTGCGGCATAGAGCCAGTTTACGAGCCTATGTCATGGCTATGTGGGCAGCAAAGTGGGAGTTTCTTGCTGCTCTCAAAGCATCCATTAAATCTCGTCAAGTGGAGCTTTTACGGGTTGTGAGGGAGCTAGTCAGTCCATCCTCCCTCAACCTTGGAGTGGAGTCATCTACTGCTCGCTGTGATGTGTTCTCTGCACTGGCTGCCGGTGGTTTTCCGGGCCCGATTCAAGGCCCTAAATGGCTTGGGCCCTGCCTATCTGCAAGTCTTCCTCACTCCCTGGGTCCCAGATCTGCTCCTGTGGCTATCCAGGGGTGCCCTGCTTGAGGTCCCCTGGGTTCTTTGGGGGGCCACGAAGGGGAGGGCATTCTTGGTGGCCACACCAGGGTTGTGGAACGCCCTTCCAGTAGAGGCCCGGCTGGCCGGGGATCTTCCCTCCTTTCAGAGATGTTGTAAGACCTGGCTGTTCCACCAGGCGTTTGGTGGGGGAGATGGGTAAGGGGGTGGAGTGGGGATAATGGGGGGGGGGGAAACGTGATTTTCTCTTTCCTCCTTTTATATGACTTTAATTGATATTCATAGTATTTGTAAGTTGCCTGTGGCAGGAGGGGAGGGGTAGAAAATGTTTTAAATAAATAAAATAACGAAATAATATGGTGATGTGGGGGCGGGGGGGGGGGTTGCCTTGCATAGGTAGGTTGCACATACAATGGAGGTTTTTTGGGGGGGCATGCTTGGTTTCTTGTGTGTATTTGTTATGGCTGCTGGTCTCGATGGTGGCACCCATGGCGCCATGCACAGACAAAAAAAGCTTATTGAAACTTGAATGATCAGTTTGATTTGCTTGCTAATGTAGTCTTTGGACTTTATTTTGGTGGGGCACCCCAGTCCAACCCCCTCCCACCCACCCACCCCTGAGCTTCCAGCCATGCATGTGTATCATTCACATGGCATTCTTGGGGGTGGGGACTTGTGATCACGTACACTTTGGGGGTTTTAATTACATGGTGGTGGGGGAGTGGGTGTTTATTTTGTGCTGGCTCCTGTCTCTCTCACTCTGTCTTTCATCCTGCTGGCAAGTGCAGCAGGCCAGGGAGTGGGACCATTTACGCTCTCGCTCTCTCTCTCTCTCTCTCTCTCTCTCTCTCTCTCGCTCTCTCTCTGTGGTGCACCCCAGTGCCACCCAGGTGCCTTGAATCATGTGGGACACAAAGGACCCAGTCATGAGGGTCAAACTTTGGCAATATATATGTTTTTTTTGCGGGGAGGGGTTGTGCCACGCCACCACCCTCCTGTCTTGCTTCATGTATAGGGGCCAGCCCGTGGTAAATGGGACCACTCCATGGAGGGGGTGGGGGGAGGGCTGCTGGTTGTAATTTGTTAACATAAAACATGGTGACTTTCTTTTGGGTTGGCTCGTGTGGACACAGCTCTTCTTCCTGCTGACAGGGCAGGGCACATCAGGGACCATGTGCGTGTGTTAGACGAACCATACGGAAAAGACTAGGAGAGAGTTACTCTCCTAATCTTTTCTGTATGGTTCATCTAACACACATACACACACCCCCTACCACAGACCTTGGATGTACTGTACCATGCATGAAGGCAGGCAGAGGCATAGGTGGGCTGGTTATATGGTTTGTTTTTTGCAGGAGCTTGTGGCAGTGCCTGCTGCTGGGAGAGCAAGGAGGACTACTTGCTCTCTTGCTCATCCACCCACCAGGCTCAGAGTGACCTTGCATGAGAGCAGGGAGGTGGGGGAATATTTGCAACAATGCTGGGTTGGTTGTGTCTGGGAATGGGTGCTTGCCTGGCACATCTGATTTCTTTTGGATGTCATTGCCTACTGGCAGGGGCCTGTGGCACACAGAAGACTGAGCTTGTGCACCGTAGGGGCATAGGGGGATACTGGGGACCATAGGGCATATTGGTGGGGGCAGGAATTGTGTTTCTCAAACTGGCCTTTGAATAATAATAGTAATAATTAATAATAATAGTTGTAGAGTAGTAGTGATGCACACTTTCTGTACTATTTCTCTACAGTACCTTGGAGTTAGAGGACACCTTTGTCTTATCTTCTTCTACAGTATTCAGTGCAAAGTTGTGAACTAAGCCCCTAGTTGAGAGATGCTAGGGCCATTGCTGGTGGAGGTGGTCAATGCCTCCCTTCGGGAGGGCAGAATATTGGGGAGGTTGAAGGAAGCTGTGGTATGCCCTCTGCTCAAGAAACCATCTCTGGACATTGACTCCCTTGCCAGCTATCAGCCTGTCTCTAATATTCCCTTTTTAGGGAAGGTTATTGAGTGGGTGGTGACCCAACAGCTCATGGGGCACTTGGACCGCATCAGTTTTTTAGATCCTTCACAGTCTGGTTTTCGCCCAGGTTATGGCACTGAGACTGCATTGGTGGCCCTGGTCGATGACCTTCACTGTGAATTGGATCAGAGTTGATCCACTTTACTGATTCTATTAGATCTATCAGCAGATTTTGACACGATTGACCATGAGATGCTGGTGACTTGCTTGCGGGACTGAGCAGGGGTTGGTGGTACCGTTCTCGAATGGTTCTGCTCTTTCCTGTCTGGAAGGACCCAGCATGTGGTGTTGGGAGAGCATTCAACATCCCCCCAAGGCTTTGTGTGTGGGGTCCCGCAAGGTTCCATTCTGTCCCCTCTCCTGTTCAAAGTGTCTATGCAGCTGCTGGGTGAGGTCGTGAGAGGGTTTGGTATACAGTGCCATCAGTATGCCTATGACACTCAGTTATACCTCTCTTTTTTATTCGACCCAGCAGTCTCGGTGCTTACTCAGTGCTTGGCAGCTGTCGGGGAATGGATGAGGGCAAGCCGTCTGAAGTTGAATCCTGACAAGACAGAGGTGATGGGGTGAGGGAGTTGGTGACCCCCATCATTGATGGGGTCTGTCTCTCCCTGGTCCCACAGGTTTGAAATCTGGGAGTACTCCTTGATTCCTGGCTCTGCCTGGAGGCCCAGTTGGTGGCTGTGGTGAGGAGCACTTTTTGTCAATTACATCTGATACGGTGGTTTTGGCTCTATATCTCAGAGTCGAACCTGGCCACCATCATCCATGCCTCTGTTACCTCAAGAATGGATTACTGCAATGCGCTCTTTGTGGGGCTACTCTTGGTGATGGTTCGGAGACTGCAGCTGGTGCAGAATGAGGTGGCCTGTCTCTTCACGGGAATATGGCACCAAGAGCATATTACACCTGTGCTCCACACTCTGCACTGGCTGCATAATGTCTTCTGAGCCCAATTCAAGGTGTGTTGGTTCTAACCTATAAATCCCTATATGGTCTAGGCCCCACTTACCTGCGAGACCACCTCACCCTCGTGTTACGGATTGGCCCCTGTGGTCCACCAGGGGTGCCCTCCTTCAGGTCTCCCAGATTTCTTATGGGGACCATGGAAAGAATGTTCTCAGTGGCCTCCCCGAGGCTGTGTCCCCAGATCTCCCTTCCTTCCATCATTGCTGTAAAACCTGACTGTTCCGCTAGGGTGTGGGCGGGTGTGTGTGTGTGTGGGGGGGAGGGGAGGGTAGTGGGAGGGGAGTTGAATGGGTTTTTGTTTCTTAGCCCCAGATTCAGTTGTTTTATTATGCATTTATATGTTTTTATATTGTTCTTTTATATGATTGTTGTTAGCCTCCCTGGAGGTGTCTGAGGCATGAAGGGAGCAGGATATTAAATTTTATTAAATAAATAAATACATGCAAAGGGGATTGAGTCATTACAGTTTACACAGACAAAGTATGGCAAAAGTAATCTGGATTATTGGAGAGTCCTATGTTAGACGATCGGAGCAGTTTGTCAGGGAAGAGAGGCTTCACTTTACCTCTGACAACAAAATCTATAACATCTACTGGTTCAGAAAAGGACAAATAAGATGGCATGAGATTCTTCCCAAACTGGAAGATATTAAGAGGAGAAGTTCTATTCCACCTCCTTCTGGGATTGTGATCCACTGTGGTGGAAATGATTTGGGTCAACTCACTGGTGTTGCTTTGTTGCAAGCAATGAAAGCTGACCTGAGCAATATCATGGAATCATTTCCAAACTGCAAGATATTAGTCTCTGATTTGATCAAGAGACAATCTAATAGATACACAGGGAATAAGGTTGTCAAGCTTAGGAAATTGATGAGAAATATAAACAAATCAATCCATGGTTTTCTGCACCATTGAGACATGGATGGATACAATTTGGCATAGGGATTTCCAGAGATTTGCTTTCACTGTATGACAGTGATGGAGTCCATTTATCAAGAGCAGGACAGAATCAATTTTTTACAGATCTCCATGAAAGCATTCTGGAAAATGCCTAAATTATGCTCATTCAGAGCAGTTTTCTTTAAGAAGTTTATGGTTCTTCTAAGAGATATTCCACCAGTTAATAATTCCCAGAAAGACGTTAAAAAGATGTTTTCTTTTTCTCCAAAGTTAACCAGTTAACCTAGTTTTTAACTAACTAAAAACTCTAAAAATATCAATTTTGTATTATTCAGGGGAGTGTGTTTTTGTTGTTGCTGTCCTTGTCCTCAGTTGACACAAGCACCTCCAGTATTCCCCTCACAGAACAAGTGGACACTTAAGATTATGAGGAGGCCATTCATCAAGTCCATGTGGCGAATGCAGAAAGTGACCAGTCCACTTGATGGTGAATGAGGTCACGGTGGGTGGGTGATGTTTGTGATGATGTATATCTCTCAACCGTGCACTCTGCTGGATTCTGCTTGGCTGTAAGATGGAACTTTGGAAGAAAGTAGGGATGGGCGAATGCGGTTTGGAAGTTTGGATTTTGTCCTGAACATGGCTTGTTCGGACGACCGAACCCGAATCTGAAAGCGAACTGACCGAACAGAACTCAATTCTACCAGTTCGGTCAGTTCGGATCACATTTGGGTGAGTTTGGGTAGCTAAAACGTGGTGTCAGTGTCAGGTCACTGGAAGGTCAAATGTGGCAGGGAGGGGGAGTCAGCTGACTCAGCTGAGCAGCAGACTTCCAGACACCAGGGGTGGAGGGTGGTGACTGGTTTGGAGTAGCAGCCAGCCTGCCCAATCACCATCCCTTTTCGCCTCAGACCACTGACTTCGCAGTCTGTGATTGGCCATGGGCCTAGGCTGCATGGAGCCAGTGGGGCTTGCGGTGAGGCGGGTGCAGCAAGAAACTGTCTGCCTCCCCCCTTCCCAACAACTTCTGCGCTAGTCACTGTTCCTGAACAGCAGACATTTCAGAAGGCTCCCTCTCCCAGCATTTCCAAGCTCCTGCCATCCTCCTCCCATTTCACCCATCCAACCCATCTATCCCCATATTCTCATTCATTTATTTAGTTTAGCTTAGATAGATTAGTGGTTATTTTTTGTTTTTACCCCTCCCCTTGTTCCCTGTGTTCAATCTTCCTTCCTCCCTCCCCCTCCATTGAATCCTTTCACTTTCCCATATATTTCATCCCTGATTCCCTTTCCTTCCCCTGTTTTTTTCATTTAGAGTAGGAAGGATTATTAGATTGATTTAGGTTTCCTTTCAGTTTTGTACCCATCCTTGTGTTGTTTGTGATTCCCCCCCATCATGTCTATATCTATATCTATATCTATATCTATATCTATATCTATATCTATATCTATATCTAGATAGATAGATTAGAGATAGTAGACAGTTGTAGGAGTTCGCTTAGTGATAGAGATAACTTAGTGATTTAGTTTTAGTTTTTGTAGCCATGGAGGTTCACTTTGTGGAGCGACTTGAGTCGCTGCATATTCAGCTGGGAGAACTAAAAAAGGGGGGACTCCAGCCATCCCTCCCCGATCCCCAATTAAGAGATACAGCTCCCCCATGTTTTCGTTCTGCTCCACCCTTGCTGCTACCCTCACATCCTCACTCTATTAGTTGGTTATCTTCTAGGGGTGGCAGTTCGAGGTTGGAGGTATGATCTAAGAGTGATTGTACTAATTTACCCTCTCCCCCAGGGTGTATATTGGGGCAATCGGCTTGTGCAACTCAATCAGGACTGGGAGGAGATATATCTCCTGTCTTGCTATTTCAATACAATTCCTTGATCTCTTTTCCTGGGGCAGCCCAAGCGGAGGTTCTTCCTACCATGCCTCTACCTACCCCAGGATTCCATTCTCTGAATCCCCAGTCCGAGTTGTGCCCCATATCCCAGAGGATTTACCCCCAGTTCATGAGGTGGTGCTTCCACCCCTGCTGGTAGGGGGTTGAGACACCGCCCTAGACCCCTTTCAAAACAATGACAGGAGGGTCAGCCTGGTGAGCCTCTCACCATGATCTCTTGGAACATTTCCAGGTGGAGGATGCACCAGGTGGACCCGGAGTTTTTTAATTTTTTCGATGCTTACGACATTGCACTCCTACAGGAGACATAGCTGGTTGATCCTCCATTCAAGGACAATTGGAGGGGTTTCGATGTTTATTGGTCGGATGCGTTGCCCTCAGAATTTCAAGGCCATCCAAGTGGCGGACATGTGTTATTTATAGCTTCTACCTTGTCAGTTCAGGTAAAGTGCGTTAGTTGCATTAAAGCTTACTTTGCTCTTTTCCATTGTCGCTTCCCCTCTGGTCGTGAGATGTTGCTTGGAGCCGTGTATGTGCCCCCAGAGCAATCAGTTTACTATTCTTCTGACATTTGGACACTTATAACTGAACAGGTGTATGAGACTATGGTGCAGTTTCTGGAGGTCCTTATTTTGTTAGGAGGAGATTTTAATGCCAGATTAGGTGACCCTGCATCCCAGCCTTCCCGACCTAGTCTTGAGGATTCAGTGGGCTTATACCATATTCCAACCCGTCATTCTAGGGACCAAGTGGTGGGCCCTAGGAAGGCTATGTTGGACAATTTGTTGGGTGCTCTGGACCTCATTATAGTTAACTGCCATCTTGGAGATGATACGGTGGGCAATTTTACTTTTCATTCTCCCTTGGGTTCTAGTGTTTTAGATCTTTTTTTTATACCTCCTCACTAATTCGTCGTGGTAAAAATATTTTCGGTAGTACCCTCGTTTGTGTCTAATCATCTACCCATAAGTATCACTTTCCGGGATCCTCCGACTTACCGCTCAGCTTTGGATACCCTCGTGCCCAAAGGCTCCTCTCCGTTGATTCAGGCTAAATGGTCTGAGGAGCTGAAAGGCATGGTGGCCGATCTGCTGGAGTCTTCCCCAGCTGCAGACATTTGTGCTGGAATTAAAGCACAGGGGCCAGATAGGGTTAACCAACTCGATTAATTGCTGGCACTACTGACCCCAGTGCTTACCACTCGGATACCCCATGCTAGGAGTCTAGCTCCTCCCCCTGGCCCTCCTTCCTGATTTGATGCTGAGTGTTATAGGGTAAGGGCTCAGCTTTGCCATCTGGCCAGGAAAGTGAAGTCCAACCCTTGCCATTCCTCTAGGCTTCTATTAACTTTCATGAGGAAAGTTAATAGAGCTGTTGTCAGGAGGGGTGGGGTATAAATCCAGAAAATAAATAAATAAATAAATAAAGGAAAGATTATCGTAACCTGTTGGCACTAAAGTTAAGTGATGCCCAGACAGCTTTGTGGGCGACCCTTACTAAGGCAGCTAATGAAAAGGATTCACGGAAATTTTGGGAGATTATCCGTCGAACATCAAAGGGGGGGAAGATATTCTTGTAGAGTCTCCCTCCATCCGAAAGTATGGCAGTCCTTCTTTGAGGGTCTATTTTCTAAATCCAAGGCGGGACCCCTTGATCTGGAGATTTGCTACGTGGATAGGTTCCAGAAGTGGCAGCCAGTTACTGTTGATGAGGTGGCCCCGCTCATTCATTCCCTTAAACCTGGTAAAGCTCCTGGCCCAGACTTTATATCACCGGAACTTTTGAAGAGCGATCCGGTATGCTGGTCAGAGGTACTAGCACCTCTATTCACTTATATCAACGAGACCGGTGCCCTCCCGTCTCTTGGCTTTCCAGTACGGTTGTCCCCATCTACAAAAAAGGGGACCCTGTGCCCCTGGGGAACTACCGTCCGATTAGTCTCCTGTGTATTATAGTCAAATTATTACCGTGGCTTTTGTTATCCAAATTACAACTTTGGATGACAAGACAGGAGCTAGTCGAGCTGGAGCAAGTCGGTTTTCAGGAGGGATCTGCAACCTCCGATCACATTTATGTTTTGGCGACATTAATTTCTAAATCAATTGCCGCCCAGAGGTCACTTTTTCTCTGTTTTATTGATCTTGAGAAGGCGTTGGATTCTATATGCAGGGAACGCCTTTGGATCAAACTTCAGTCCCTGGATATAGAACCTAGGTTATTATTCCTCATAATTAAGCTTCACTCGGGGAATTCCTTACGAGTTTGGGTCAATTCACAAGGCGTACTTTCTGACCCTGTGCAGGTGAGAGCGGGAGTGCGTCAGGGATGCCTATTGGCCCCCGCTCTCTTCAATCTCTTTTTGAATGACTCAGTGCGATTTATGAAGTCGTTTAACACACACACACCAAAAATAGGTGATCGCCAAATTTCATTGTTATTATACGCGGATGACACTGTACTTATCTCCCAAACTTTGGTGGGGTTGAGGCGGGTGATGTCAGCTTTTGGGGAATTCTGCCAGGCCGAGATGCTATCAATCAACTTTGCCAAAACCAAGGTACTGGTTGTGGACCCTAGAGGAGTGCAGAAATTCCATCGCTGGGCTATAGGGGATAACCCCATTGAGCAGGTGCAGGTATTTAAGTACCTGGGCATGATTTTCTCCTCCTTTAGGGGTTGGAAGGCCCACTTCAAAGCTTCCCAAGAGCAGGCAGGGAAATCCACAGCAGCTATTATCAAGTTTTTCTTTGGCCTGTGGGGGAGGTTGGTCCTCTCGGTCTTGCGCCTCTTCAGAGCCAAAGTGATTGGCCAGCTTCTCTATGCGTTCCCAGTGTGGGGACCTGCATTCTTTTCTAACCTGGAGTGTCTCCAGAATAAATTTTTGCATGTAATTCTGGATGCACCTGGTGGGACCCCCCCAAGTGATTTTGAGAGCAGAAGCCCTCTGTGTCCCTCTTAGAGTGTATGCTATGCAGGTTTTTTTAAAACTATTGGGTCAGGAAGGCATTATTCTCCCCTTCAAATGGCTCCCTAGTGGACCTTGCTGTCACCGCCGGTCTTGGGGATAGCTGGTTAGGAAGGGTCGAGCGTGAAGCTCTGAATTTGGGGTTCTCATTTGAAATCTTGGAAACTTTGCGGTGGGTGGCCTCCAAAAGTTTAATCAAAAGATGGCTGTGGGATCAGTCCCTGAAAACTGAGAGTGAATTGATGGTTGCCCAGAAAGTGGTGCCCCACTACACCCCTTATATCCCCCTGCTGTTTGGGCCTTATTATCTTTTTGAGTGGCAGGACATCAATAGGCGCACTGCCTTTTTCAAAATGAGGATGAATGTTTCTCCCTCGGTGGTGTTGGAGGGGCGCTATGCAGGGACCTCGCGGGATCAGTGGGTATGCCCCCTGTGCCAGCTGGGTGAGGCAGACACCCCCGATCATATAGTCTTGTGCTGCCCAGCGTTTGATGGCCCCAGATATAAGTACTTGGGGAGATTCTTTATCAGTAACAGGACCCCAGGAGTGGTTTCAGAGCCTTCTTAATCCGACCAATTCAGCACTATCCAGGGTGGTGGCCAATTATTGTTGGGCAGTTAGCCAGATCAGGCAGTCAATCTTGGTATCCCCCCAAATGCCGGGTCAACCCAGAGTGTTGTGTTAGGGGAGGGGTTTTGCCCAGCTATGGATTGCTTTTATTTATTGCTGCAAATATTTTATCTTTCTGTAAATGGCCTGTCTGTTCTGTTTTGCTTCTTATTTGTTTAATTGTTCTACCCTTGTTACGTCCTCGGCTAAACAATAAAATGTATTTATTTATTTAATGTACCTTATAGCAATTCCCTCCCCCAGGACTGTATATCCAGCTCCAAGATACTTGATAGCAGTGATATACTTATTACTGATATGCTTATTATTGATATGGTTAATTTGGACAAGGCCAGTCTATGGCAGCTGCTTTAATATTTCTGCACTATTACATGATGGTGACTATTGATTAATTTTATTTTGTATCAAGATCGTATGTTTTCTGTTTTTGTATGTTGTCTGTTTGGCAAAGACCTATGGCCACGCCACAATAAATTGATTGATTTGATAGATAGATAGATAGATAGATAGATAGATAGATAGATAGATAGATAGTAGACAGTTGTAGGAGTTAGCTTAGTGATAGAGATAGCGTAGTGATTTAGTTTTAGTTTTTGTAGGAGTAGGCCTGTGTACGTATTAGATAATCCATTTAGTTCATAGTATTTAGAATAGTTAATAGCAGTTAGATTTAGTGTGTGTGTATATATATATATACACTATTAGATAATATTAGATAACAAATTTAAATTAAAAAAACAAACCAAAAATATATATATAAAAATAAAAACATTATTTTGGAGGGCGAAATGGAGAAGGGAAGGAGAGGTCGGTCTGTTGCCCGTAGGGGAGGCAATGGGACACATGCCAGAGGCAGCAGGGGCCGTGCCAGGGGAGTGGCAGCAGACAGCAGCAGTAGCCAGAGGCAGAGCACATCACACACACACACACCCGCCCAAACTCAGCAGGCCTGCTTTAGGGCAACAGGCTTCAGCGACTCAACATCGCATCCTGGCAGTGCCCTCCTCCACTGCCATGCAGGACACTGGAAGGCCTGCAGGACTTGAGGCTGCATCTGTCTCTGCTGGTGGTGGTACTGGAGCAGGTGCTGGTCCTGCTTCTGATGTTCCTCCAGGGCCACCAATGTTCCCCACTGTCGAGGTGATCCCCAGCAGTCCAGAGGTGATTTATCCCACCCCGGCTGCTAGAGGCAGGGCCTGATCCACGGGAAATGTCAGTAGGGAGAGGAGTAGCAGTAGCAGCAGCAGCAGAAGCAGCAACACTAGCAGCTACAGAGGGGGGCACAGGGAGAGTGCCAGCAGCATGGCAGGCATGGGTAGTCTAGCCTCAGGGTCCCAGTACTCCCCTTCATGGGACATAAAAGTGATTGTGGACAGTGAGGAAGAGGCAGACGCTAGTGCTGCAGAGGAGATGTCTGTAGCTGAGACAACGTCTGACCCTCCTCCCAGAGCTGCGTTGCCAGTGCCACAAACTTCTCCCCCTCCCAGCAGCGCTGGCAGCAGTGCGTCCGCCAGGGAGGGCAAGAAGGCAGGAGGGTGGGGGGGGATCCTGTCTGGGATCATTTTAAGCAGGTGCGGGCAGATGATCCCAGAGAGGTGAAGTGCATGCTGTGCAATAAGGTGCTCGCCAACCTTGGCACAACTGCAATGGCGAGGCACCTGAAGGCATGCCACAGTGCTCTGTTGCTCAGCGGGAACACAGAGGAAGTGGATACCAGCGGGTTCCCTCCCGACTGCAGCATCCAGTCACCCAGCCTCTTCAGTGGGCCAGCATTCTGCACCAACTGCTGCTGCCTCTAGCAGCAGGAGCAGTATGGGGGCAGAACAGCAGCAGGAGCCTCCCCAGAAGTACCGTCAGTCCACCATGGAGGAGATGGGGTGGGGGGATCTGACCAGGCCATAGTCAGGGTGCCGTGGCACTGGCTTCCAAGGGAAAGCCAAGTGCCTGTTGGCAGAAATGATTGCCCTGGATGGGCAGCCCTTCTCAATTGTGGAGGACAAGGGCTTCCAGTGGCTGATTGGGTTCCTGGCCCCCAACTTTAAAATGCCTTCCTGCTCCACCCTGAGTTGGACCATGGTGCCACAGCTGTACAGGGAGCGGGTGAGGGAGTTAATGGCAGGGGCTGGGGGTGGAGGGGGCACGGTCCATTTCACCACCAACCTGTGGTCCGTCAGAAACACCCAGCACGCCTACCTGGCAATGACTGCACACTGGTGGCAGGACCCAGTGGCAGTGCTTGGCAGTGGCAGGAGGGGACTTGAAGCAGGGTATAGTTGGGCCCTGCTTCAGGCCCAATTCATGGACAGCTCTCATACCTTGAGGAACCTCGAGGCAG
>QEPC01009527.1:431152-445894 GCA_003113815.1 Sphenodon punctatus
CAGATGATAATATGGAGAGACCTTCCAAGAAGGGAGTTTAGCAAGATCGTTTTGTTTTGCTATATCCAAGGTCCTTTGCCGAATCATGGATCTTTGACAGGCAGGGGTGATATTGTTTGCGCTTGATATTTTTTAATTGTTTTTTTTGTCATGATAATGCCTGTTGGTTGGGATGGATGGAGGGATCATTGGTTTATTTGGTAGAAACTGTACTGTGTAGGGTTAATAACTGTGATGCTGTACCAATTCTTTTGTTGTGAATGGTGGGCAAACGGCGACCGCAGCTATCGCCTCCTCCTCCAAGTTCTCCCTTGACTGACCACCTATCGGCCCCTCCCACTCGTGTCTATTTCCCCATGTGCTTCCCCGACCCAGAGTCCCTGCTCCAGGCTTGCAGGTGGTTTCCGCGGCTACCGCTATGCTATGCCCCCCCTCCTCCTGGATCTCTATGGGCTGACTCTCCCAACAGCCCCCCCCGGCCGTGTCTATTTCCCCATGTGCTTCCCCAACCCAGAGTCCCTGCTCCAGGCTTGCCGGAAGCATCCATGGCTAGTACTGGCTATGCTATTCCCTCCTCCTGGTTCTCTATGGGCTGACTCTCCCAACAGCCCCCCCCCGACCATGTATATTTCCCCATGTGCTTCCCCAACCCAGAGTCCCTGCTCCAGGC
This sequence comes from Sphenodon punctatus, assembly GCA_003113815.1. Lineage (NCBI taxonomy): Eukaryota > Metazoa > Chordata > Lepidosauria > Sphenodontia > Sphenodontidae > Sphenodon > Sphenodon punctatus. The sequence goes on from QEPC01009527.1 coordinate 431,823, forward strand.
TCACCGGTGGCATCCACGGCTATTTCCCCATGTGCTTCCCCGGTCTATTTCCCCAGCCGTGTCTATTTCCCCATATGCTTCCCCGACCCATAGTCTCTGCTCCAGGGTCTTCTCTGAGTCTCTGCTCTGGACTCTCCTGTCAGTCCCTTCCCCCCTCCCCCCAATCATTGTCTATTTCCCCAATCAGGCATGCATTGTCTTTTTTAAAAAGATAAAAATCCCCGCCGGAGCGGTGTGATTCAAGGTTGCTGCCTTGCAAGCAATGGTTCTGCGAGCTGGCTCCGAAAATTCTCTCCAATGGGGTGCTCTCGGGCACCGTTATATACACAGTCATATCAAACACAGATTACTTGTTTGAACAATCACACAATGTTCAATCACACAATGTTCAGAGCCATCCCTAAGAACATTGTTTATGAGGCAGTAACCTTATGTTGTTTGGAAATTGCCACTCTTCCCATTCCCACAAACTTGAGAGTCCCTGGAAAAACTTTGGGTATGTTTATTTCAGTTCCATGATTTTTAGGCCCCTGCTCATGAGTCAGGATTTGTGTGTGAAGTTGTTTTGGCAAGTTAGTCAATGCAGGCACTGAATGTAGTTTTCCAAAGCATATATATATATAATAAATATACATATATACATATCTATATATCTAGATATCTAGATATATAGGATATAATCTTATGCAATGATCATTTACAATACATACATTTACAGTGTATACAATACATACAGTGCATACAGTGCATACAATGCACTACTGCTTTGTAATATTTTATATATTAAAATATATATTTTAATATTACTTATAACATACAATACGTATAATATCATAGTATAATAGAATAACAATAAATATTATTTCAAATCTCACTACAACATATATCATATATATATATATAAACTAATATCTTACATTATGTCTTGCTACAATTGTATACTATATACACTTACAATAGTGTATGCTATTGTACTGTATAGTGTATACTGTACAATACTAAGGTACTAATAGTATAGTGAAATATAGTTACCATGTAGTTATTATAGTTAAATACAATTGTATTTCTACCAAAAAACAGATGAAAACATCGTTTGGGAGAGAAAATACATATTTTGAAAATATGTAATCTAAAAATAATACACATGGGCTAACATCCTTGATTTCCATTTACTGTGCAGATCAAGTCCCCTGATATATTCTGCAGACGGACTGCAGGAAAAAAGACATCTTTCGCTCTGCCACAGACTGTAGGTGAGNCTTTCTTTCATGGCCAATAGCGTAAAGAGTGCCATCGTCTTCATGTTCTCATCATCAAGAGGGGAGAGTAAAGCTACTATCCCCGCTGGGTCTGGCATATGGACGAAAGGCCCCCACATTGGCTCAAGCCATACAGCCCTGAGATTCTGGTACATAGGACAGTGAAATAAAAAATGGGGCAGATCCTCTATTTCCTGGGCATTACAGGGACAAACTCGAAGCTCACAGGGAACCTTTGCATATCTCCCCTCAAGAATAGCAGAGGGGAATAACTGAAAGCGCAAGCTGGTAAGCGCCCTACGAAGGGCTGAATTAACCAGTTTGTCTAAATAACATTCAAAAAGATGTGTAGTTTTAACCAGATGATAATATGGAGAGACCTTCCAAGAAGGGAGTTTAGCAAGATCGTTTTGTTTTGCTATATCCAAGGTCCTTTGCCGAATCATGGATCTTTGACAGGCAGGGGTGATATTGTTTGCGCTTGATATTTTTTAATTGTTTTTTTTGTCATGATAATGCCTGTTGGTTGGGATGGATGGAGGGATCATTGGTTTATTTGGTAGAAACTGTACTGTGTAGGGTTAATAACTGTGATGCTGTACCAATTCTTTTGTTGTGAATGGTGGGCAAACGGCGACCGCAGCTATCGCCTCCTCCTCCAAGTTCTCCCTTGACTGACCACCTATCGGCCCCTCCCACTCGTGTCTATTTCCCCATGTGCTTCCCCGACCCAGAGTCCCTGCTCCAGGCTTGCAGGTGGTTTCCGCGGCTACCGCTATGCTATGCCCCCCCTCCTCCTGGATCTCTATGGGCTGACTCTCCCAACAGCCCCCCCCGGCCGTGTCTATTTCCCCATGTGCTTCCCCAACCCAGAGTCCCTGCTCCAGGCTTGCCGGAAGCATCCATGGCTAGTACTGGCTATGCTATTCCCTCCTCCTGGTTCTCTATGGGCTGACTCTCCCAACAGCCCCCCCCCGACCATGTATATTTCCCCATGTGCTTCCCCAACCCAGAGTCCCTGCTCCAGGCTCACCGGTGGCATCCACGGCTATTTCCCCATGTGCTTCCCCGGTCTATTTCCCCAGCCGTGTCTATTTCCCCATATGCTTCCCCGACCCATAGTCTCTGCTCCAGGGTCTTCTCTGAGTCTCTGCTCTGGACTCTCCTGTCAGTCCCTTCCCCCCTCCCCCCAATCATTGTCTATTTCCCCAATCAGGCATGCATTGTCTTTTTTAAAAAGATAAAAATCCCCGCCGGAGCGGTGTGATTCAAGGTTGCTGCCTTGCAAGCAATGGTTCTGCGAGCTGGCTCCGAAAATTCTCTCCAATGGGGTGCTCTCGGGCACCGTTATATACACAGTCATATCAAACACAGATTACTTGTTTGAACAATCACACAATGTTCAATCACACAATGTTCAGAGCCATCCCTAAGAACATTGTTTATGAGGCAGTAACCTTATGTTGTTTGGAAATTGCCACTCTTCCCATTCCCACAAACTTGAGAGTCCCTGGAAAAACTTTGGGTATGTTTATTTCAGTTCCATGATTTTTAGGCCCCTGCTCATGAGTCAGGATTTGTGTGTGAAGTTGTTTTGGCAAGTTAGTCAATGCAGGCACTGAATGTAGTTTTCCAAAGCATATATATATATAATAAATATACATATATACATATCTATATATCTAGATATCTAGATATATAGGATATAATCTTATGCAATGATCATTTACAATACATACATTTACAGTGTATACAATACATACAGTGCATACAGTGCATACAATGCACTACTGCTTTGTAATATTTTATATATTAAAATATATATTTTAATATTACTTATAACATACAATACGTATAATATCATAGTATAATAGAATAACAATAAATATTATTTCAAATCTCACTACAACATATATCATATATATATATATAAACTAATATCTTACATTATGTCTTGCTACAATTGTATACTATATACACTTACAATAGTGTATGCTATTGTACTGTATAGTGTATACTGTACAATACTAAGGTACTAATAGTATAGTGAAATATAGTTACCATGTAGTTATTATAGTTAAATACAATTGTATTTCTACCAAAAAACAGATGAAAACATCGTTTGGGAGAGAAAATACATATTTTGAAAATATGTAATCTAAAAATAATACACATGGGCTAACATCCTTGATTTCCATTTACTGTGCAGATCAAGTCCCCTGATATATTCTGCAGACGGACTGCAGGAAAAAAGACATCTTTCGCTCTGCCACAGACTGTAGGTGAGTTCATTTCATACAATTCTTAAATAAATTTTTTAAACAACAGCCTACTGATAAGTAAATTCTTGACTTGTCCTATTAAGTAATGATGCAGAACATTTGGATCATCTGTGATTTGTACATCACAAGACTCGAGCAATTCTGCAGCACAGAACACGCAGACATCAATTTTAATTTACGTGATGTTACCGTGAGATGGATCAGAAGGGGGGGGGGGATGCAATGGTCCAATGTATTGCCATTTTTAAAGAAGGAAAGGCAATTCATTTCATCCCTTTCTGACCTGTCTTCATGCATCGTAATCCACTCTGGTGGTAATGATATTGGCATGCTCAAAGGGGGTGAGCTTCTGGAGGAAATGAGAAATGATTTAATGGCAATCAACCATCTTTTTCCTAGTTGTAAGCTTGTCTTCTCGGACATGATCATTCGCATTTGCAACCGATATAGCACAAATATGTGTCCTATAAATAAATCTGTCAGAAATGTTAATAAGTGTGTTGGCGCTTTCGTTAAGGATATTGGTATGGTTTCTGTCTGACACAGGAACATTATAGCCACCTGTAGTGATATGTTTTTGGTTGATGGCGTACACCTTTCACAATCTGGCATGGCAATGTCCTATGATAACATTAGGTCTGCCATAGTAGCCAATGTACTGTGATTGGATTTTTTCAAATTCATTATTGATGTAACACAATAAGTTATCTAACATTTACGTGTGTATATTTTGTCCATTACAAATTCCTTATTGACTTATTTGGACATATTTTTATCATGTTTTGTTTCCATAGGCTATAGAGATGCCAGCAGAATCTGCTAAGCGGAAACATGATAATTCCTTTTCTGGACAGTGGACTACAACTAGCAGCAGTAGGATGACCCCAAGCAATGTCTTGTCACTTTGTAATGGAAATAAAAGGGTACAGGACACAGTGTCTCCTCACACACCACAAGTCCCTGATTCTGGTGTGGATGCTCCCGCTGTTGATTCTGGCCCAGTCATCTCACAGCCTCCTCTTGTGTTTACAAAAGAAGCCCCAAAGCATTCTGCCATTAAGGAATTGTCCCAGCCACAGATTGCAATGTATATTTCACCAGCCGAAATGGCATTGCTGCAGCTGGGCAGTTCAAAACCTCAGGCAGCGGGAAAACAATCCCAGGCTCCTCTTAAGTTGCTACCAGACACCCAACAGCATTCTGATGGTGTGGAATTGTCACAGACACTGCTACCAATGCGTATTTTGCCAGCAAAAATACCATTGTCACAGCCTGGCAGTTCTAAACATTGGGCACCGCTGCCAACTAAACGTGCTTTAATCTATGCTTCAGCGCACGATGCACTGAAGGGTTTTCTTGATGTAGACTCACTCTCCACTGTAGGAGAATCATCCATGGACTCGCAGAAAGATGTTGAATTGTCGCAGAGCATTGATGAGTTTGAGTTTCAACTTGAAAGCACATCCGAGCAGTCTCAAAAATGCATGCAGGAGCCAGTGAGGGCACACAGGGACAACACACAAACCCAACTGTGTACTTCAGCTGTGGATGTGAAAGAAGGAGAACGCACTCTGGAAAGCGAGCCGGGGGTGAGTGTGCATGACAACACCACTGTGCGTGCCGCAGACGTTTCTCATCATGACTGTGACGACAACGATACTGATGTTACCACGGAAGAGTTGGAATTAAATGAAGACGTTGACTATGATGATCTTGATGATCCATTGTACACCCCTCATGATGCACAATCGCCAGCCTCCAGCCAACTGCGGAAAAGGATACGGGTTGATCAAAACCCCTTAAATGTAAAATGGGAAGTACATTTGCCATTGCAATATAGTACGCGTAATAACATAGCCCCGATTTTCAACAATGCTTCATTGAAACATCTATCGAAGACTCCGAGCTCCAACCACACCACAACATCAAACAACGCCAGCACTCCAACATCAGTGGCTCTTACCATGACCAAAAACTCTATGCCGGCGTGTTCGCCTGTGGCATCCACATCAACAAATCACGAGGCTGTATTATCATCACAGCAAGGAACAATCAACAACACCCCTGATGGGAATGCAGACAAACTAAAAGAACTAAGGTTAGATGTCTAGGACCATTTCACTGCCTGTGATGCAAAGAAACTAGTAGTGAAGTGCAAATACTGCGCAAGGAAAATAACAAGAGGGACCAAAGGAGGGAAGAGCCGGCCTGGGACTAGTGGTATGCGCAGCCACATGAAGCACCATCACCAGTCCATTCTCAATGGCTCTAGCAAAACTACAAGCAACAGCGAGGATCCATCTATAAACACCGCTAGTGATAGGACTGTGCATACCACATTGCGAGAATCTATGCAAAACCAAAACAAATGGCCAGCATCTCACCCTACTGTACAGTACTACCTAGCACTCATGACCAAGATGCTGGCAGTCGACATGCTTCTGTTCTCATTTGTTGAGAACAAGGGATTCCAGGAAGTAATGGAAGGAATGACCCCACGATGGAATGTACCTTATTTTGCAAAAAATACTATTCCAAAACTTTTCACCGAAACATGCGAAGCGGTATCAGCTGCTATGCTTGGTTGCAAGGGCAAGGTTGTGCACTTAACCACGGACATGTGGACCAGTGCACAGCACATGGAGTACCTGTGCATTACTGCACACTGGATTCCTCAAAACCCCAATAACAGACTGGTAAGGAAGCAAGCCATACTTGTATTGGAACACTTTCCGGAACAACACAGTGCTGAAAACATCCATGCTAAGTTAGCACAATTGACACATGATTGGTTGGGTCCCCTTGATCTCTCCATTGGGTGCATTGTGTCAATATCAAATATCATGAAAGGGATTTCTGAATGCAGGTGTGAAAATGTTTCCTGCATGGCTCATTCACTGCATCTGGTGGCCCAAAAATGTCTAGAATCGGACCCATCAGTTAAGGACACAGTAGAGCGTGCAAAGAAGTTGGTGACGCACTTTCGTCGATCGGCAAAATCTCGCCGCGTGCTCCATGAAATGCAGGAGGAGAGGCAAGTTGCACTTCAGTTCTTCCCGAACGATGTCTGCACGCATTGGAACTCAACTTATCAGATGCTAAAAAGACTACATTCGCAATGACTTGCGATTGAGAATTTCTTTGCTGTGGCCTCAAATTCTGTAAAAGACGCCCCCACTATGCAGCTAAATATCACACACTGGGATACAATAGAAGTTCTCCTCGCTCTACTGGCACCCTTTCAAGTCATGACGGAGTTCATGAGCAGGGCCAATGCAACACTCAGCCAGAGCTTGGCCTCTCTCATATTATTGAGGACCCAAGTCAAAGACATCACCAACTCTCTAGCACTACAGGATGATAGACAGACAGCTGAAAGCCTGGGAATTTCCTTACAGAACATGATCACCAACAGCACCCAGTTTCGGAAGATTGGTGGAGAGACGTTGTACCGGATGGCGACTGCTCTGGACCCACATTTCAAGAACGTTCCGAAGGTCTTGGGGGGTGAAGAAGCCACTGTAGCTGCATGCCATGACATTGCCATGCACATGATTGAAGGGGTTTGCAAAGACAGTGATGACGATGCACAGGAGAATGACACAGATAGCAGTTCAGAAGATCACACCGTACAGCATGATGCATCTTCTGTCTGGGCAACTTTTCAGAAGTATGGACTCATGGTACCGAATCAAAATAAAAGTAAAAGAAGAGTTGATAAGGTGCACAATCCAAACTCATTATCTGCAGCCAAATACATGTGCAACCAGTACATGTCGTCTGCCACCGTGGATGGCATGAATAGTGATCCACTCATTTATTGGGATGACAAAAGTGGCACTTGGCCAGCACTATACAATTTGGCAATCACACTCCTTGGCTGTCCTCCAAACAGTGTCCCCTCTGAACGTTTATTTAGCTGTGCGGGCGCAATTTTGGGAAATAAAAGAACTAGTCTTAGCAGTCTCAATCTGGAGCGCCTAGCATTAATAAAAATGAACAGGGAATTCCTTCCCAAGATTACTAAGGGTTTAATTGGAGCAACAACAGATGAGGATATAATGAAGTGCACCAGAGAGGCAATCAATCAACAGAGAAAAGGTTATGATGAAGGAGACGAAATTTCAGAAGGAATACAAGAGCACTAATGCAGTAACTCTTTTTGTGTTATGCTTTGCGCAGTCATGGCTTACACGGAATGACTCAAAAGCAAATTTGAACTTGGAGTAGCATGGCGTGGTTCATCGAAGGCCATTTCGCAAAAGCACTGCATGTCCGCAAGGATGTTGTGCAGTCATGGCCTCCACAGAATGACTCACAATCACGGAATGACCCTTCTGTAGCCAGGTACAGGGCAAAGACCTCCCTGCCTCCTGCCTCTCCTCTCTCCCTCTCTAACTGAGCTCCCAACCTTCTTTTACTTCTCAAGATGGCCTGAACATGCGTAAGTACAGTCATCCCTACTCAGGACCTCAGGATCTTGGCTTTCACACTTGTGCAGAAATGAGTCACTATCCTCTTTTGTTCCTGCACTTTTCCTTAAAACCTGTCATGACATGGCCCTTTGTCTGTAGGCAAACTGTCTGTAGGCAAAGGCCCTTTGACCCATAGACAAACTGCACTTGTTATACAATAAGTATAACACAGACTGTGTTATACAATAAGTATTCTCTTTTGCACAACAGCTAGGCTTTGCCTCTTTTTCTTTGTTCCTTTTTCGATTTCGGTTTGTTGGTTCCCAAGGCATGCAAGCTGTGCAGTCATGGCCTACACAGAATGACCCATAGACAAACTGCACTTGGACTCAAGGGGGAGGCATGTGCATACATAGCATAGGAATGTATGTGTACACCTAATGTAGTGCAGGCCATTTTGAAATAGCAATGCAGACTTTTTTATACAATAAGTATTCTCTTTTGCACAACAGCTAGGTTTCGTCTCTTTTTCTTTGTTCCTTTTTCAATTTCGGTTTGTTGGTTCCCAAGGCATGCAAGCTGTGCGGTCATGGCCTACACGGAATGACCCATAGACAAACTGCACTTGGACTCAAGCGGGGGGGGGCTTAGTGATTTGTGCAGTCTTTTTGGAGTATGCATCATGGGGTTTTTTTAATGGATGCTGTGTACACATAATTGTACACACATACAACTAGCAAATATTTATACAATGTAACTAATAAATGTTCTTTTTTAAAGGCTGTTTTTCAGGAACATGGATAAATTAATGACATGAACACGGAACATCTAGACAGTCGATTTGTAGCCACTTCCAGTATTCTTCAGGGATCGATTACTGATCCAATTGCCATTTTCATATGGAGTCATGAAGGAATTTTCCCAGCACCATCAAATTTTTTCCCCACAAACCCAGTAGTGGGTTATAAAAATAAGATGATCATTGCCTGGGTTTCACCTTCATTGGGAGAATAAAATACATTGGCTTTTCAAAAAAATTGATTGCCAGTGCCACAGCTACCAACCTGTATTACATTAATTCCAACATTGAATAAAAATAACTTGATCTTCATTCCTAAACTTGCTTTATCATCTTTTAATCATTGAACATACACTGGACACATGGTATATATTAATTACATAAATCTGAACACAGATGTGGGTTGTGGGTGGGTAGGGGAGGGGTTGATGGACTGGCAAAGGCCAAAGGAACTAATTGGGGAAATCATTGCATTTGGGAAGAGATTGAGGCACACATCTGATAGGGGAGGGAAGTTTATAAAATGATGGAATATATGACGGAAGTTTATAAAATCATGAGTGTTGCTGGTAAAAAAAAAAAGGGAACATTTATTTACTCTCAGAAAAAGGTCATGTACAGGAGGTGAGACAAAACTCAACTGATTTTCATGGCCAATCACCTTTTTGTATTTTTCNGTTCCGAAGGTCTTGGGGGGTGAAGAAGCCACTGCAGCTGCACGCCATGACATTGCCATGCACATGATTGAAGGGGTTTGCGAAGACAGTGATGACGATGCACAGGAGAATGACACAGATAGCAGTTCAGAAGATCACACTGTACAGCATGATGCATCTTCTGTCTGGGCAACTTTTCAGAAGTATGGACTCATGGTACCGAATCAAAATAAAAGTAAAAGAAGAGTTGATAAGGTGCACAATCCAAACTCATTATCTGCAGCCAAATACATGTGCAACCAGTACATGTCGTCTGCCACCGTGGATGGCATGAATAGTGATCCACTCATTTATTGGGATGACAAAAGTGGCACTTGGCCAGCACTATACAATTTGGCAATCACACTCCTTGGCTGTCCTCCAAACAGTGTCCCCTCTGAACGTTTATTTAGCTGTGCGGGCGCAATTTTGGGAAATAAAAGAACTAGTCTTAGCAGTCTCAATCTGGAGCGCCTAGCATTAATAAAAATGAACAGGGAATTCCTTCCCAAGATTACTAAGGGTTTAATTGGAGCAACAACAGATGAGGATATAATGAAGTGCACCAGAGAGGCAATCAATCAACAGAGAAAAGGTTATGATGAAGGAGACGAAATTTCAGAAGGAATACAAGAGCACTAATGCAGTAACTCTTTTTGTGTTATGCTTTGCGCAGTCATGGCTTACACGGAATGACTCAAAAGCAAATTTGAACTTGGAGTAGCATGGCGTGGTTCATCGAAGGCCATTTCGCAAAAGCACTGCATGTCCGCAAGGATGTTGTGCAGTCATGGCCTCCACAGAATGACTCACAATCACGGAATGACCCTTCTGTAGCCAGGTACAGGGCAAAGACCTCCCTGCCTCCTGCCTCTCCTCTCTCCCTCTCTAACTGAGCTCCCAACCTTCTTTTACTTCTCAAGATGGCCTGAACATGCGTAAGTACAGTCATCCCTACTCAGGACCTCAGGATCTTGGCTTTCACACTTGTGCAGAAATGAGTCACTATCCTCTTTTGTTCCTGCACTTTTCCTTAAAACCTGTCATGACATGGCCCTTTGTCTGTAGGCAAACTGTCTGTAGGCAAAGGCCCTTTGACCCATAGACAAACTGCACTTGGACTCAAGGGGTCGGGGGCATGTGCATACATAGCATAGGAATGTATGTGTACACCTAATGTGGTGCAGGCCATTTTGAAATAGCAATGCAGACTGTTATACAATAAGTATTCTCTTTTGCACAACAAAAGCCCTTTGTCTGTAGGCAAACTGTCTGTAGGCAAAGGCCCTTTGACCCATAGACAAACTGCACTTGTTATACAATAAGTATAACACAGACTGTGTTATACAATAAGTATTCTCTTTTGCACAACAGCTAGGCTTTGCCTCTTTTTCTTTGTTCCTTTTTCGATTTCGGTTTGTTGGTTCCCAAGGCATGCAAGCTGTGCAGTCATGGCCTACACAGAATGACCCATAGACAAACTGCACTTGGACTCAAGGGGGAGGCATGTGCATACATAGCATAGGAATGTATGTGTACACCTAATGTAGTGCAGGCCATTTTGAAATAGCAATGCAGACTTTTTTATACAATAAGTATTCTCTTTTGCACAACAGCTAGGTTTCGTCTCTTTTTCTTTGTTCCTTTTTCAATTTCGGTTTGTTGGTTCCCAAGGCATGCAAGCTGTGCGGTCATGGCCTACACGGAATGACCCATAGACAAACTGCACTTGGACTCAAGCGGGGGGGGGCTTAGTGATTTGTGCAGTCTTTTTGGAGTATGCATCATGGGGTTTTTTTAATGGATGCTGTGTACACATAATTGTACACACATACAACTAGCAAATATTTATACAATGTAACTAATAAATGTTCTTTTTTAAAGGCTGTTTTTCAGGAACATGGATAAATTAATGACATGAACACGGAACATCTAGACAGTCGATTTGTAGCCACTTCCAGTATTCTTCAGGGATCGATTACTGATCCAATTGCCATTTTCATATGGAGTCATGAAGGAATTTTCCCAGCACCATCAAATTTTTTCCCCACAAACCCAGTAGTGGGTTATAAAAATAAGATGATCATTGCCTGGGTTTCACCTTCATTGGGAGAATAAAATACATTGGCTTTTCAAAAAAATTGATTGCCAGTGCCACAGCTACCAACCTGTATTACATTAATTCCAACATTGAATAAAAATAACTTGATCTTCATTCCTAAACTTGCTTTATCATCTTTTAATCATTGAACATACACTGGACACATGGTATATATTAATTACATAAATCTGAACACAGATGTGGGTTGTGGGTGGGTAGGGGAGGGGTTGATGGACTGGCAAAGGCCAAAGGAACTAATTGGGGAAATCATTGCATTTGGGAAGAGATTGAGGCACACATCTGATAGGGGAGGGAAGTTTATAAAATGATGGAATATATGACGGAAGTTTATAAAATCATGAGTGTTGCTGGTAAAAAAAAAAAGGGAACATTTATTTACTCTCAGAAAAAGGTCATGTACAGGAGGTGAGACAAAACTCAACTGATTTTCATGGCCAATCACCTTTTTGTATTTTTCACAAGGGAAGAGAAATAGCACAATTAGGCAGTTGTATAACCTGTGAGCTTCGGTCACAAAGGTCTTTATAAGAACAAAGTCTTTTTTCTTATAAGGACTTCTTTATAAAGTCCTTATAAAGAAAAACAAATGTTGTTCTTTATAAGGAACAGCTCAATATCTCTCTCTCTAGAAAAACATGTCGGACGGTATGACAAATTCAAAATTAATAAAGAGTTCATGATATCGCCATCTCAGTAATAGATAATGATAGCTAGGTGAAAAGGGAAGGAGATATGGACACACAGCTGCTTGATGGGATCAGTGGGAATCATAGGTCCAAACCTTCATGGAAACATGATACAACTCAATTGTTTCTCCACGTCACTTTTTAATAACTCCTCAGTCCTTAACAACATTGCAAATGTCTCTGCTACACTACCATTGTGTATCCACTGCAGCTGTGGGTGTTGCAAATTCTCAGTGGAAAGCTAACACGACAATGAGTAAAAAGAGTGAACTTGCTCACTTCACTGGTGTGTGGTGTGTGTGTGTGCTTTCAGCAACAGGACAGGTGCAAAAATAATGAGGGCAAAGGAAAAAAAGGAAGAAAAAACATTTTTAATATAAAAATATAAAACAACATTTAAAAATATTAACATTTTAACATTATTTACATGAAGACTAAATTTTAACTATTTACATAAAGAGGCTCAATGCTGGTACCGCACCTCTTCCATGAGTTGGGACAGCATTTCTTTTACCACTGCGGTGTCCTCCCTTAAGCACCCAGCTGCTCATCTGTAAAAATGGATTTCAGTTAGTGTATGCATTCTTAAACAGCAGCAATGGTATTTATTTTATGTGATCAATACTCCAAGGGTAATAGTAACTAGCAATGGAGCTTTGTGAAAAACTTACCAAGTTTCTCCTGGCATGCCACCAGGTTCTCTACCACCTCTGTGGTGTTCCACACTATTGCCCATATTGCCGAGGCAATATCTACTATGATTTCACCTGAACTGGCATTGAAAATTAAAAAAGATCAAGGCACTATTAAAGACAAAAGCCCTACTAATGTAAAGCATGCATTAATGTAAGAGATCCCATAATAAAAATTTTAGTTTAACTTACCAATTCTGCTGAGGTCATCGAGGATTGCAGCAAACCCTACAAAAGCCATTCTTTTCTCTCAAGTTATAATTGAATTAAGATTGATTTGACATGTAAACACGCCACACATGAGCAACGTCAAATAAAGCCCGCCTCCCTGTGTTAAATGCCTGTGGCCGTCAGCTGTCAGTTACAGGGAAGGACTGTTCTTATTGGTGTGCATCAGTTGCTAAGTAAATGTCCCATGCAGCCTAGGTGGGGTTTGTCCGTCCATCCCAGTAGAGACTAGAGAGAGTCAATAGGGAGGCGGAACACAGTCGCTCTCGGGGCAAGCACGGGCAGCGCCGGTCCGGAGTAGGACACATCACTACAATCGTTAGACCCTACAATCATTAGAGACCAATAGTTTTCATTCTTGTTCAAAGTTAACTTAACAACTTTGTAGTTGTGTGTGGAAAGGGGGAGGGGAAGGGGTATTTGAAGTTTGTAGTTTGACAACTTCAGCTTAAGTTCCAAAGCTAACAATGCAAAGCCGCGGGGGGGGGGCACCCCCTCCCCCCCTCTCCAAACACAACTACAAAGTTGTCAAATCTCGAGCAGAGCAGCGGGCGCCAGCGCACCCACACACGTCAGCCAAAGTATGACTATTATCAGTATTATGTGCAATGAAACACCTTAACTTGGTGACTGAAATTGTGTAATAGACATAGAAAGACATCTTCTGGCTGTACACTGCTTTTAAATTTTAAAATAAATGAATAAATACAACAACGGAATTTGAACGCAATTACATACATGTCCCAGTTGCCAAGGGAGGGAGACGTAACCATTTAGCCATCGCCCAGGATTGGTGAATGCTGCTACAGGCTAGCAGTAGCTTCTCCCCCCACACACACTACAGGGAGTGTGTGGGGGAGTAGCTTCTCCACCCCTGAATGGGGGGGGGGGGGG
>QEPC01009527.1:479133-504347 GCA_003113815.1 Sphenodon punctatus
GGCTGTGGAACTCCCTTCCGGAGGAAGCTCGCCTGGCCCCAAGCCTTTTGACATTTCGGCGGAACTGTAAGACCTGGCTGTTTGCCCAGGCCTTTGGGAGGGGGGGTGGGGGGGTGATTTTAATCCCCCGCCCATTTATTCATTTGTTTTCTAGCCCTGTTTTATGTGATGTGTTTTAGATGATGTTTTTATATTTATATTTTAAGTGAATTTTAATATTTTATTGTGTTGTTAGCCGCCCCGAGCTGCATTGCAGGAGAGGGCAGGATATAAATCTGTAAAATAAATAAATAAAATAAATATCTGCAACTATGCTGGCGAAGTCTCAGAGGGGCAGGAAGAAAAAGAAAGCTACTGCTACTCCTCCTCTCCATCCTGCTGCCACACGCATGTGTACCAGGATGAAAGCACCAACAGATGAGCGGCCAGTGTTGTCTGGAGTATCCATCTCACAGGAGTGTAGGAAGGAGACAGTTGTTGTTCTTAAAGGCCTCACAATGTTTGCAAAGAAAAGCGACAAATCGCTAGGAGGAAAGGATGGATGTAGAAGACGACCCTCCATGGATTCCTCTCAATGCACCCATTCCAGAGCCAGTCCTTGATGCTGAAGAAGAGAAAGAGACTGTTGCTGCCATTGACACAGACTGCTGTGATGATGACGCAGATGAGGATCTTTGCGGTCTTTGACGTGGATTTGTTGATTATGCTGTCTTCTTGTCAGATGTTGATGATGACAATGATGCCAGTCCCAAGTCTTACTCGGAGGGATCAACGGAAGAAGAATGGCAACCTGAAACTGCCAAGAAGCACCACTGTTCAACTTCTCCTGTGGCGTACACCAGCACTTCTGTGTCCATGGTATCTTTCAGCAGTTCCTCCAGTGTCCCTCCTCCCAAAAAAGGTTCCAAAGCTACTCCACCATCAAGGTTGGAGGAATGATGGACAGATCCATGCAAAGGCAATCAACAGTACCCTCTGCTGTTTGCAACCAGCCTCTGGAGGCTCTGTCCAGTGATGATGATGATACTTTGGAATTGGACACTGAGTTTGCAGAGCCGACAGGAAAAAATGCCAGGTGGACATTCATGGGTGTGGGATCACTATGAATTTAAGGAGGGTGATAAAACTATTGCTATTTGCAATTATTGCAAGGTCCAATTTTGCTGTGAGAAAAAGCTGGAAAACTTGGGAGCTACAATGATCAGCTCGCACTTGAAGACAAAACATCCCACCATCTTTAATAACTTCCACAAGCAGCCTGTCTCCCCTGTGTCTACTACAGCATCAGCAGCAGCAATGCACTCAGAATCTCTGGCTGAAAAACAAAAAAACCTCTTCATCGCAGGAGTCATGACCAGTCCCACACTCATCAGTGTCACCACCTCCATCTCTTTCAGCAGTACAGATGATGCTTTAGAGGCTTATGAACAGAAGACCTCTTATAAGGCATCAAATCCAAAGGCACATGAACTCATCGCTCAAACCACACAATGGATTGCAACCAACCTCCTACCATTCTCCTTTGTGGAGACAGAGGGTTTTAAGAACTTCGTGTGAAAGTTTTTCCCCCTATGGAAAGTCCTAAGCAGGGTGTACTTTGTCAACAAAGCTGTGCCAGAACTGACACAAAAACAGTCAGAGTGAAGGGAGCTTTGAGGCAAGTGGGGGGTGGGGGGAGAGTTCTTATCACCATAGACTTTTGGACCAGTGGCGCCCATTATGAATATCTCACTGTGAGTGCTCACTGCTTGTATAGAGAGAAGAAGAGCAGCCTGGGACAGAAGCAGGTCCTTCTTTGCCTGTCCCCTGTTGATGAAAGTCACTCACACCACGCAGAACATTTCAAAAGAAATTTCACTCATTCTGAAAGACTGTCAGGAGCCATTTAAATTGGAGGTTGGCTTCATAGTCACAGACAATGCCAAGAACATTTCAAACGTTGTGCAGCAGTTCGGTCTCACTAGAGTCCCATGCCTAGCTCATGGCATTAACCTAGTGGTGCAGATGTTACATAGTGAGAAAGAAGCTGAAGGTGTGTCCACCGCCAACCCAGAGATGAAGGAGCTCGTTGGCAGATTTCAACACCTTTGTGGACATTTCCACAATTCTGGCACAGCAAGACGAGCACTCAGGGAGGCACAAGGCCATTTGTCCCTGCCATCACACAATCTGATTCAGGAAGTGACGACAAAGTGGAATTCCACTTTCCTCATGATGGAGAGACTGTTGCTCCAAGTGAAGACAATCCAAGACTCTACCTGGAGCGGCCAGCAGCACTAAGAAAGGATATGGACACCCAACTAACAACAACACAAAGGATGCTTCTGAAGGACATGGTAATGGCTGCTGAGACCATTTCATGAAGCAACAAACTTAACGAGTGATGTAGATGCACCTGGTGAGTGCCTCTGCTTGCCTGTCCATTGACATGTAGGGCTGAAAAAGAAATTTCAGACCAATTTCGTTTCTGATGGAATAGAGCCTTTTGATCATTCCAACTGGAATTTAGAATGATCAATGTTCCAATCTCATTCTGATCAGGATAATTAAAAACAAAGCAAAATCAAAGACACCCTGGTCATTTTCACCTACTCAAAATGGCTGCACGGTAATTGTGGGCATGAGAAAAATGGCACTGCCCACACTACAAATGACTGGCACCACTGCCACCATTTTGAATGTGGGCAGCATCATTTTGCACATGCTCAGAATGACCCAGTGGCCATTTAAAAATGTTTTGATCAGTATTCTGATTGAACTTGTTTTTGATCAGAATACCAATCAAAAATAATCCTTCCATTTTCACAGAGTTTTCAACCAAGCTTTATTGCCATGCCTTCCTAGGGTGAAGTAAGTGTTTACTCATGTTTACTGCATTTCCCCACATTGGCAACAATGGGGAAAATGCAGTGAACACAGGCAAAGATAAAACACAAATACAAATAAATACAAACACTACAATACAGATACAGATACTTGACCCAGTGCACATCCCTAGCTGTTATACACATAGAATGCAATCCAACACCTCATAAGAAACTGCATCTACACAGGGTGCTATGAACTTATGCTGGCGCACACTTGGTGTGTGTGTGTGTCATATTGGCAGGGGTGTCCTGTTGTGTCGAGCGACTTGCTGCGTGGAGCGTACACAATCCATGCTAAAATGTGTGCCCGCCGCCTGGCTGGGCATTGCACTGGCGGGCTGCATACTCAGCTTGTTGGATTACACCCAATGAGTAGGAAAACCAAAGGCATGAATACAAAATGGGGGGTAACTGGATCAGTTAGACCAGGAAGGGGGGGGGGGTCTGGTTCAGTTCTCACCTTAGCCAGAAACTGTGGCTAAGAACTCCCTCCCATTGAAGGTATGCCTGACTGCTGACCTACCCTCTTTCCATAAAAAGTGTAAGACCTGGCTCTTCCGCTGGGCCTTTGCCGAGGGAGATGGGTGGGTTAGGTTAGGGTGGGGTGCGGTTTTATTGTTTTGGGGAGGGGGGGTTAATCCTGAAATGTTGATTTTAATGAATTTTATTATATGTTTTAAGATTATGTTAGCTGCCCCGAGATGCTTGTAGCAGGAGGGGGTGGCATACAAATGCTATTATAAAATAAATAAACTCACTGGGTGACTTTGGGCCAGTCACAATATTATCTCAGCTTAACCTACCTCACACAATTTTTGTGAGGATTTTAAGTTGTGTTTATTAGTTATATAAAGTGCTCTGAGTGCACACCAGGGGGGGCACTATATAAAAATCAAGATTTATTATTAATAATCACTGTTGTTGTTTTGTTGTTTGTTGTGAATCACAACTGATTCATAATGTGATGCTGTTGCAAAGAAGGCTAATGTTAACTTGCATTAACAGAAGTATTGTATGCAAAACACAGGAAGTTACTCTACTTAGCTCTGGTTAGCCCCAGCTGGAGTATTTTAAGGACATACAAGAGTTGGAGATGGTGCTGAGGAGAGCAACAAAAGGGTTCGGAACACAAATCATATGAGGAAAATTGTGATTTGGCTATGATCAGCTTGGAGAAAAAACAACTAATGGACTTTGTAGCAGGGTGAGAGTGAGGCTCACTGGCTACAAACTTCCCTAATCCAAAGGAAGGGAATTCCAAAGAGAACGCGGGTACACCACAGTGGCAATCAAGAACACTGCTTCTGTCAGCACCAGCAGGAGATCATATGAGTCCGGTGTGCGGGTTATTTAAATCCATCAGAGCCGTTAAGACAGGCAGTGGGTAAGAAGGCTGGGAGCCAGCTGAGCAAGGGCTGGCAAGAATAGAGGGCTGCAAGCTGTCTCTGTGAAATTAACTAGGTGGCTGGTTGCCATGGAGAGAGCAAGGGGCTGAAATTGACAAGCCCTGCAGAACGAGGCTCTGAAGCAAGGAGGGACCCCTCTGTTTGAGGGTGCTAGCAGGGGCCAGCATGGGCTGCTTGGAAGGCAGCTGGCTTTCCCTAATCTGGGAAAGGGACCTGAGGCACAAGGGTTCCCTTCCCTGAGGGGCTAAACACTGCCCTAGGTGAAGTTGACAAGAGTGACTGAGCAAGTGAAACCAGCTAGGGAGCTGAGTACAGTCTACAGAAGCTGCTGGCTGAAGCTGGTTGGGAAGTGGGAGGCTTCCTTTATTACCCTGAGGGGTTTGGTAGTTGGGAGAACCTTAGTAGCCAATGCAAGTCAGTTGGGGCAGCAGAAGGCTCCCCTATCTGTGACCCGCAGTCCTGAGGAGGTTCAGGGTCAAGTGGATTCCAACAGAGACCCCTGGAACCAGCATGAAGAGCCCGTTGGAGCAAGGCCAGGGCAAGGAGATCTATCCCAGCCTGGTGCAGAGCAGACAGCACTAGAGACCCTTGAAGGATTTCTGATAGGGATGTGCGAACAGAACGCGGTTCAGCTGTTCTGATGTTCAGTTCAGGAACCGAGTTCAGATTCAGTCGTTCGGTCCAGAAACTGAGTTCGGATTCAGTCATTTGGTTTGGTGGAGTTTGGTTCAGCCGAATGTTCGGGGGGGGGCGGTATCAGTATCGATATCGGTCCCGGTCTCGTATGGTCCCGTGATCGTGTCGGAAACCGGAAATTCAAGTACGTGCGGAGCTTGTGTGGAGAGAGAGCATGTGTGCAAGTTGTGGCTGGCTGGCTGTGTGGTTTACTGGTTTTGTTTGGTCTGGTTTGGCTGTGTTACTTTGGCTGGCTGGTTGTGAGTTGGTGGGTGCTGTTTTGTTTGGCTGTGTTTGACTGTTGGGATTGGAAGGAGATAAAAATGAGAAAGAAAAATGATGAGGCTTAGGAAGGTGAAGGGGGAGGAGGAAGAGGCAGGACCTTTTGAGGTGGTGGAGCTTGGCTCCTCATCAGAGGACCAAGAGGGCACAGGAGTTGCCACTGCTGCCAGGTTTGTAAACTTTATTTTTGTTTATTGTTCCATAGAAGTTTGAGGACAAGAAAAATACTATCCTTTAGAGCGAGCTCAGTGGCGTCTGGGTGGGTGGGTGGCTCTTCCAGCAATCAGACTGTGGGCATGAGCCAAAGGAAGCATTCACCCGAACACGTGCAAGCAAGGGTCTCCAGTTGCCATCCCTAGCACCCCAAGAAGGGCAGGATTTGCACCTGCCATCCAGGGTCTCTCCAGTTGCCATCCCTAGCATCCAAAGAAGGGCAGGATTTACACGTGCCAGCCAGGTCTCTGCAGTTGCCATTCCTAGCACCCAAAGGAGGGCAGGATTTGCACGTGCCAGCCAGATCTCTCCAGTCTCTGCCATCCCTAGCACCCCAAAGAGGGAGGACTAGAGGCATCATCATAAATGCATGATATTTAGGTGTTGTTATGTGTTCCTGTTTCAGAGAGGGTGATGATGCCACCCCCACCACTGGTGCCTAGGCCAGAACCCCATCAAGGCAGAGGTTGGAGCCGCTGCCAGACAGCAGGCACATGAGGTCTGAGGTCTGGCGGTGGAATGACAAGCCGAAAGACAGATACGCCGTATGCAAGGTAAGGCACGGGGGCTGGAACAACAGGGAATGGATTGCCCTATGACCTGTTAGGAAATTCCCTGCAGAGAGAGATTTGCCACCCACCCACTTGTGGAGACAGAATGCAGGCAGGGCTTGACAGACCATTGGTCTGACACAGTATGGCACTTCTTATGTTCCTATCTTTTTATGTTCTTTAGATATGAGACGAAAAAATAAAGTGGGACTCACAGGGGATAACATTGGGCCTAATCGCCCACATTGAGAATGTCCATGGAGAGACGTTGATGCGGCGAGACTCCAGCATGGAGGAGCATCGCCAGAAGAAGTGGGGGGAAGAAACGGCAGAAGCGCAGCCATAACAGGTCTTCCCCCTCCTCCAGCTCCACTGAGGAGTCCCCCCCAGGAGGAGTCGGAAGCGGCAAGGGCTTTTCGGGCCCAAGTTGAGAGGCCGACACAGGAGTTTATGGACGGGCTAAGGCTGCAAGCCCTGCCAATGGAGAACCGGCTGGTGGAACGGTTCCAGGAGGTCGAGGTACAGGAACAGAAGGTAGAGACTAGAGGTGATGTGGCAGGAGCCTTTATTGCGCCGCAATTCCATTCCTAAAACTCGGCATCCGACGTTGCGCCCCGCGGAATTCCGCTCGGAACCTCCACGATTCTGCATTTGCTGCTTCAAGAAACCGCAGATGCGGCAATTATGTGTTTTATTGCTTTTTCCGATCATCACCATTGTTGCATACAATTGGCAGCCTTTTTCCGCCTTCTGCCAATTTAATATATGAGAGACAGTCATGAGGGTTTATCGTGGTTTCGCAAACGGAGTATGCAGCGCTGGTGTGTTGCTGCGTATGTGTGTGTTGTGCTGACTGCTGGTGTTGTCCCTCTATGCTGCAATCACTGCCCATTTTTCTCAAATACATACATGCACACGTTCTGGGTGGGAGTTCAAGGAATGGTGTTTTTATTTATGGTAAATTGATATTTTATGTAAACGTAAATTGACCTCCAAACTAAAGTTTTTTGAGCAAAACTCCTGATGGGAGTTTAAGGTGACCTGTGTATTGGCTGACTGAGTCATTTTTTACATCATCGGACCGGTACATAAAGTTGAAGGAATGAAGTCCATGCAGAAGAGTTTATTACAGTCCTCATTCCGTGCACTTCCTCAGTCTAGACGAAGTCAGAACTCTGTAGTTCACAATGCCTACAAAAGCAATATGGCATAGTTGTTAAGGTTCCTGCTGGCTGTGCAATCTGAAGCAGTCCTTTCATGGGTTTGAATCTGCGCTATTCCATGTCACTTTAAATTATTTTTTTTAACTTTTACATTACTGTTCTTGTATGTTAATCATAAAATTATTGCTTTGTTGTGTTATCGGGACACAATGAGCAGTGTCCCCTCCTTCCCCCTCTAGGCACTTGGAGTCACAGGCACAGTTGAGAGATGAGCTGAGTGAATGACATTCATCTGCATCATTGAAAGTTTGCCTTCTTTAGTGTGCCATGACTGGATTTTTATAGCAGTAAACCTGTGTATGTGGTCACACTCAGAGACCTGAATGATAAAGACATGAATGATAAAGTCCATACAGTGCTTTGTATGTTGAGTCAGTCTACAATTACTATTTCTTGTTTAGTTGTTAACTTAAAACAAGAATGATCACTCTGCATCTCTACTGATTTTACTGAGGTGCGCTGCACCGCCCGAGACTGTCCCCTCCCATGCTCTCACCAGATAGACAGAGACTGCTTAAAGCTGTAGCCGGACCGACCAGCCCCACCTCGCCCACACGGGTCATTTAATTAGCAATGGACGCACACCAATAAGCACAGTCCTTCCCTGTGACTGACAGCTGACAGCCACAGGCATTTAACACAGAGAGGCAGGCTTTATTTCACATTGGCCATGTGAAAGCATGCCCCCCCCAAGCCCTCAGAGTCACAGGATGAGCTGAGAGAATGATATTCATCTGCATCACTTACCCGCCACCACGCCTACCTCTTTGTTATGTTAACAGTTAACACTAAACAGCTAACTGCAGTAAGTAGAGTTGGGAGTGAACGTGAACTCCCACCCTCAAAGCGTTAGGAAACTATATGTCCCCCACTCCCCGTCCCCTCCCCCCCAGCCGAGAGTGTTTCCAACTACTAGAGGTACTAGCCCAGATAATATACTACCGCCTATTAAGGTTCACGTCCATGAAGCACGCCTGTATACTCACCCAGCCGGTCCTGGAGAACTGCCAGTCTTCGCAGCACCATCGCTATGGTACCCAGATGCTAGATGGCATACGTGACACATCTCCAAAGCGCTTCCCCTGTTGAATAATTAAATTCCAATTATCCAATAAACAATAAGAAAGTCTTCCGCAGTCAACGTGAACAGACTTGAACTTTAAAGTCAATTAGAGCCAACTTACCAATCATTAGTAGGTGCTCCATCACTGCTGCACGAATGACAGGGGGTGTGGTTTCTTTCCGTGCTGTCAGCTGCACACGTTGCCCTTTGTTTACCTCGCAGAAGCCATTGAAAAAGCCAACATTGACTCCAGGAAAGTCATTGTCACTGTTGGCAAATCTCAAACCAGCACAAAAGCAGCAAGCGGTGAATTTAGAGGGACCATTAACACAGCTGTTTGCAAGCGGTAGCTCCCTCCCTTCCACTATGTTCTGCATTTAAAGCAACCGTTTAAGGTTTCTACTACACCACTTGCTTGAAAACTAGAACATTTTCATACAGTGCATGCATAGCAAAAGCCTTACTACAGTTATGAGTAGTATTTTCAACCCCTTTCCTAACCTTGAACTAATTATTACATCATCACTCCGGTTATTATGAATTTTTGTTGAAAACTTATAAGTTGTAAAACCTATTCAAAAACTTGGTCTTGCTGGCTGTCTGCTCCTGGGGGACACTTTCTTTTTTCACTCACACACCCGCCGCCATGCCTACCTCTTTGTTATGTTAACAGTTAATACTAAACAGCAAACTGCAGTAACTAGGGTTGCACGGAGTGAACGTGAACTCCCACCCCCTTAAAGAGTTAAGAAACTATAAGGCCCCCACTCTCTGTGTCCTCCACCACCACCCCCAGCCGAGAGTGTTTCCAAGTTCCATCTTGCCATCCAGTGCTGTTCCAAACCTGGAGGGGGGTTAATGAACCCTTTGTAATTTTAATCCCAGATTAAGGTTTCATTTTGGAAAAATCAGTAATAGTTGCAATCTTTGAAAATAGTTTTCACCCCCCAAAAAGGGGAATTTAAAAATCTTTTATTAATACAACAGTTAATATTTTTCTATATTTTTATTTGAATGTTATATTATTATATATGTTGAAAGTTTTTTAATTTGCTGATTTTTAATAATAATAATAATAATAATAATAATAATAATAAAAAAGAAACTTGAATACTAGTAGTGCAAATCTCTTTTTTAAAAACATTGTTTATTTCAGAATAAAACAGGCAATGTAACTGTATATACACATATGTATATAAATACATACATATATATATACAAACTTCAGAGAGGGTGCGATGAACAGGATGGAGGTGAGCTGGAGCCGGAGAGCCGAGCCGGAGCCAAGAACCCCAATGGCACACAGTCAACCTGGGAGGGGCACAGGCACAGGAGCGTGGGGGACCAGGCAAAGGAGGACAGAGGCACCCGGGGTGCCAGGAGCCAGACCGGAGAGCAGGCCGGAGAGCAGGACACAGCCACTGGGGAGCCACTGGGGAGGGGACAGCTGCCACGAAGGGGAATGCCAGGTCCAAACGCAGATAGGGGAAGCCCATGGAGGGGGCCCAGAGACACAGGCAGGAGTTGTGGGAACCAAGGAAGCCTGGGACATCAGGGAGGAAGCAGGCAGAGATCCAAGACGTCAGACTGGAGGCTGGAGCACACTGTGGGGACAGCATTGAGGGCCCGGAAGGCAAAGGGGGCCTCACAACCAGCTGCAGGGGGACACAAAGGGGCCATTGGAGCATGCCCTGATGGTACCCCAGTGAAGACATGTGTTAGGCAACCAGGGAGTACGCCTTGAAGGGATCCTGCATGGCCATCCCCACCTGCACATTCGAGCGGGACCACACACAAGCCAGCGCTGCCAGCTCCGCATCGGTGGGCTCAGACAAGCCATAGTCAGCATCAGGGGGTCACGGAAGGTGGCCGAGCTCCAACAGGTGGTGGTAGATCACCCTACGAGAATGCTGGTAGTCACGGGCCCCGTACATGCTGCCAAAGTAGGAAACAGCCAGGGCACGGCCCCCCTCCTCCAGACAGGCCATGTAGGTGGACAGGCTGCACACAGAGAGGGCAGACACCATCTCCATGGGCATCCAAGCCAGATGTGTGCACCTCAGCTCTGGGATGTGCCCATCAGAAAAGGGACGCAGGCCCAGCGACTCCACATGAAGCCGGCAATCATGGGTGCTCACCTCATAGCCATAGAGTGCAGGCCAGAGCGTGATACGCTCTGAGCTATGGTCTGTGCAGCTCAGGAGCAATTGCACAGCCGGGGAATGTCACAGGTCACAGAGGGCCATGGTCTCCCGGTAGTTCCAGCTATGGGGGGCCCCAGGAGGGGTGGGGCACGTAAGCACCGGGGATGTGCGACCCACCATGGTCCAGCAAGTGGATTAGACTAAAGGCAAGGAATCAGGGGCCCCACAATCCCTGAGTGATGGGAGGGGAAGCAGGGGAGCTCCAAGGCCAAGCGATAAGGGCACAGGCCGTAACATGGCACGGCAGACGAGCGAGGCATGGGGTGCGGACCAGCCCAGCTTCCGGAACAGAGCACACACACAGCACAGCTGATACAATTAGCAGGGAGGCGAGGACAACCATCAGCAGCCAACACAGATAGGTAGGAGGTGATGACAGCAGGCATGCAGCTGCTGCCCGTACGCCAGGGAGAGACCCGGTCCAGGGGACAGGCCCCCCGCTGCCCAGCAGGACCACCCAGAGAACCACTCTCAGTCTCCTCTCCCTTCCATCTCGCTCCATCCCGCCTGCCACGTTCCTCTGCTGCTGACAGCGTGTGCCCTTTAAATCTCCCTCCACGACCTGTGTTGTTGCTCGTTGCCTGTCAGTGATGCTGCATGCTTTGTCCCTGCCTATCTCCAGGCCACACATCCACCCTGATCCCTCTGCATTCCGCACCCCTCCAGGCCCAGTCTGCACCCCTCCAGATGTGTGTGTGGCCTGGCCCTGGAGCATGTGTGTGTGTATATGTACATATGTCTATGTCTCTGCATAGACACATGTGTGTGCATATTTATATGTATGTACATGTTTATATATGTGCATGTATATATATATATATATAAGAAAAGAAAAAGAAAAAGAAAAGAAAAGAAAAGAAAAGTGAAAAATATTGGTATTCATTTACAAGTGCTTTTTTATTACTGAATAAAAGAATTAGAAGCAGGTATAAAACTATACAAAACATATACATTAATATAAAATTGTCTGAAAATAAATATTCGTATATAAATATATTAGTGAAACAGCTATAAAACTTTTAAAAACCCATACAAAAATATAACATTGTAAAAAAATTAATATAATCAACTCTCAACTTTTTACATATTACTTTAAAAAAAAAAAAGGCCAATTTTGGGGTTTTTTAAAAAAAACTATTCAGGAACCATAACATTAAATTAAAACGATTTCTCCTGCTTCCATTGGGTATTTTCAGATGTGACAGGGCCGATTGGCCCTGTCACAAAATCAATGAAATGATCCCCCGCCGGGATGACCCATCACGCCCTAATAGACGTGCCGGGGGATCCCTGTGGGGAATCGTGGAGGGGCGGGGCCGGACAGCGCAACGTATGGCCGCACAGCCCTGCCCCCTCCACGCTCTCCGCCGCCCGCCCTCTGGGGAGACGGGAGGCTGCCGCGGCCAATGCCGCCGCAGCACTCACCCGCTATGGCCATGGGCCGGACTCCCTGTGGGGATTCCGGGCCATGGCCGCCTTCCAGACGTGACGGCGGGGCACCACGGTGGGGAATCGCCTTCTACACGCGACGGCCTCCGGTCCCACCGCTTCGGCCGCTCGCTTGGTGAATGTGATCCCATGCCGTGGTAACATCTGGGGGGAACATCCGTTCCCCCCAACAGACGTTACGTGGTCCAAGCCACCACAGGGAATTGACTGTGGTGGACATTGACCACGTAATGTCTGAAAATACCCTTGATTAATCAGGGATCAAAATTATGAAGGGTTCATTAACCCCCTCGAGCTCCTCCATACTAAAGTTTTTTACCTCCATACTAAAGTTTTAGGAACAAAAATCCTATTGGGAGTTTAAGGTGACCTGTGTGTATTGGCTGACTGAGTCATTTTTTAGACATCATCGGACCGGTACAGAAAGCTGAAGGAATGAAGTCCATGCAGAAGAGTTTGTTACAATTACAATCCTCATTCCACACTTCCTCAGCCTAGAAGAAGTCAGAAGAACAACAGAACTCTGTCAGAGTATCTCTCAACACCTCCAAAACCAATATGGCATGGTGGCATAATCGTTAAGGTTCCTTCTTGCTGTACAGTTTGAAGCTGTCATTCTGCGGGTTCAAATCCCCACTATTCCATATCACTTTAAACATTTTCTTTTTACTTTTACAATACTGTTATTGTATGTTAATCATAAAATTATTGCTGTGTTGTGTTGCTCCCCCCAAAATATGCTTAGTTATTACATTAACCCAAGACTGAGTAGCTGAGGCCAGGAGGCGTGACTCCTATTATGCACCCATAGCGTTACGCGCACTCGCCGATGCCACCACTGACTGCCCTGCCCCCACCTGTCCTTACATGCCCACCTTCCCTGACCCCAGAGTTAACTCCACCTTACCTGCCCCCACGTTCACTGACTTCCACCCTTCCTGTCCTGCCCGGCCCTGCACATGACCTGACTGACCCACCACTACCATATTCACAATATATTGATTACATCACACACCCACCGCCACACCTACCTCTTTGTTATGTTACCTTACCAGTTAACACTAAACAGCTAACTGCGTCTGCAGTAACTAGGGTGGAGTGAACGTGAACTCACCCCCCCAAGAGTTAGGAATTAGGAAACTATAAATCCCCCACTCCCTGTCCCCTCCCCCCAGCCGAGAGTGTTTCCCTTCCAACATGCCATCCAGTGCTGTTGTGGTCCCATCATGATACCAATGTAAGAGATGGACTGGAGGCAAAGTAGTTCAAATGAAATGATATCTTTTATCATTCAAATGAAATGATATCATTCTGATTGCATCCTGTAGATGCGCTGGTGGATGGCAACTGGCAACAGACAGGGAGAGGGGGGTGAGGTGCCCGCCACTTGCATACAGCCACTTGCTGGCAGTGGCTGTATGCTCCTCCTGGCTGGGGGTCGGGTGACACTTTATTTTTTCACTCACTGACTGACCCATCCACACAACCCACCTGTTAATTGTTTTAAGATATTTATTGAAATTTATTTATTGAATATAGCCATCCTCCGCATCTCTAGTGCTTTTACTGAGGCACGCTGTGCCGCCCGAGACCGTCCCATGCTCCCACTCCCACCAGATAGACAGAGATGGCTTAAAGCTGTCACTATTAGCCGGACGGACCCGCTCCACCTTGGCCACATGGGTCATTTAATTAGCAACGGACACACACCAATAAGAACAGTCCTTCTCTGTGACTGACAGCCACAGCATTTAACACAGGGAGACGGGTTTTATTTCATGTTGGTCATGTGGTGCATGTTTTCATGTCAAATCTATCTCAATTCAAAACTGACAGAATGGCTTTGGCAGGGTTTGCTTCATTGCTTGATGGACTTATTCAAATTGGTAAGTTAAATACAAAGTTTTTAAATGTGATCTCTCACTGTATAGCATGCTTTACATTAGTAGACTTTTGTCATTAATCAATCAATTTATTACGGCATTAAGCTTCCGCTATAGCCAAGTAAACAATTTAACAGACAGAAATATAAACATACATAAATAAACATAAGTATAAATTTATATCAATGATAGTAAAATTATAAAACTATAAAACTATAGATAAGCACACTTATCAAAGTATAATCAACTAATCGGCTCATACCTTATAAAGCAAGCAGTACAACCCAACACCTCAATGCCAATCCCCCTTACTCAATCCATTTCGCCCGCTCCCTCATGGTGAGCAATGTAAATAATGCAAGGGAATGCAAATTTACTTCATCAGAGGAGGGAAGCAAGGCAGCAATTCTAACTGGGTTTGACTTATGAATGTAAGGCCCCCAGACTGGTTCAAGCCAGACAGCCCTAATGGCCTCATATATAGGGCAAACAAAAAGGAAATGGGTCAGATCTTCCACTTCCAATCCACTACAGGGACATGTATGCAGCTCATATGCTATATTCGCATATCTTCCCTCAGTGACAGCAGAGGGAAACAGTTGAAATCGAAGACAAGTGTAGGCTCTTCACAGAGCTGGTCTAGTTAGTTTATCCAGATAAGGCTCAAAATTATGAGTGGTTTTAATTAAATAATAATAAGGAGAGACCTTCCAGGAAGAAAGCTTTGCCAAATCCTCCTGTTTCGCTATATCAGAGACTCTTTGGCAAATCAGTGTTTTCTGCAGCAAAGGTGATTTATCCTGGAAGAAAGAGAATGAGAACCCTAGATCCCTCAAATAGAGGGATATCCGAGAGAGCCAGGGGTAGTTCCCTGCTCCATCGTATTCTAATTCTTCCCTCAAACAATGAACCGCCAGGTATCGCTTTCCTGATGATATAATTTAGACCAGAATCTAAGTGCTTGGAGCCCACACAAGCTAGAGATGGCCAACACCCCCATCTCAGCTCGAACCACTGCTGCGGGGACGGCTTGTGGGACTCCTAGAAGGTTCCTCAAGAACTTCTTCTGGACCATCTTGAGTACCTGGCTCTCCCCAGCCAAAGTCACCTCTGCTCCAAATGTTAAGAGAGACTGCACTTTGGCTCTGTGTACCTCCAACACAGTAGAAATGGGTGTGCCTGCCAGACCTTATGCTAGCCTCACAATCCCTTTGGCAGCTATATTGGCCTTAAGGGCCAAACATTTCCTATGATTGCCCCATTGCCCATTTTTTGAAAACACAACTCCCAGATAGACATAGGAGTCCACCTGTCTAAGCAAGTCCTTCCCTATATACCAGGAATAGTTTAGTATCTTTGCCTTCCCCAACGCCATCACTTGGGATTTTATCGGCTTAAATTACTAATTCATTTGCCGCACTATAGGCTGCAAGTAGCCCCAGCTGGTGCAAAAGACCTCTCCTTGTTTGTGATATAATCACCAAGTCATCTGCATACATTAAGATGTTAAGTGGTCTAGTCCAAATCTTAGGGGGATTGGCAGAATTCAAAGAGAGACACCGGGGGAGGTCACTAAGATAAAGTTTAAAAAGCAGGGGAGCCAAAACACATCCCTGCCTGACTCCTCTTACCACCTCAAATGACCATGAATACCTGACATCAGTTCTTAATCTAACCCTTGCGGTGTTATTCGACTAAATATAAATTATTAAGACAAGCAAATGGCTATCAATACCCCAGTCACGCAACTTCCTCCACAGTTTTGGACGCGAGATCAAATCAAATGCCGTAATATAGTCTATAAATGCCAAAAATAGGGATCCTGATCTAATTTGAGTATATTTGATAATTATATGCCGCAATACAAAAATATTATCCATAATCGATACATTTTTCCTAAATCCCGCCTGCTCCAGAGGTATCAGATTGCGCTCCACTGCCCAAGCTTCTAACAGAGGAAGAAGAATTTTAGAATACAGTTTCCCAATGATTGGGAGCAAGCTTATTTATTTATTTATATATTTATTTATTTATTATTTTTCTAGCCCTGTTTTATATGGTACATTTTATATTTAATATTTTAAAAGGAATTTTAATGTTTTATTGTTGAACTGTTGGAAGCCGCCCCGAGCTGCGTTGTAGGAGGGGGCGGGGTATAAATTTAGAAAATAAATAAATAAATAAATAAATTATAGGGTGGTAACAGCACGGATTTAGGGAGTTCCCCTTCTTAAAGATGGGCACAATAATACCATTGCCCCAACCCCATGGAATATGGAGGGACTGATTAACACATGAAAAATACTTAGCCAGTATATTGGCCCACCAGATAAGATAAGAACTTAAGACCTCCGAGATAATGAAATCTCCTCCCGGAGTCTTATTCCGCTTTAAGGAACCAATTGCGGCTTGTACCTCGGGGGTTCAACCTGCGACATTGAGGACTGACTCAATTGCAAATGTAAGGAAAAAATCAATTCAGAGGTTTTCACCTCCACCTTTTCTGTATCAGTACTGAAAAGATTTTGAAAAAATCCAACCCACACATCTTTTTCTATTTGTACTTGGCAAGAGGGCTGGGGAGCACGAATTCTCTTATTAATCAAGGACCAAAAATCCCTAGAATTCTTGGTTCGGGCAGCAATCTTAATCTTAGTCCAGATCCATTTTGTATGATCTGCCTTCTTAGCAGCAATAAGGGTTTTATATCTGTGCTTAGCCATCCTCAACTGGAGAGTTGAACTATCGGATGGAGCTACCATCCATTCATGTTTGATTTGTACCATGGCTCATTTTGCTGCCCTACATTCTGAGTCGAACCACACAGCACCTCTAGGCTCCCTAGGTCTACAGGGCTGGGCTAGAACCCGGGTACCTAAAATGGAAATAATTGTGTCAAACAAGGAATCAAGAACTGTAATATCTTGAGTGTCCTCCCTTAAAAAAGTGGCATATAGGGTGGTTATCTCCTGGGTAGCCAGGAGATCACACACTTGGACATAGGTGTTGAGATTCCACCCCGTACAGATCCTACATTCATCCAATCTACCAGGTGTCTGCCGGAAGGGAGGGCTATCATAATTAGCTTGTGTGTTAATTAACATTGTTAACACTCGCTGGTCACTCTCCACTCTTGATATTAGGGCAAAGTCAGTGAAATTAATCCTTTGAGAGATACGGATAACTATATAGTCGATGGTGCTTCTACCATTGAAATTAAGAAAAGAAAATTCCCCATCAGGGTCCAATGGCCCTGATCCATTAAGTACCATTAGGCTATAAGACTGTAAAAGTTCAAACATACACTGACCTGCTTCGTTACCCTCCAAGTCTCTTGACTTTCTACTAGACACCCAGTCATACCCATCTGTAAACCAGCTGGAATTCAAATCTTGAAAAGCACCCAACCTAGTGTTCCAGTCTCCTGCTACCACCAACAGAGCATCAGGGAATTGCTCATCTAAATGGTTAAGCAAATTCCTGAGCATGTTCCAGATATCTACTTTGTAATATCTGCAGCCGACAGGTGGAATATAAAGATTGATAAACAGTAGTGGGGAACCGTAGGAAGAAGTCCACAACCCCACAAAAAGATTTCCACATTGTTGAGATATTATTCTAAATGACCCTCCTAAAGAGTCGGAAACCCCCCTGAATGTCTCCCGCGTATACCATCCTTAATACCAGGTGATAAGTACACCTGGAAACCCTTGAATGGGAACCTATCAGCTTCCTTCAACCATGTTTCCTGAATTAAAATCAGGTCAAAACCTTGAAGAAATTTGATAAGATATGGGTCTTGCCCCTTTGATCTACAACCAGAGATGTTCCAAGAAATAAATTTCAAGGGCCTAGACTGGTTAGAAGGCATATGTGAGAAACCAATCTGAAGCACTAAATCATGGGGTGGACAATAAGGTCTATTCTGGTGGCAATTCTGGTAAAGATGAGAAAGGTCCCTATTCCCAAGGGAAGATAGAGGAGAGCCAAAGTTGCTTCCTTGACCACCCATCTCACCAGAGAGGCCTATATGTCAAGTAGAAGAATACTGAGTCAAAGAAACAGTCGGAGAGACTGAAGAGACCTGGGGAAAATAATCACGCATAGATGTCTGCTGTAAAGAACAAATACTGCCAGAACACTGGCTCTGTTGCTGAATGTGTTCCTCTAAAGGAGAAATAGGGGCTGGAGTAACTAACTGAAGATTATCTCTATGTTGGCAACTTAAATCAGCTGCCACCCCACTCATGCTAAGAGAGTCACTACCATTCTGTAAGCCAACCTGGGGCTTCACCATAGGACCGTCCGTCCATGAAGCAAGACAAGCTCCAGAATTATCAGTGGCAGAAGCTTCCATCCTAGGCCCCAGTTGGCAAACACCCTGCTCCCCTGCCTTAAAATCAAGACCTATAGCGGGAAAGCTAAATGGGGGCAAACTAGAAAGATCCAAATTCTGTTGGCAATTGACAATGGGAGGCAGAGGCAGAACATAAATTTGGAACCAAATCTGCATCACCGAGAGTATTTGGCTGAGAAGATTCCCTGGGCACTGAAAGTACACAGTCTTGCTTAGGGTCAGCAAAAGTCAAGGTCTCAACTGTGTTGGAGGGCACAGTCATTGGCCTCAATTTCAAATTTATTTAAAGGACGTGGCCATTGGTCATTGTCCACAACACCAAAGCAATTACAACAAGGATAAAATAACAGTAATACACGCACTGATATGGTAAAATTAGAAAAGCAAAATAATGGGACCAGCCCACCACCAAATACTGTCTCAACAACGAGCCCAGAATAAGTATACAAATTTAAAATTCAATTAGTATATATACACAACCCATTTTATAAAATTGACTCGTGACAGCCCAACACTGGTTTCACCCCACGGTTGTACCAAAGGAACTCTCATATAAATATGGACATCCGCGAACACCTATTGGGCTTGGAAGGACAAGAACTTCCATCGTGCATTAAAAGTGCAGACCAAAAAAGTCATGACTGCCTGGGTTACCTCTTTAACAGCATCCACCAGAAGAAACCTTGACAACTCGTCCGGGGTATGCCCGGGCAAATAGGCCAGAAAATTTGCCAACCAAAGTTCCCTCTGGGGATCATATAAATGACAAGAGCAAAAAATATGCTCTGTACCCTCGACCTCCTGATTATCAAACGGGCAGAGTCTTAAATGCCGGGGAATACCACCATAACGCCCCTCCAATAGCCGCGTGGGCAGGGCATTAAATCGTGCACACAAAAACAGCCACATTTTCCAAAAGGAAATCTTAACCAGCAGGTAGTTTGCCAGAACTCCAGGGCCCAATGGAGGAGGCACATAACCTGATAAAAAAGAGCAGTCTGAAACTGCTGCAAAATCATCCTGTCCACTGATGTCAATAAGTCTAGCCCGTACTAAAGTCTTTGTGGACCTCAAATCGCTGGATAATAAGGTCATTACATCAAGGTCCAAGGAAAATATCTTGGAACGGACAGTCATTGGCTTAATATGACTGCCACATGACTTAGCCCTAGCATCTGCCTGTCTAATCAAGGCCGCTGGGGCTGAAATCTCCATTGGTTCGGTATTTTGAGGAGCAGAGGGACCTGAGTTCAAACAGCCAGCCATCTCAGTTGCCCTAGAGCCCAGAAGAATGTTATTTGGGGAGGATAACTTAGGGGCAAAGTCCTTAGCCTCCGGAGCCCTCCCTTCATGCACCAGCCTATGGGCAAAAACCCTATCAATTGATATACCCCTTGACAATAAATGTTTTCTTGCCAAGAACAGTTTTAACACCCAATAGCTGGATTGAAAATAAACTCTCAAGCAAGCCTCATTCCTAGTATAACGTAAAATATGGACAGAGGAAACATCAATTTTATCCCTACCAATCCCAAACAGACACACTAAATGATTGGATACATCCTTAGAGAATTCCCAATGGGGAAGAGTATCAAATGGCTGTGGTTTGGTCGTAATCCAAATTGCATCCCTCCTCAAATGCAGTCCTCTAGCATTCATTGCCAAAGAGGCAGGGCGAGAGTTCATTCGGATAAATGACCTCCTTCTAGGGGGATGTATAGCAGAGCTCGTAGTGCCCAGATGGATATTTCTGGAGTCTTCATTAGGGCCACCTCCTGCCTGCATATGGGCTAACCTGGATGATAGTTCATCTAATCTGGACCTAATCCAGAGAAGGGCTCATATCTCAAACTTATATCTGAGATATGTCCAAATAACAATGAAATTGTTCTAGCTATTGTCAGCGTGCAGCTTCCCCCTACCTGAGCTCCGACGCGGTGAGCCTGGTTGCTTGGCAGCGGCCCAACTTCGGAGGCTCAGTGGGGGCAAGGAAGCGCCGTGCTGAGGGACGGGGGGGAGGGGTCACCTCACGCTGGAGCATGTTCCTGGCTCCGCCCACTCTGGCCTCAGAGCGGCGTTAGGCTCAGCAGCGGGGGGAGGAGGTCCCGCCCAGAGTACAATAGCCCACAGCTGGGCATCACTATATTAGAAACCGGCGGGGCCTGACTCCCCCGCCGGTAATCATTTATAAGAGACTGGCCCCCTTGAGCCTTGGAGATCCTGTCTGTGTACCTGTGGGTATTTGGAGAGACTACTCTTGGTGTTCCCCCCCCCCTTCGTGTAAGTGTGAGATTGGAGAGTGAGTATTGTCCTTTGTTGTCTTGTTTGTTCCCTGGATACAAAGATCTTGTTTCCCTGCGGTGTGGGTTACCTTTGCCTTGATCCTTGCGCCCCCCCCCCCCGATTCCTTCCCCCAAGCTACCCTTACTACTAAGACCTTTGTGAACTTGTCCTATCCCCCAACGTTCCCTATTTCCCTACCCCCCTGTGACCCTTCCCCATCCCCTTGGGCCTTCTTCCCTTCCCCTACGGCCCTCCACATTGATTTGCACGGTGTCCTGGGCCTCGAGTATTTCCCCGAGTGCGTGGCTTCCCTATTTGTTTGTGAGTCTTGATTCCTTGAGGCAAAAGGCTACATCTTGTTGTGTCCCTATGATTATAAGGGTTGCCTTCTAGCACTGAGGGAAAGCCCACCCTACACCCTGAGGGACCCTAGCTTTACCGAGCTAGAGACCAGTATATACTGTAGCTGCCTCTGTCTGTTATATCTGTGTTCTGTCTGGGTGTCATTAGGGGAGTGGGTTCCCCTCTCTCCTGCCCATCCCTTGCTCCTTTCCCATCCCCCCATGACAGAATTACCGGCATCCCCCCTTTTGGGTCTTTGGGACATTATGACATCCAAGGCCCAGTTACAGGAATTGATGCATACCGTTCAGTCCCTTGCCATGGAGGTCAAGGACCTTAAAGAGGAGAATAGGGAGCTAAGGGCCCAATGTCAGGCCTTGCAGAAAACCAGGGAATATCCCCCTTTAGTTCTTATGGATGAGGAGGAGGGCGCTCCAAAGGAAGCGGAGGGAGGTCTCCTTCCTCCTTCACCAATGGTCCCCGCTCCCCGGGAACCTAAGGCCCCTTGCCCAGATAAATTTTACGGTGATCGATGGGCTTGCCAGGGTTTTCTGGCACTTTGTAATCTTACATTTCAAACACAGCCCCTCACTTATAAGTCTGACCAATCAAAAGTGGCATATATAGTGGGTCTCTTAGGCGGAGTAGCCTTGGACTGGGCCACCCCCCTCCTAGCTGCAGACGATGATTTACTTCAAAACTATAAGGATTTTCTAAAACAGTTTCGGTTCCTGTTTGACTATCCCCATAGAGTAAAGGATGCAGAGCAAGCTATACTCCACTTACGTCAAGGGAAATCCCCTTTACTTGACTATATTACCCATTTTAGAAAACTAGCGTTTGACCTTAACTGGAATGACTCAGCGTTCCAGGCATTATTTCGACAGGGGCTTAATGAGGAAATTAAAGATCAGGTTGCTTGTACTCCCACTACTCCTGGTACTTTGGAGGAAATGGTTACTTTGTCCATACAAATAGATGAACGGCTTTTTGAACATAAAAGAGAGAGAAGACGTGATTCATTTAGGGGACTGGGATGGGGGGCTCCTCAGGTTCCGGTTGCCCCCGCCCCATCACCAGGGGGACCGGTCACTCCTGAACCCATGCAGATAGGAGTGGTATGAGGGCCTCTTAGCATGGAGGAAAGGGAAAGACACCGTTCCTTTCGTCTTTGCTTTTATTGTGGCAAAGCAGGACATTTTTCACGGGAGTGTCCCTCTTGCCCTCCTCGCCTCCCGGGGTCGGGAAACTCCGGGGGCCGGGGGAGTGGGGGGACCTCCCGGTGACTGACTGTATTTCCCTCCTTGAGTCCAAACATGACCCTACCTCTCTCTCCCAATTGTATGTTCCCTTGACCCTTCAATGGGATGTTCGTAGGTCTCTGATAGTGAGATCTTTTGTGGATTCAGGTGCATCAGGGAATTTTATGGATGTTAAATTTGCTGCTCGTAACAGGATCCCCCACCAGACTTGTCCCTCAATTGAGATAGTCCACATTATTGATGGGTCCCCTCTCCGCTCAGGTCCCCTCCTACGGTGTTCCATTTCTCTCCAAAGTACTATTGGAACCCATAGGGAAGTTCTCCAATTTGATTTGATCTCTTCCCCCTTGTTTTCAGTAGTGTTAGGATTCCCTTGGTTGAGGAGCCATAATCTCACAATTAATTGGACTGCGAAAACCCTTTCCTTCTCCTCCCCGTATTGTCACCCTCATCACATACCTTCCCCGTTGATAAAGGTTTCCGCCCCTGTCACATCCAGTCCTGTTCCCCATAGCCCTATACCTTCCCAATATAGTGATTTAGAGACAGTATTTAGCAAACAGGAAGCTTCATAACTCCCCCCTCATAGACCCTTTGATTGTCCCATTGATCTTATGGTAGGTAAAGAACCCCCATATGGACGTATCTATAACCTCTCTCCAGGAGAGACTGAAGCTTTACGTACATATATTAAGGAGAATTTAGCTAAGGGTTTCATCTGTCATTCCACTTCTCCTGCTGGTGCCCCCCTCTTTTTTGTGCCCAAAAAGGAGGGAGACCTCTGGCCATGTATAGACTACCGAGGTCTCAATCAAATTACCATTAAGAACCGCTATCCCCTCCCACTTATATCCGAACTGTTGGGTAAGCTTCAGGACGCGATCCTTTTCACTAAGCTGGACTTGAGGGGTGCCTATAATCTGGTTCGGATCCATGAGGGGGATGAATGGAAGACCGCCTTTCGTACTCATTTTAGTCATTTTGAGTACCGAGTCATGCCATATGGACTGGTTAATGCTCCCGCCACTTTTCAGCATTTTATTAACGACATATTTAGGGACCTATTAGATTTATACGTAAAAGCATATCTCGACGATATCCTCATCTTCTCCTCCACTTTTGAGGAACATATACAGCATGTACAAACTGTCCTGGAATGCCTCCAACAACACAAATTATACTGTAAATTGTAGAAATGTAT
Organism: Sphenodon punctatus; assembly: GCA_003113815.1. Taxonomy (NCBI): domain Eukaryota; kingdom Metazoa; phylum Chordata; class Lepidosauria; order Sphenodontia; family Sphenodontidae; genus Sphenodon; species Sphenodon punctatus. The sequence continues at coordinate 502,395 of QEPC01009527.1, forward strand.
TTTTCATGCCTCATCTGTCCCCTTTTTAGGATTCATCATCTCCGCACAAGGGGTGCATATGGACCCAGGGAAGCTTGAAGCAATAAACCTATGGCCTGCTCCCTCAACGATAAAAGTTCTACAGCGCTTTCTAGGAAGCGTAAACTATTATCGTCAATATATCCCTTACTATGCGGATAAAACGAAACCCCTTACCCTGTTATTGAAAAAGGGGGTTTGTTTCGAATGGGGACCTTCACAACAAGAGGCATTCACCTTTCTCAAACAGGCGTTTATGTCTGCCCCCTTATTATGACACCCTAATATTTCTTTACCTTTTATAGTTGAAGCAGATGCTTCAGATGTCGCCCTAGGAGCAGTCTTAACTCAACCCCACGGCCCCTCCAGACAATGTCTTCCCTGTGCCTTTTACTCCCGGCAATTAACCGCAGCCGAACAGAATTATCCAATTTTGGACAAGGAGTTGTTGGCAATAAAAGCTGCTTTTGAAACGTGGAGACACTTTTTAGAAGGTGGGCCTCATCCAGTATTGGTTTATACCGACCACAAGAACCTGGCTTACTTGCAAACAGCATGCATTAACAATCCCAGGCACGCCCGATGGGTGTTATTTTTTGCACGGTTCTCTTTTTCGATTCAATATAGACCGGGATCGCAAAACACCATGGCTGATGTGCTGTCGAGGTACCATTCACCAGTGGATAAGGACCATGAACCTCAAGGACCTATACTTCCTCCTCAAACCTTCGCTGCATCTTCTGTCTCTTCTGTCGTTGCAACCCTCCCTTCCTTCAAGCAACTTCAAATGGTGAGTCTAAAGGAAAAACCTTTACCGAACTGCCAGCGATGGGCAGGAATCTTGTACCATAAAGATAAAATGATGATTCCCCCCAAACTTAGACCTCAGCTGATATGGGCCCACCACGACTCTCCCCTCATGGGACATCCTGGGTTCCAACGCACTCTGGCGCTCCTACGTAGGTCCTTTTGGTGGCCTTCCCAGTACAAAGATGTTAAGGCATACGTCCAAGGATGTTCAGTCTGTGCCCGAACAAAAAAAACCTGAACCTTACCCGTGGGTCTGCTACAATTAATAAAGTGCCCAAACTCCCCATGGCAAAAGATAGCTATTGATTTTATAGTGGGCCTCCCGAAGATGGAGGGCTATGACTCCATATTAGTGGTTGTTGATTACTTCTCAAAAATGGGACATTTTATACCTTGTAAAGGTTTACCTTCCTCCCCCACCACAGCATGACTTCTTCTTCGAGAGGTGTTTCAACTGCATGGAATACCCCAGGAAATCGTCTCAGATAGAGGTCCTCAGTTTATGTCACTATTCTGGAAAGCTTTTTTCACCCTTCTACGAGTAAAGCTCCGACCTACTACTGCCTACCACCCACAAGCAAATGGACAGGTGGAACGGGTGAATCAACACATCGAACACTAACTGCGTTGTTTCTGCACCTACTTACAAGAAGATTGGGTTGACCAGTTACCCCTCGTGGAATTCGCATATATAACAACCCTAATTCATCATTAGGAACTTCGCCATTCCATATTCATTATGGTTTTCACCCCCCTCTCTGTTTTCCAGAGGCACCCCTCTCTTCGATCCCCGCTGCAGGATCCATGGTGAACAGGATACACAAAGCTCAACGTGCTGCTCAAACACATTTAAAGGAAGCTCGCCAATGCTATAAATTAGGTGCGGATAAACAACGCCTTCCCAAACCTTCTTTCCAGACTGGAGATATGGTATGGGTATGTCGACATAATTATTCCTCCCTGCATCCGTCAAAACTGGACGACGCTTACATTGGGCCCTTCCCTATTACCCGTAAGCTTAACAATGTTACGTACGTTGTGGGTCTCCCGGCCCACCTTAAAATACATCCCTCCTTTCATGTATCTTTATTGAAAAAAGCCCATGCCCCCGTCCACGACATTCAA
>QEPC01009527.1:509426-528282 GCA_003113815.1 Sphenodon punctatus
TGTAAGTGTGAGATTGGAGAGTGAGTATTGTCCTTTGTTGTCTTGCTTGTTCCCTGGATACAAAGATCTTGTTTCCCTGCGGTGTGGGTTACCTTTGCCTTGATCCTTGCGCCCCCCCGATTCCTTCCCCCAAGCTACCCTTACTACTAAGACCTGTGTGAACTTGTCCTGTCCCCCACGTTCCCTATTTACCTATCCCCCTGTGACCCTTCCCCTTCCCCATCCCCTTGGGCCTTCTTCCCTTCCCCTATGGCCCTCCGCATTGATTTGCACGGTGTCCTGGGCCTCGAGTATTTCCCCGAGTGCGTGGCTTCCCTATTTGTTTGTGAGTCTTGGTTCCTTGAGGCAAAAGGCTACATCTTGCTGTGTCCCTATGATTATAAGGGTTGCCTTCTAGCCCAGTGCCCACCCTACACTCTGAGGGACCCTAACTTTACCGAGCTAGAGACCAGTATATACTGTAGCTGCCTCTGTCTGTTATATCTGTGTTCTGTCTTGGTGTCATTAGGAGAGTGAGTTCCCCTCTCTCCTGCCCATCCCTTGGTCCTTTCCCATCCCCCCATGACAGCTATAAGGTGGCACTGGGCTTGCAAAGGGTTGCCAGAAAATAAGTCTTCCTGGGAGTCTAAACCTTGCACAGGCAGTAAGTCACAAGGCCCCTGGCTGGGCCTAGATGGTGAGAGGTGCGATTGCAATGGTTGGGGAGCAGACATTCTTTGCCCCATCTTCTCATCGGGAACCGATTTTACCTCCGCGCATAGCAAGGGACTTGCTGGTGAGGATCTAGCTGATACAAAGTTGGGTTTGGGGAACTTCCGATTAGGAAAGTCCACCAATACTGAGGAATCAGAAGAGCAGTGCCTCTTCCTATACATCACCAAGAGGGGGGAGCGGGGGAAAATGAAAAAGAAAACAAAAAAGGGGGATACCCACGGTTTCCACAGCCCGTGCCTAAGGCCGTGCGCACAAGGGCATGCCCTTGCAAGTGCAGCCCTTAGGCACGCACACCTGTGGCGGGCACACTGGTGGCTGTGCGTGGCACAAAAAGCGTCGGTGAAAGGGGCGCGGCTCTGTGTGCACCAATCAACTGGCAGCTCCTCCACTGAGCATGCTCTGCAGCCCAGCTGTGGAGCCTGGGCACCCTCTCACTGTCCTGAAGCCGGCGGGAGTTGCAAAGTCCAGGGCAGCTGAACTCTGGTGGCTCCGGTCCCCAAACCAGCTCTCCCCTTGTCGTCCCCTCGCTCACGCTACACCAGCACCAGTGGCTGTGCACGGCCCAAAAAGCGTTGGTGAAAGGGGCGCGACTCTGTCTGCACCAATCAGCCGGCAGCTCCTCCTCTGAGCACGCTCTGCAGCCCAGCTGTGGAGCCTGGGCACCCTCTCACTGTCCTGAAGCCGGCGGGAGTTGCAAAGTCCGGGGAAGATAAACTCTGGCGGCTCCGGTCCTCAAATCAGCTCTCCCCTTGTCGTCCCCTCGCTCACACTACACCAGCACCGGTGACTGTCCGCGGCCCAAAAAGTATCGGTGAAAGGGGCGTGGCTCTGTCTGCACCAATCAGCCGGCAGCTCCTCCGCTGAGCACGCTCTGCAGCCCAGCTGTGGAGTCTGAGCACCCTTTCACTGTCCTGAAGCCAGCAGGAGTTGCAAAGTCGGGGGCAGATGAACTCTGGCGGCTCTGGTTCCCAAACCAGCTCTCCCCTCATCGTCCCCTCTCTCACGCTACCTTTGTCATTAATAGTGCATTGATATGTTTTATTTTTCAATCCTATTACAGGGGAAATTCTGGGGGACATAGCTTCGGCAATTTGGTCCACAGTATGGGACACTGCGGATGCAGTGCAAAACATAATCTCCAGACAGGAGGAAATTGGTAAGGATTTCTCTAAGATCCTTAGTTACTAGTACCTTTGTGAACAGTGTTACCCTAAAAAAAAATAAAAAAAAAATAAACTTGGCTGCTGTTCAAGAATGCATACACTAACTGCATTCCATTTTTACAGAACAACAACTAGAGGCACAGACCAAATTGGTCCAAAATTTGAGGGAGGACAATCAAGGGCTTCCTTCGTGTCTTGCTCGATGACGTGCTCCAGGAGGTACGCATTATTCAGGGACTTTTGAGAGCAGCCGACGGCTGATGTTTGATTTTTACACAGTTGTATGTTTTTAAAACCAAAATTTTAAGTTAAATAATGTTAATGTTCACAAAATTTTATTTTTTTACATAGTTGGTTTTAAATTATTTTTTCTAATAGTTTGTTTCTCACATATGTGCATTTTTGCTCATTATTTAGCTTTCTGTCTGACCTGTACATGTAGTATCCTACTCACTTGAAAATGTTCCCATTTCCAATCCCTCCCTGACGTACTCCTGTCCTGTCGCTCACACCACACTCACCACCAGTGAAGTGACCAAACACACAAGTGACACAACCCTATCTGCAGNTGTAAGTGTGAGATTGGAGAGTGAGTATTGTCCTTTGTTGTCTTGCTTGTTCCCTGGATACAAAGATCTTGTTTCCCTGCGGTGTGGGTTACCTTTGCCTTGATCCTTGCGCCCCCCCGATTCCTTCCCCCAAGCTACCCTTACTACTAAGACCTGTGTGAACTTGTCCTGTCCCCCACGTTCCCTATTTACCTATCCCCCTGTGACCCTTCCCCTTCCCCATCCCCTTGGGCCTTCTTCCCTTCCCCTATGGCCCTCCGCATTGATTTGCACGGTGTCCTGGGCCTCGAGTATTTCCCCGAGTGCGTGGCTTCCCTATTTGTTTGTGAGTCTTGGTTCCTTGAGGCAAAAGGCTACATCTTGCTGTGTCCCTATGATTATAAGGGTTGCCTTCTAGCCCAGTGCCCACCCTACACTCTGAGGGACCCTAACTTTACCGAGCTAGAGACCAGTATATACTGTAGCTGCCTCTGTCTGTTATATCTGTGTTCTGTCTTGGTGTCATTAGGAGAGTGAGTTCCCCTCTCTCCTGCCCATCCCTTGGTCCTTTCCCATCCCCCCATGACAGCTATAAGGTGGCACTGGGCTTGCAAAGGGTTGCCAGAAAATAAGTCTTCCTGGGAGTCTAAACCTTGCACAGGCAGTAAGTCACAAGGCCCCTGGCTGGGCCTAGATGGTGAGAGGTGCGATTGCAATGGTTGGGGAGCAGACATTCTTTGCCCCATCTTCTCATCGGGAACCGATTTTACCTCCGCGCATAGCAAGGGACTTGCTGGTGAGGATCTAGCTGATACAAAGTTGGGTTTGGGGAACTTCCGATTAGGAAAGTCCACCAATACTGAGGAATCAGAAGAGCAGTGCCTCTTCCTATACATCACCAAGAGGGGGGAGCGGGGGAAAATGAAAAAGAAAACAAAAAAGGGGGATACCCACGGTTTCCACAGCCCGTGCCTAAGGCCGTGCGCACAAGGGCATGCCCTTGCAAGTGCAGCCCTTAGGCACGCACACCTGTGGCGGGCACACTGGTGGCTGTGCGTGGCACAAAAAGCGTCGGTGAAAGGGGCGCGGCTCTGTGTGCACCAATCAACTGGCAGCTCCTCCACTGAGCATGCTCTGCAGCCCAGCTGTGGAGCCTGGGCACCCTCTCACTGTCCTGAAGCCGGCGGGAGTTGCAAAGTCCAGGGCAGCTGAACTCTGGTGGCTCCGGTCCCCAAACCAGCTCTCCCCTTGTCGTCCCCTCGCTCACGCTACACCAGCACCAGTGGCTGTGCACGGCCCAAAAAGCGTTGGTGAAAGGGGCGCGACTCTGTCTGCACCAATCAGCCGGCAGCTCCTCCTCTGAGCACGCTCTGCAGCCCAGCTGTGGAGCCTGGGCACCCTCTCACTGTCCTGAAGCCGGCGGGAGTTGCAAAGTCCGGGGAAGATAAACTCTGGCGGCTCCGGTCCTCAAATCAGCTCTCCCCTTGTCGTCCCCTCGCTCACACTACACCAGCACCGGTGACTGTCCGCGGCCCAAAAAGTATCGGTGAAAGGGGCGTGGCTCTGTCTGCACCAATCAGCCGGCAGCTCCTCCGCTGAGCACGCTCTGCAGCCCAGCTGTGGAGTCTGAGCACCCTTTCACTGTCCTGAAGCCAGCAGGAGTTGCAAAGTCGGGGGCAGATGAACTCTGGCGGCTCTGGTTCCCAAACCAGCTCTCCCCTCATCGTCCCCTCTCTCACGCTACCTTTGTCATTAATAGTGCATTGATATGTTTTATTTTTCAATCCTATTACAGGGGAAATTCTGGGGGACATAGCTTCGGCAATTTGGTCCACAGTATGGGACACTGCGGATGCAGTGCAAAACATAATCTCCAGACAGGAGGAAATTGGTAAGGATTTCTCTAAGATCCTTAGTTACTAGTACCTTTGTGAACAGTGTTACCCTAAAAAAAAATAAAAAAAAAATAAACTTGGCTGCTGTTCAAGAATGCATACACTAACTGCATTCCATTTTTACAGAACAACAACTAGAGGCACAGACCAAATTGGTCCAAAATTTGAGGGAGGACAATCAAGGGCTTCCTTCGTGTCTTGCTCGATGACGTGCTCCAGGAGGTACGCATTATTCAGGGACTTTTGAGAGCAGCCGACGGCTGATGTTTGATTTTTACACAGTTGTATGTTTTTAAAACCAAAATTTTAAGTTAAATAATGTTAATGTTCACAAAATTTTATTTTTTTACATAGTTGGTTTTAAATTATTTTTTCTAATAGTTTGTTTCTCACATATGTGCATTTTTGCTCATTATTTAGCTTTCTGTCTGACCTGTACATGTAGTATCCTACTCACTTGAAAATGTTCCCATTTCCAATCCCTCCCTGACGTACTCCTGTCCTGTCGCTCACACCACACTCACCACCAGTGAAGTGACCAAACACACAAGTGACACAACCCTATCTGCAGCAGCTGATCCCTTGCTACAAAAGTCTAGTATGTTCACCAGGGAATGAGAGCGGATAGAATGTTTACCAACCAATCATAAATAATTCTCCAGGCACCTTAGGGCCATTTTGCAATCATTCCATCCATACAACATTGGGGTGATTCATTCCCTTATGTTGACTGGGGCTGTCACTGCCAGCCCCAAAACAGTAAGGAGTTACATTCCCCAAACATACATCAACCTATCTTCCAGAATATTTCTCAACCCTTTCCTAAACACAGCCATACAACTGGACTTCCCTTGATCACATCATCTGGCACTGTCTGTCAGCCAATTGTACCACCACTTAATTGTGCGATGGGACTCTTTGTTTTTCCCCCTTAAATGTTCTGCCCCATGCCAATTAGTTTAATTTGGTGTCCACTACATGACATTTACTCGCAAGAGACATTTTTGAGAGAAAATAACTGTTCCCTTAATTGTTTTGGTTCACAACACATGATTGTATAAACTTCTATCATATCCCCCTCCCCTCTCAGATGTGTGCCTCACTCTCTTCTCAAATGTAATAAGTCCAAACCAATTGAGTGTCTCTTCAAATGTGGAGGCACTCACATCACAGGTCAGCTGAGAAAACGACTCATGCATCAAAACACACACACACAGCATACTTACATTTTTCTTATGTTACTAGGTAGCTAGGGAATGTCTGTGAACTTAGCAGTTATCTCCCTATTTTTTTTTGTTATCAAATTCCCCATTCCATTTCCCACCAACTGGCTATACAGGCTTTATTGCACGCTGCACAATGGATTGTTGTGCTAGTTTTAATTTACAATGTATCTCAATGCAAAAATAGCACAGTGGCATTGATTTTTTATAGTTAATTTATATGCTTTATTTTCAAATCCCTCCCAGCAGCCAACAGTAACAAAATGGGCTACTTTTTAAAGCTAAAAACTAGGAGCTACAGAATGCAATGTTATTACAGCTGCAGTATGATTGTATACCTTTGCCATAGGCCTTTGCCATACCACATTATGAGTGGCTCCTCTCACTCACGTCACACCACCCCCCTGTCTGTGTTCTGATTTCTTTTATTAACTAGAAAATATACCATGTGTCCAGTGTATGATCAGTGATTGAAAGACGATAAAGCACATACAGGAATGAATACCAAATTATTTTTATTCGATGTAGGTATTCGATATACTACAGGTTTGGTAGTTGTGTCAATGAATTTGGTTGCAAATCCAATTTGTTTTATTCTCCAGATGAAGTCAAAACCAACTATTCACATCTTAGAAAAAACCTCACTACTGGCTTGTGGGGAAAAAATTGATTGTGGTTGGAAAATTCCTTCATGACTCCATATGAAAATGGCTATCGGATCAGTACTCGATCCCTGAAGAATACTGGCAGTGCCTACAAATCGACTGTGTGTAGCTGTTGCGTGTTCCTGTCATGATTTGATTCATTTTCCTGAAAAAATAATAATTAAAAAAGCACACTTATTAGTCACGCTGATCATCGTTCAGTTCGCATTTTTTATTTTTAATAGAGAATTTGAAGGAATGCTTTTTATAAAAATCCAAGTTATCATATATTATATAAATGTTTACATATGTATCAAAGATAAATAGCATACTTGTGCGTGTACATGTATGCTACTTGTATGTGTACAAGTACGTATATACATACTGTACTGTACAAGTATGTGTACAGTATGGATCTGTACACAGATCTGTACTTGTACATGGATCTGCACTTGTACTATACATGTCCAAGTACATGTACACATTGTACGTGTACACATACTTGTACGTGTACATAGGTCATATGTATCACTTTTTAAAAAAATAATTATACTTAGCTTCAACTTTGGATTAAACACTTCTCTTGCTTGCTGTTCTTTCAGTTGTATGAACCATCACTTTCCCTAAATAGCCAAGATGAAGATTAAATACATTAATTTATTTTAAAGAACACACTATTTCCATGATGCACACAGCACACTGAGTGCATGCATTCGTATGCTATTTCCAAATGGACCAAATCATGCGATTCCCAAGTCCAGTTTGCCTATGTGTCATTCCATTGAGGCCATGACCGCACAGCATCCATGGCTTTTGGAATTATTGGTGGGTGCTGCTATACTGAAAAATAGATCCATGCTGCAGAGTTCTGCCTCTGTGATCTGCTCCCGTGAGTTCTGCAAACTGTGTGTGTGAAACAGAAAAAGGCAGCACAAATTAATCACTGACTACACAATCAAAGACAGCAGAATCACTGACACTTCATTACAGCAACACAACCTTTGCTGCTCACAAGCGGACACTGGCCAAGCTTACCTCCTCACCCAGTGCTCTTGTATACCTTCCAAGATTTCGTCTGGGTGGTCATAACCTTTTTTCTGGTGATCAATCACCTCTGAGGTGCACCTCATTATTTCCTCATCTGTGGCTTGCAGGAAATCCTTACTAATTTTAGGTAGGAATGACCTGTTAATTTTAATTAATGCTCGGTGCTTGAGATTTAAACTTGAAAAACTAGTTCTTTTATTACCTACAATTGTGCCTGCACAGCTGAATAAACGTTCTGATGGGATACTGTTGGCAGTACAACCAAGGAGTGTGATTGCCAGCACTGTAGAGTGCTGGCCAAGTGTTTCTTTTTTCCGCCCAGTAAATGAGTGGATTGTTATTCATGCCAACCACACCATCCTACGACAGGCACTGGTCGTACATGTCTTCGGCTGCAGCAAGTGTTATTGGTCGGTGATGACAGTGAAGCGGATCAACTGTTCTTGGTCGTCGAGTGCTCTGTGCAAGGAGGCCATACTTTTCAAAATTTGACAACATCGAAGAAGCCTGAGGCTGTTGTGTTATCTTCGGAAACGCTCTCTGATTCATCCTCTTCAGATTCATCATGCATGTTGTTGACATGCTCTCCTACCATCTGTGCAGCGATTTCTTCGCATGCATTGGTAGTGGATTCTCCACACACCCCACAAGACCTTCTTAACCTTCTTGAAACGTGGGTCCATAACTGTTGCCATCCGGTACAACGAATGTTCACCAGTCTTCTCAAACTAGGTGCTCTGGTGGATAATGTTACCCAAGATAATGGCAAGACATTTACCATCCACCTGCTGATAATGACAGGAGGCAGCAATGTCTTTGACTTGACTCCTCAATAATACAAGCAAGGCCAAGCTCTGGCTGACTGTCACATCGGCCTTGCTCATGAACTCCGTCATGGCCTGAAAGGGCTCCAGCAGAATAATGAGATTTTCTATGACATTCCACTGTTTGAGATTTATCTGCATATCTGAGGCTTCTTTTACAGACTTTGTAGCCACAGCAAAGAAAGTCTCAATTGCAAGTCTTTGCGAATGCAGTCCCTTCAGCATATGATATGTGGAGTTTCACCACATGCAGACATCGATAGGGAACAAATGAAGTGGAAGGTTTGTCTCCTGCTGTATCCGCCATAACTCGTGGCGCAATGTTGCTGATCTACGAATGTGTGTCACCAATTTCTTTGCACACTCTACTGTGTCCTTAATCAATGGATCAACTTCAAGAAATTTCTTTGCCACAAGATGCAGTGAATGAGCCATGCAGGATACATTTTGGAAACCGGCATCTGAAATGCCTTTTACTATATTTGCCCCATTGTCTGAAACAACGCACCCAACAGAGAGACCAAGGGGCTGCAACCACTGCTCTGTCAGTTGTAACAATTTTTCCTGGATGTTTTTGGTAGTGTATGTCTCAGGAAAGTGCTCCAAAGCAAGTATGACTTGCTGCCTCACCAGTCTATTCTTGGGGCCAAGATGAATCCAGTGGCCAATAATGGACAGGTACTCCATGAGCGGTGCACTGGTCCACATGTCTGTTGTAAGGTGCACAACATTGCCCTAGCAGTCACGCATAGCATTTGATGCTGCTTTGCATAATGCCTCGTAGAGTTTGGGAATAGTGTTTGTAGCGAAATAAAATTGTGATGGTACCTTCCATCATGGTGCCATTCCCTCTATTACTTCATGGAATCCCTCATTCTCAACAAATTAGAAGGGAAGCATGTCGACTGCAAGCATCTTGGACATCAGCACGAGGTAGTACTGGGCAGTATGGTGAGATGCTGGCCATTTCATTTGATTTTGCACAGATTCTGGCAATGTTGTCTGCACAGTTGTAGCACTAGCAGTGCTTCTAGATGGATCGGAGGTGCAGGGTGTTCTGCTAGAGGCATTGAGAACAGACTTGTGATGGTGCTTCTTGTGGCTATGCATGCCACTAGTACCAGGGCGGCTCTTACCTCCTTCTTTCACTCGTGTTATTTTCCTGCAGCAGTATTTGCACTGGACTACAAAAAATTTTTCATCACGGGCAGTGAAATGTTTCCACGTCCAGATGTCTGACCTTTGCGCTTTTCTTGCATCTCCATGGCTCTACGTGGTTTCGGTGATTGTTCCTTGCTGTGACAATGAAACACTATCATCATTTGTTGATGTTGTGGGACCCGATGAACACACAGGTGTAGAATTTCTAGTAATGGTTCTGCTACGAGCCATTGGTGATGGACTGCTGGCGTTGGTTGCTGTTGTCGTGGTAGTGCAGTTGGAGTTGGTTGATTGACTTTTAGACAAACATCTGTTGAACATCGGCACTATATTTTTCCTTATTCTAGACTGCAAGGTCAAATCATTTCCTTGGCATCGCTGTTCCAAATTTCTCGGGTTCTCAATGTCATCAATCCTGGCTCTTTTGCGCGCTTGGTTTGGCAATTTTGATGGTGCATAACTCGGGGTGTATGTTGGATCTTCATAGTCATAGCCGTCGGCATCATCAAAAATGTCAACTTCATCTGCAGTGATGTCATCAGCGGTGACATCACTGTCTGAGTCAGCATCACGATGCGCAGCACTCACTGTGGCGTTGTCAGACACAACCAGTAGTACCGCCTCAGTTTCCAGAGCATTTTCTATTTCTTCAGCATCTCTCACTGAAGTAGACAATAGGCACTGGTTGTTGTCACGTTGCTGCGTTACTGCCTCCTGCATGCTTTTTTGAGATTCGTCGATTGTGCATTCGACTTCGAGCGGAAGCATTTCATCATCATCTTGCTGTGACAACAATTGTCCGATTCTAATAATGATTGTTCTACATTGGACGGTGTGCATTTTGCAAGTTATTCCACCAGTGCCTCATGTGAAGAATGAAAGTAATGGAGATTAGAACTGCCAGGCTGCGGCAATGATATTTTTGCTGGTGAAATATGCATTGATAGAAGGGGCTGAGACAATTCCTCAACATCAGACTGCTGTGGGGACTCTGGTCACAACACAAGAGGAGGCTGTGACTGTGAGGCACATGAAGCAACAGCTGTAGCATCCAGAAAAGATTGTGTTAATTATGGTGGGCGAGACTCAGAGTGTTGCTACTTCTTATGGTTCTCTGTCCCCTGTACCCTTTTTTCCCCATTGCAAAGTGACAATGTAGGGCTTGGACAGTGACTCCTATTGTGCAGCTTAGAAGAGGAATCATCACATTTCCGCTTTGCAGAATCGTGTGCCATTTCTTCTTTTCTTTTGATAATCTACAGAAAGAAATTGATTAAAAATGAGTGTATTTTAAAAAGCGTCCAGGGTTTTTAAATGTACAAAATACTGAAAAATAAATGTAAATTAAAACATGGTCTTACATCAATATACATTCCTAAAAACACGCATCACAATACATTTTGTAATATTGAAGACCTAATGTTACTATAGAACATAGACATGCCAAATTGTGAAAGATGTACACCATATTCCAAACACATATTGCTATCAGCAGCTACAATGTTCTTATGCCATACTGAAACCATGTCAATATCTTTAATGAAAGCACCAACAGACTTGTTAACATTTCTAACACTTTTATTAATAACCTTCATGTTTGTACTATATCTGTTGCACTTGCGAATAATGAGATCAGAGAGACCAATCTTGCAACCAGGAAAAAGCCAACAGATTGCCATTAAATCATTTCTCATGTACTCTAGTAGCTCAACGCCTTTGAGCATCCCAATATCGTTACCACCAGAGTGGATTACAATGCATGAAGGAAGGGAAGGAATGGAGGCAATGAATTGGTTGGTCTTGGGATAAATCTATGTCTTGATGGATCGCAAGTGTCCCCATTCCCACCTGGCGGCAAGTGACAAGCTGCTTCGGGCCAATAGATGGAGGAAAATTGCCCTAGGGGCTCAGCATAAAGGGATCACCCTGCACAATAGATTCACCCTTCTTTGCAGGGTCTCCCTGAGAAAGTGCAGGTTGAGGACCCGGCTGAGTCAAGCCCCTCTACTACTGAGGACTTTTTGAAATCCCAGACTCTACTCATAGCAAGGACGGTCGCAGCACTCTTCAATGGTCTTGAAGAGATAAATGGTGCTTTGAATAAAGTGTATTGCCATTTGGGGGAAATAATGCAAAAATTGGGGTGCTCCCCATTGGAAATGAAGGGGAAGGACTGTGGGAGGGAGTCACAGGATCGCTGCCCAACTTTGGGCCATATGCTCCCAGAAAGATGAAGGGGGAAACCCCCTCAAATATCAGGAGTGGAGCCAAGATTGGGAAATGGGATTCCTAATTCAGTCATCTTCAAAATTCTTCACAAGACAGGTGGAGACCTACCCCAATGGGATGATGATGTTATGATAGTGCTCCATTTTCCCCATTTGTTATTTAGCAGGGTGTCCACATGGGATTTTTGGAAAACAGTATATATAAAATCCCATAAATGGGGCTTTGTTGTCTTAATCCAATTTACTTCCCCGATCATTGTTCGGGACATTTTTAAAACTCATAAATATCTTCTTACGAGAGGGATCTCAATTGATAGGGGTATGACTACCAATTGAGTTTTTGCGACATCCCCTCCAGAAGGTAACAATTGGCAAATCCCTGTAGCATCTGCCAATTTAGCCCCTCTAAGCTCTCGTAGGGAAAACTCAAATTTGCACCCACTTATACAGGAAGCTCAAAGTGTCCCCCTTAGGGGACGCATTACGATAGATCCAGCTAGTTTTGGGAGGGACTATGTAAGCTAAAATGGGGGGCAATTAGTAAAGGACCGGGGGGGGGGGCCACTGTAGTACAATGTGAGAACCAGATAACAGAAGAACTTATTGACTTGAATCAGGATGGACTACAGAATGCTGCAAAGGGGGGGAGCAAAGAGGAGGCAGAAATGGAAGCAATGGTTCAAGACCCCCACCCACCAAACCCGAGCAGGTTGGTAGTTTGCAAATTTTTGGAAAAGTGTCCACTGGGGCGGTATTTGTAAACCCTGATGTTCAGCCCCCACAGCAGCTATTGACAAAGTCCTGCTTGATAGTCAGGCAACTAATCTTTGCACGGTTCAAGCCGTGTTTAATGACTTACCTGTTATCGAGCAGGACAATATAATTCAGAAATTGGACCTTCTTTGTAAGAACATTCCAGTGTTAACTTTGGATTATAATGTGGCTGCTTCTTCAGCCACCCTTTGTATCCAGGGCCTGCACAAAATGGTGAGGATTTAACAGCTGCCGGCTATTTGGAGTCAGAGCAGCTTGGGTGTCCTTCTACTGTGCTAGTACCAGTCGTTAGTAGGGCTACGGACCCAACTCCTGATGGGAGAATGCCACCGCCAAAAGTTGAATGTCATGTTCCTCTTTTTGAAAGCAATGTGGCAATTAATTCAGCTGACCAGGTTTATCTGGAGTCTGCACAAGATATAGGATGACATATTAATAGTGAGCTCCCCTCCCAGGAGAGTAAGTAGCTCCATAGCAAGGGAGATGCCACGAGGTTTAAGGGTCAGGAGGGGTTGAGGGTGGGAGAATCTTTCAAGTTAGCCTCTTGGAACATTGCTGACTTAACTCCAAGTTAGGTGATAACAACTGGATCCATTATATCAGTCAATCTGATGTTATTTGCTTGCAAGAGACTTGGATATTAGCCAATATGCCAAAAAATCTGACTAGGGTGGGGAAGTTTCGAGTAGAGATGCATGGTGGGCAAAAATCTGGAAAGAGGGCTGGGTCTCAGGGGGCCTGGCAATATTTATCTCTGACTCCCTGATGTGGTTTTTTGTAGTGTTGGACTCCACTAGAGTGGAGTTCCAAATTGTCCTTTTACTATTTTCTAAGAGGCAACGGTATATTCTAGTCAACATCTATATACCTCCTGCGGCCTCCTCCTACTATAAAGAGGATGTCTGGTCCTCTCTTGAGGACCAGATTAACGATTTGGAAGAAAGATTCCCGAGTGCATGGGTGATATTGTTAGGCGACTGGAAGGCGAGGATTGGTGTAACTCAAGCCCTGGATGTTTGTGGAGAGGGAGATCTCATCTCACAGACGGTGAGGCTCCCAGACCGTCAGTCCCGGGATATAACTTTAAATGATGCAGACCAGAAGCTCTTGGCTGAGCTTTGTTCTGTAGGCTATGTCCCACCTAACGGGAGTTTCACAGGGGATGCAGATGGAGACTACACCTGTGAGACGGCGGCTGGTCATAGCATTGTGGACTATGTTTTCATTAGTTTGGCTCTCTGGGGGAAAATAGTCAATTTCACTTTGGGAATTAGACCTGAAAGTGAGCACAGATTGTTAGAAGCGCTGATCCTCGCAGAAGAAAGTGCTGAGGTTCCTGGCGCCTCAAAGCTCCCTGCCGTGGCAGAGGGCGTGATTAAAAGGTGGGATCAAACAGCCCTATTTTGAAAATGCAGGATCTTTGTTATCTGGGGGATCTCTGGGAAATGGGCGCTCAGTTACTTCAAGAAACTAATCCAGTGCAGATAATAGCTAGATTTGACGAGATTATAGTATTCCTAAGGGAGAATTTATTATTATTATTAACAAACATTTATATAGCGCCAGCAGTGTACCTGGCACTTTAAAAAGTAATAAAATAGACACGGTCCCTGCCCCTAGGGCTTACAATCTGATATTCCTTTGATTCCTCGAAGAGAGCAGCCCAAAGTAAAAATTCCTTGGTTTGATGGTGAACGTAGAGCCCTGAAATCTCGCCTTCGATCAGCAAAAAGGGCTTGGGTCAGGTCTTATACTGAGCTAGCCCTCCAGTGCCTGTGGGGTTTAAAGCGGGAATATAAATGTCTATAGAGGTGTAAGAAGTAGGGATGGGCGAACGCGGTTCGGAAGTTCGGTGTTTGGCCCGAACTCAGCCTATTCGGACTACCAAATGTGAACACGAACTCAAACATGAACATACCGAACAGAACAGAACACCGAACGGTGAAATGGCCGAACATACCGAACAGAACAGAACACTGAACGGCGAAATGGCCGAACAGTTCGGTCAGTTCGGATCGCGTTCAGTTGTGTTCGGGTGGCTAAAATGTGGTCTACTATCACTCTGTCACTGTCAGGTCACTGGAAGGCCAAATGTAGCAGGGAGGGGGAAGTCGTCAGACTCAGCTAGGAGCAGACTTCCAGGCACCAAGGGGTGGAGGGTGGCGAGTGGCTTGGAGTAGCAGCCAGCCTGCCGAATCACCATCTCTTTTCGCCTCAGACCACTGGCTTGGTAGTCTGCGATTGGTCACGGGCTAGGCTGAATGGAGCCAATGGGGCCTGCGGTGAGGCAGGCACAGCAAGAAACAAAACTGTCTGCCTCCCCCCTTCCCAATACCTTCTGAGCTAGTCACTGTTCATAAGCAGCAGGCATTTCAGAAGGCTCCTTCACCCAGCATTTTTCCAGCTCCCCAATCCATTGCCATCCTCCTCCTATTTCACCCATCCAACCCATCTACTTCCATATTCTCATTTATTTACCTTAAGCTTAGATAGATTTAGTTGTTATATTTTGTTTTTATCCCTCCCTGTGTTCAAACTTCCTTCCTCCCTCCCCCTTCCATTGAATCCTTTACCTATATATTCCCTCCCCAGGGGTTCAGTTTTGTACCCCTCCTAGTCTTGTTTGTGATTGCTCCCCAACCTCCATCCCATATATCGATAGATAGATAGGATTAGGTAGATATATTTTTGTTTTCACATAGTAGGAGTTAGTTTAAAGTTTACTGACAGAGATAGTGTTTACTGTGATTCAGCTTTAGGGTTTGTTGGAGCTACTTAATCCATTCATAGCATTTAGAATAGTTATTAGTTAGTTAATAGTGGTTATATTAGTGTAGATATAGATAGATAGATATAATATTAGATTAAAAAAATTCAATAAAAACATTATATATTATTATATCATTAAAAACATTGTTTTTGTGGGAGAAATGGAGAAGGGAAGGAGAGGCCGATCTGCTGCCTGTAGGGGAGGCAATGGGGCACGTGCCAGAGGCGGGCGGGGCCGTGCACGAGGAGCAGCAGCAGGCAGCAGCAGTAGCCAGAGGCAGAGCACATCACCCCCTCCCAAAATCAGCAGGCCTGCTTTAGGGCAACAGGCTGCTCTGCAACGCCTCCTGGCAGTGCCCTCCACTGACACGCAGGGCACTGGAAGGCCTGCAGGACTTGAGGCTCAGGCTGCATCTGTCTCTGCTGTGGGTGGTGCTGGAGCAGGTGCTGGGGCTGCTTCTACCGATGTTCCTCCAGGGCCACCAATGTCCCCCACAGTCGAGGCAATCCCCAGCAGTCCAGAGCTGGTGGATCCCACCCCGGCTGCTAGAGGCAGGGCCCGATCCCCGGGCAATGCCAGTACTAGGGAGAGGAGGAGCAGCAGCAGCAGCACCAGTAGCGGCTACAGAGGAGGGCACAGGGAGAGTGCCAGCAGCATGGCGGGCACGGGCAGTCTACCCTCCGGGTCCCAGTACTCCCCTTCTGGGGACATCGCCATGATCGCTGGGGACAGTGAGGAAGAGGCAGCAGTCAGTGACACTAGTGCCGCAGAGGATATCTATGTCCATGAGGCAATGTCTGACCCTCCTCCTCCCAGAGCTGCATCACCACCAGTGCCACAAAGTTCTCCCTCTCCCAGCAGCACTGGCAGCAGCACGTCTGCCGGGGCGGGCAAGAAGGCAGCAGGAGGGGGAAAAAAATCCACTGTCTGGGAGCATTTTAAGCAGGTGAGGGCAGATGATCCCAGAGAGGTGCAGTGCACGCTGTGCCAAAAGGTGGTGAAGCGTGGGCGGGCGCTTGCCAACCTTGGCACAACTGCAATGGCCAGGCACCTGAAGGCATGCCACAGTGCTGTGTTGCTGAGCGGGAAGGCAGGCGAAGTGGATGCCAGCGGGTTCCCGACTCCAGCGGCCAGTCGCCCGGCCCATTCAGCGGGCCAGCGTTCTGCAGCTACTGCTGCTGCCTCTACCAGCAGCAGGAGCATTATGGGGGCAGAAAAACTGCAGGAGCCTCCCCAGCAGCACCGCCAGTCCACCATGGAGGAGATGGGGTGGGGCGATGTGTCGAGGCCATCGGCAGGGCGCCGTGGCACAGGCTTCCAGGAAAAAGGCAAGCGCCTGGTTGCCGAGATGATTGCCCTGGATGGCCAGCCCTTCTCCATTGTGGAGGACAAGGGCTTCCAGCGTCTGCTTGCGTTCCTGGCTCCCAACTTTAAGCTTCCTTCCCGCTCCGCCCTGAGTCGGACTGTGGTCCCACAGTTATATAGGGCTTTGAAGGAGCGGGTGAGGGAGCAGCTTGCAGGGGCTGGGGGGGCAACGGTCCACTTCACCACGGACCTGTGGTCCTCCAGGAACGCCCAGCATGCCTACCTGGCAGTGACTGCACACTGGTGGCAGGACGCAAAGGCAGTGCTTGGCAGTGGCAGGAGGGGACCTGAAGCAGGGTATAGGTGGGCCCTGCTTCAGGCCCAAGTTATGGACAGCTCCCACACTGCAAGGAACCTAGAGGCAGCCCTGGCCACCATGGTGAGGGAGTGGCTCACACCAGGCGCGGCCTTCACCAAGGGATGTGTGGTCACAGACAACGCGGCCAATATCTTTAAGGCAGTCTGTGATGGGGTGTTCACGAGCATCCCTTGCACCACACACACCCTCCACCTGGTGGTGAAGGACGCTCTGGGCTTGGGTGATAAAGGCATCGGGCCAGGCACCCTCAGCTCCCTGGTCGAGTGGGGGAGGAAGCTGGCGGGATTCTTCAACCAGAGCGTGAAGGGCAGTGAGCTCCTCCGGGAGAAGAAGGCCGAGTAAGGGTCCCCGGTGCACACCCTGATCCAGGATGTCTCCACCCGGTGGAACTCCACCTTCCTGATGCTTGAGCGGCTTCTTGAACAGAAAGTCGCCCTGCATCAGATGGAACTAGAGACAGACATTGAGGCACCTCCAGGGTACAACAGGGAGGAATGGGAGATTATATCCCAAACTGTCTCTGTCCTGAGACCATTCCTGGGCATCACGGAGACACTTAGCAGCTCCACCGCCAACCTCAGCCATGTGACCCCACTGGTGCATAGTCTCTGCAGCGGACTGGATGAGATTCTGCGGGCGGGGGGGCAGAATCATGGCCCTCAGGGCAGAAGGATGTGCACTGAGGTGATAGAGCTAGCTGAGAAGTTGAAGACAGACCTGAGCGCACGCTTCGAAGACCTCCTGCACCGGGACGAATATGTCCTGGCAACCATGCTGGACCCCAGGATGAAGGGCAGCATAGCACGCGAGACTGCAGTCTATGGGCTACAGAAGGGGATGCTGTTCGAGAAGGTCAGGCAGGCAGAGCAGGTCATGCAGCGGGATGTCCCTGGGGATGGTGGGAGTGGGAGCAGCGACCCCCTTCCAACCATCTGGGTCTATCCCTGCCTCCAGCCCTAGGTGTAGCAGCAGCACCAGCAGCAGCAGCAAGACCCCTACTGCCAGCACCTCCTCTGTACCGTCCACTCAGGGGAGCATGGGTCCCAGCACAAAAGGGCAAGCAGCATGGCTGAGGGCAGTGGGGCAGGTGGTGCCCACCCAGAACTACCGGAGGGAGTATGATGGTGCCTCAGCAGCAGTGTAAACCTTTCTGGAGGAGGAGCTATGCATAGATCCCAGCAGCGATCCCTTGGCCTACTGGGCCGGCAAGGCCAACGTGTGGCCGGCACTGTCCAAAGTGGCCAAGCGTATCCTGTCCTGCCCACCAACCAGTGTCCCCAGAAAGAGGGTCTTCTTCATCATGGGGGACATATGTGCCCTGCACCGCCTGAGACTGGGGCCAAGTTGGTGGAGCAGTTGCTCTTTCTGAAGGTTAACCTTCCGCTGCTGGGATTCCCCGAGCAGCCCCTGGACAAAGAGTGATGGTGCAGTGGCACAAGCCATCCTATGCCTGGGGCAGTCTTGGGACAGGGCTCCTCCTCCTCCTCCTCCTCCTCCATCTGGGTTAGGGCTAGGTTACTACTACTGTGCTGCTGAGGTGCTGTCCCTCCGTCCCAATGCCTGGCACCCTCCATGCCTCTCTCTCTGCCTCTCTCTCTCTCTCTCTCTCTCTCTCTCTCTCTCTCTCTCATACTAGACGGCCTCGGCTGCCTTATCTGACTGACTTCAGGATGCAGGCTGGACTTAGGAAACAAACTGCAAGCCTACCAGCCGGCCGATGGCTAGCCAATGGCATACGATTTTGGTCTGTCTATGTGACTCTGACTGGCTCTCGCTCTCTCGCGCTGCACAGTCTTTGCTAGCCTATCTGATTGCCCTGGTGCCAATGTCCCAGCCTGCGTGCCCTACTGACTCCCATGTAATGCTTCCTGACTGCCCGCCCTGCTTGCTGCCAAGCTCAAGGCATGCATCAGTCCTGCCTCCCATGTCAAGGTGCCTGTCGTCCCACCCATGTTGCCTACCTAAGACTGCCCAAGCCCACCCGCACAGCCCTACTGCCTCTCATGACATAGAACCCATAGAGGAGAGGGTTTGCTGGTCTGACACAACTCTTCCCACTCATCAATCCCTATTATTCACAAGTGGCACAGAAAGGGGGTTCTTTAACAAAGCATTATAAATAACACATCTACAGGGAGAGCTGTGGCCAAGTTCAAGAAGCTGCCACCTTAGCCCCAGCAC
>QEPC01009527.1:534135-568708 GCA_003113815.1 Sphenodon punctatus
ATTCTGTCTCCACGAGTGGGTGGACTGGGTGGCCATCCAATCTCTCTCTGCAGGGGACTTCCATTCCTAACAGGTCAGAGGACCTGCTGTTCCAGTCCCCATGACATACCTTGCATGTGACGGTTCTGTTGCCCTTCAGGTAAAACCTCCAGACATCCGACGATTGGCGCCGAATGTCTGGGGATGAAGATAGCGATCTCCGCCTCGGGGCCCTGCGGCGACAAGTCCTCATCCTGGGTCTGGAAGCAGGGCTGCTGGGCCTGGGGCCAGATGAATCCGATTCCTCTCTGAAATGGGAACATATAAAACACCAAGTAAATATCATGCATTTATGATGATGCCTCTAATCCTCCCTCCTTGTGGGTGCTAGGGACGGCAACTAAAAAAAACCCATAAAGCACGTGCAAATCCTGCCTGCCCAGGGGTGCTAGGGGATGCTAGATATTGCAACTAGAAAGCCGCCCCTGGCTGGCACGTGCAAATCCTGCCCGCCCAAGGGTGCTAGGGGATGCTAGATATTGCATCTAGAAAGCCACCCCTGGCTGGCACATGCAAATCCTGCCCACCCAGGGGTGCTAGTGGATGCTAGATATTGCAACTAGAAAGGTTTACAAACCTGGCAGGAATGACTGTAGAGCCCACCGCTTCTTCCTCATCTGAGGAGGAAGCCAGTGCCACCGGTGCCACGGGAGGTGTAGCAGGGGCAGGGGCAGCAGTTGCCTCCACCTGTTCCTCCTCCTCCACAGGCAACGCCAAATGTGTCCCCAGCCGGCGGATGCGAGCAACGCGGTGATCAACCCAAACAGCAAATGACCGAACACGAACACACGACCTGAATGCCACCAAACCGAATGGGTGAACATGAACCAGGCTATCCACCCGAACGACCGAACACAAAAATACAACCCGAACGCCGCCGAACCGAACGGTGAACACGAACCAGGCGATCCACCCGAATGGCCAAACATGAACACATGACCCGAACGCGGCCAAACCAAATGGCCTAACATGAACTGCGATCTGTTTGCCCATCCCTTCTTTGAGCTTGACAACCTGGACAGGCAGACAGGCAGTGTGGCATGAGAGGCAGGCAGGCAGGTGGGCTGGGGCAGGCTTTGAACTTGGCAACCTGGGCAGGAAGACAGGCACCTTGGCATGAGGCAGGCAGGCGGGCTGAGGCAGGCTTTGAGCTAGGCAACCTGGGCGGACAGACAGGCAGCGTGGCATGAGAGGCAGACAGGCAGGATGGGGAAGGCTTTGAGGTTGGCAACCTGGGTGGGCAGACAGGCAGCATGGCATGACAGAGGCAATAGGGAAGGCAGGCTGGGACCTTGGAAGGGCACTCAGATAGACTGGCAAAGACTGTGCAGCATGCACGAGAGAGAGCCAGTCAGATAGGCGGTCTGAGATCGTTTAGTCAGAGGCCGTTTGGCAGGCTTACAGTTTCCCAATGCTATCCTCCGTCATGAGGTCAGTCAGATAAGCCAGCCAAGGCCATCTAGTGTGTGTGTGTGTGTGTGTGTGTGTGTGTGTGTGTTCTCAGAGAGAGAGTGACAGAGACAGAGACAGAGAGAGAGAGAGAGAGAGAGAGAGAGAGAGAGAGAGAGAGAGAGAGAGNATCTAGTATGTGTGTGTGAGAGAGAGAGAGAGAGAGAGAGAGAGAGAGAGAGAGAGAGAGAGAGAGAAAGGCAGGGCGGGTGCCAGGCATTGGGAGGGAGGGACAGCACCTCAGCACAGCAGCAGTAACCCAGATTGAGGAGGATCCCAGTGCCAAGACTGCCCCTGGCATGGGATGGCGTGTGCCACTGCACTATCAATCCTTGTCCAGGGGCAACTCGGGGAACCCCAGCAGCGGAATTCCCCGATGAAACCTTGATGAACAGCAACTGTTCCGCCAACTTGGCCCCCAGTCTCAGGCAGTGCGGAGAGCAAATATCCCCCACCATGAAGAACACATGCTCACTGGCGACACTGGTTGGTGGGCACTGAAGGACAATATACCTTTGGTCACTTTGGACAGGGCCGGCCACGTGTTGGTCTTGCCGGCCGAGTAGGCCAAGGTATCGCTGCTGGGCTCAATGCATGGCTTCTCCTCCAGGTAGGTCTCCATGGCTGCTGAGGCAACATTGTACTCCTTCTGGTAGCTCTGCCTTGGCACCACCTCCACCACTGCCCTCAGTCATGCTGCTTGCCCTATTGTGGAGGACCCCATGCTCCCCAGAGTGACCTGCACATAAGACAAGCTGCTGCTGCTGCTGCTGCTGCTGCTGCTGCTGGCAATAGGGTTGCTGCTGCTGCTCATCCTGCTGCTTGTGCTCATACTGCTAGAGTTGGGGGCAGGGATAGACCTCGCTGGCTGAAAGGGGTGGGAGTGGGAGCAGCCACCATCCCCAGGGGCGTCCTGCTGCATAGCCCGCTCTGCCTTCCGGACCCTCTCAACCAGCTCACCCTTCCAGTGCCCATAGAGCACTGTCTGGCCTGTCTCTCTGCCCTTGACCCTGGGGTCCAGCATTGTTGTGAAGACATATTCCTCCTGCCACAGGAGCTCATAAAACCGCGCCTTCAGCTCTGCCTTCAGCTGCCGTGCCAGGTCAACCACCTCATCGGCCAGCTTCCTGCCCTCAGGGCCACAATCCCACCCCTGGAGAATCTCCTCCTGCCTCCTGAGGAGACTCTGGACCAGAGGGGTCACCTGGCAGATGGTGGCGGTGGATCTGCTCATGGTGTCCATCATGGCCAGGAATGGTCTGAGTATGAAGACCGTGTGAGCCAGTATCTCCCATTCCACCCCATCGTACCCTGGAGGTGCCTCACTGTCTGTCACAAGTTGAACCTGATGCAAGGCGGCTTTCTGCTCAAGAAGTTGCTTGAGCATCACGAAGGTGGAATTCCACCATGTGGAGGCATCCTGGACCTGGTGCACTGGGGAGCCTTACTCAGCCTGCTTTGCCCGGAGGAGGTCGCTGCCCTTCACGGTCCAGTTAAAGAACCCGGTCAGCTTCCTCCCCCACTCGATCAGGGAGCTAAGGGGGCCTGACCCTATCCCCTTCTCCCCCAAGCCCAGAGCATCCCTGACCACGGCGCAACGGATTCTGGGGAAGCCCCCCTCACGGACGGCCTTCAATATACTTGCCACGTTGTCAATCAACACACATCCCTTGGTGAAGGGCATGCCTGGCATGATCCACTCCCTCACCATGGTGGTCAGGGCTGCCTTGATGTTCCTAGTAGTGTGGGGGCCATCCATTACTTGTGCCTGAAGCAGGACCCACGTATACCCTGCTTTGGGACCCCTCCTGTCACTCCCAAAAGCTGCCTCTGGGTCTTCCCACCAGTACGCTGTTACACCAAGTAGGCATGCTGGGCGTTTGTGGTGGACCACAGGTCCTTGAAGTGGACAGTGACCCCCCCCCCAGCCCCTGCCAGCTGCTTCCTCACCCACTCCTTCAAAGCCCTGTACAGGTCTGGCACCACCTGATGACTGACCATTGAGCGCTATCATTTCTCCCAACAGTTGCGTGACTTTTGCTTGAAAGCCACGCCACCTTCCAGCTGCCGATGCACTTGGCAGCTGCCCCCACCCCAGCTCCTCCATGGTGGACTGACGCTGCTGCTTCTGCTGCTCCCCCCTAGCAGCGATACTGCTCCTGCTGCTAGAGGCAGCTGTTGGTGCAAGACGCTTGCCCACTGAAGGAGGTGGGTGACAGGCCGCTGCAGTCAGGAACCCGCTGGCATCCACTGCCCCTGCCTGCCCGCTTAGCAGCAGAGTGCTATGGCATGCCTTCAGGTGCCTCGCCATGGCAGTTGTCCCAAGGTTGGTGAGCACCTG
This sequence comes from Sphenodon punctatus, assembly GCA_003113815.1. Taxonomy (NCBI): domain Eukaryota; kingdom Metazoa; phylum Chordata; class Lepidosauria; order Sphenodontia; family Sphenodontidae; genus Sphenodon; species Sphenodon punctatus. Next base: position 537,965 of record QEPC01009527.1, read on the forward strand.
CCCATGCTTCACCACCTTATTGCACAAAGTGCACTATATGTCCCTGGGATCATATGCCCGCACCAGTGTAAAATGTGCCCTGACAGAGGATTTGTTGCCCCCTCCTGCCCTCTGGCCCGCACCAGTTGATGCACCACTGCCAGTGCTTCTGGGAGGGGCAGAACTTGGTGGTGACACAGCTCTGGGAGGAGGGACAATCATTGCCTCAGCTTCAGAGATCCCTTCTGCGGCCCTAATGTCTGCCTCTTTCTTACTTGAATACCCCATGTTCTGTATGCCCCTGTGGTCTGAATTGGGTGGCCCCATTCGTAAGGAGCTTGGCACATGGCCAGGACATTGATTCTTCCACTGAGTTTTTTTGAAAATTCTCTGGGAGCCTTGGGGCCTGATTCCACACTGGACTTCAGTGGGGCTTGCCTCCCCACTCTGCCCAGCCCAGTAAATAAATAAATGCATCTAAGAGCAGTGGCAGTGGCAGCAGCAGCAGCAGCAGCTTCATTCAGTGCACTCCCCATGCGACTCCTCCTAGCCACATCCTAGCTTCTCCCAACAGGGCCTCCCAGAGCGATGCAGCTGAATGATGTCATCTCGCTGCATCGCTCTGGAGGCCCCTGTTGAGAGGGGTCAGGAAGTGGCTAGGAGGAGTTGCATGGGAAGCGCTCTGAATGAAGCTGCTGCTGCTGCTGCTACTACAAGGTGAATTTATGTACCAGGCTGGGAAGGGGTGGGGAGAAGGTGAGCCCTGGCAGCCCCTCCCACTCTATGCAGCATGGGGTAAGGGAGGGGAGGGAAGTGAAGCCCCAAGGGTTTCTTCATCCCCTTCCCCCCCTAGAGTCTCCTGCCCCATGTCTCCCCAGGCTGAAAATTCTGCACTGGGGGAAGTGGGGCAGGAGATTCTGCAGGGGGAGGGAGATTCTGCAGGAAATTAATGAATTGCGGACTTGCATTTCAGGTGGAGGCCTGCACATGGTGAAGATATATCTGCAGACATTTCTGACTGGTGAGTCAACAGCTTGGGTATTCCAAATACTTCAGCCAGACGGGCCATGTCCTCTAGCAATGAACCAATCCTTGCAGAGCTGGACTGGTCATAAAAAGCCTGGGATGGCTCACAGCTCTCTCTGTCTCCTCCTCTGGACTGCAATAAGAACACAAGCTCAGGAACTAAGTACAGTGCCCCACGTGGCTAAGATCACAGGACCTCAGCACGTGAAGAAAGAACCTGTGAGTAAAAGAGCTATTTGCCTGCCTAACCTCTAACCAGGGACATTCTAAGCCAGATGCGATCCAAACGGGACACTGAGCCAAAAACCTGACTCCGTAACTGCTCAATATTTATTTACATTTCTTAGCCACCCCCTCATGCCTACGGCATCTTGGGGTGGCTTACAAAAAAAATAAAAACATACAATATTAAAATTCACTAAAAAGCATAAAAAGAATTTAAACAGAATTTAAAATATCTCCCCCCAACTACACCACCCTCCCCTCCGAAGGCCTAGATGAACAACCAGGTTTTGCAAGCTCGGCGGAAAGCCAGAAGACGGGGTCAAGCGGGCTTCCTCCAGGAGGGAATTCCAAAGTCGTGGCATGGCCACCGAGAATGCCCTCTCCATGGTGGCCCCCTGTTTTACACAGGGGACCTCCAAAAAGGTGCCCCTGGCAGACCGAAGGGGTCGCTCTGAGATGCGGAGGGTGAGGCGGTCCCTGAGATATGAGGGACCCAGACTGTATAGGGCTTTATAGGCCAAAATCAAAACCTTGAGTCTGGCTTGGTACGCTATCAGCAGTCAGTGCAGAGCACGGAGAATGGGGGTAATATGCTCCTGTCATCCAGTCCCCATAAGGAGACGAGCCACCGCGTTCTGCACTGGCTGCAGCCTCTAAACCAGTGTCAAGGGAAGCCCCACGTAGAGCGCGTTGCAGTAATCTAGCCTCGAGGTGATGAAGGCATGAACGAGGGTGGCCAGGTCGGGCCTGGAGATGTATGGGCGCAGCCTCCACACCACATAAAACTGGCAGAAAGCGGCTTTAGCCACCGCCTCCACCTGTTGATCCAGGCAAAGGCCCAAATCCAATAATACCCCCATACTCTGAGCCTGCTCAGCTACCTGAGGATGGACCCCCTCTATGAGGGGAGCCAATACCTCCGTCGCCCTACCCACCATCATCACCGCCATCTTATCGGGATTAAGCTTCAGTCTGCTCTGCTGCATCCAATCCGCCACGGCCTCCAAACATTGGGAAAGTACTGAGATGACAGGACCTGGGTCGGTTAAAAATTAGAGGTACAGCTGAGTATCATCAGCATATTGATGACAACGCACCCTGAAACCCCTCACGATCTCCCCCAAGGGTTGCATATACACATTAAACAATAATGGAGACAAGATGAAACCTTGTGGAATGCCACAATCCAAGGCCCAGGGGCTAGATGTTTCATCACCCAGCACAACCCGCTGGCTTGTCCCCAAGACGAATGAGTGGAACCTCCCAAGGACAGTTCTGTCCAGACCCCCCCAGGACTGGCAGTTGTCTGAACAGCAGCCCATGGTTCACTGTATCAAAAGCGGCTGAGAGATCTAGCAGGACCAAAAATGTTGAATGTCCTGCATCCATCTCTCGGTGGAGATCGTCCACCAAGGCCACCAAGGCCGTCTCTGTACCATAGCCGGGGCGGAACCCAGACTGAAAAGGGTCAAGGAAACCGATGCTGTCTAGATGTGCCTGAAGCTGCAGTGCCACCGCCTGTTCAATAATCTTCCCTAAAAAGGGGAGATTACAGACAGGTCGGTAGCTAGCGAGTGCATCCACATCCAAGGATGGTTTCTTCATCAGGGGGCGCACCACGGCCTCCTTGAGACCGGGGGGCAATCTCCCCTGCCGAAGGGATGCTTTGATTACCCCCGCCAGCACCGTCCCCAATGTATCCCTGGAGGCTTTCACAAACCAGGATGGGCATGGATCTAACTCACAACTCGTGGCTCTAATGGACCCCAGAACATCCACAGCAACAGCTGGCATCACTTCCTGAAACTCATCCCAGAAAGATGGACCAGACGGTGCCTCCATAACCTTCCGCTCGGTGTCAAAGTTACTCTGGATCCAAGCGATCTTGTCTGCAAAGTAGATGACAAACTCCTCACAGCGGGCCTGGGACAAGTCCCCATACAGGCAGAGGGAGGCCAAACTGACCAGTCCCTGCACCACCCAGAACAGCTCCGCTGGGCGCGACTTTGCAGACGCTATGAGGGCAGCAAATAACTCTTTCTTTGCTGTCCTCACAGCCTCAACATAGGACCACAAATGGGCCCTATGGAGAAGTCGGTCAGGTTCAGAGTGAGTCCGACGCCAGCATCTCTCTAGTCACCTGCTTACCTGTTTCATACACCGCAGCCCCTCAATAAACCAAGGGGCCCTGCGGTGTTGAAACGGAGGCAGGGGACGTCTCAGTGCCACCCTTTCAATGGCCTCCCCAAGCAATATGTTCCAATCTCGGACAAGTTCCTCGACAGAGTGACTGTCAGGGTCTAAGGTTAACTCCTTCAGAGCCTCCTGGAACTGTTGTGGTTCCATCAGCCTCTGAGGGTGGACCAACCTAACTGGTCCACTCCCCTTCTGGAGGTGGTGTACTGAGAGGCTGGCCTTCAAGAGATAATGATCCATCCATGACAAGGGTGTGACCCTCACATCCCCCACTAATGGGTCACCCGTCTGAAGGCCAGAACAGAAGACCAAGTCGAGGGTATGCCCCACCACATGAGTCAGGCAGTTGACTACTTGGAACAAGTCCATGGTTGCCATGGTGGCCATGAACTCTCGCTCTGCTCCTACAAGGCCAGTGTCAGCATGGGTGTTGAAGTCTTATTTATTTATATTTATTTTATAAATTTCTATCCCGCCCCTCCTGCGAACAGCTCGGGGTGGCTTACAACAATAAAAACAGAGATATAATACATAAAAACAATTTAAAACCATCAACAATAATAATCATATAAAATTATTAAAACAGGGCCCAGACTTCAATTTAAATAAGGTAGGGGAGCTAAAAAAACCTTACACCATCCTCCCACCCTCCCCAAAGGCCTGGGCGAACAGCCATGTTTTACAACTTCGCCGAAATGTCAACAGTCTTGGGGCCAGGCAGGCTTTCTCCAGAAGAGAGTTCCAAAGGTGCGGCGCGGCCACCGAGAATGCCCTCTCCATTGTGGCCCCTCACTTAACACGGGGAACCTCCAAGAAGGCACCCCCGGCAGACCGAAGGAGCCGCTCTGGGGCACGGAGGGTGAGGCGGTCCCTGAGGTACGAGGGGCCCAGACCGTGAAGGGCTTTATAGATTAACACCAAAACCTTGAACCCCAGGACCAAAGTCCTGGAGGAGCTCAGCGCCACCTCTGAGGCCAGCTCTGCTAGAACAGCAAGGGATGCTGCAGGAGAGGAAGAGGCCCAGTATACTAGCAGCACCCCGAGATTGCCCCCAGTCAAATCAAACACCACATGGAGGGCCTCAATACCTGGTATCTCCTGGACTGGATATCTCCTAACTGGCCAGTCCTCTCTAAAAACAATGGCTACACCACCACCCGAGCTGCATTGCAGGATGGGGCGGTATAAAAATCTACGAAATAAAAAATATAAAAATAAATATAAATAACCCGGCCCCCTGTGTGGGGCTGGTGCTACACAGCATACCAGCTTGTCCTACCCTTTCCTACCTTAATACTTGCTTGTACCCTTTTAAAATGCTGACTAGGAAATCCTAATTTTTGTTGTTTTCTTTTTACCGCACTGGGTGTGTGTGTATGTGTGTGTGCTTATTGCTAAGACACGTCTCCTTCAGTCTGCTAAGCACAACTACTGGAAGGGAGAGGGGGTCCACCCAAGGAAGGGGAACCCCCCCCCCACTCGCTCATCCAGTGAGGGTGGCTTCTAACCAAGGTAAGCACCCCTAAGTTACCCCAAGGATCTCTGCCCCACCTAAGGGGAGACTGCTAGATAAGGGGAACTAGGGAAGGGTGTGTCTTGAGAGGCTTGTAAGCTTGCAACTCCCCATGGTTTGTGTAACCCGGACTGCGCAGTCCCCCACTGTAATTGGAGTGTGGGTGGTGGCAGTTATATGCAAGTTTTTGGGGGGTTTCCAGTAGGTGGGGAACCAGCTAGATTCTCTCCCCTGTTGGGATCCCTGGGTCAGAGTTTTGGCCTGTCGCAGTGAGGTGGGTGTCTCAGCAATATAATGCCCTCTACTGTGCCACCACAGGCAGCATATTGCATGGAATGGATGTGTAGGCAGTGTATTGCAGAGAATGGTTATGCAGGTAGCATGAAGGGAATGAATGCACAAGAAGCATATTGCAGGGAATAGTCTTGCAGGCAACATATTGTAGGGGATGTATGCATAGGCATTTTATTACTGGTGATGAGTATGTATTGGTTGCGTGTGCCAGGACTGAGCACGGAAGGAATGAGAGTGTAAGAGTCAGTATGTGCAAGGAGTGAGCTCATGCAGTGTATTATATGGAATGAGTGTGTAGAGTGTGTATAGCGGGGGAGTGAGTGTGTGCAGGGAATGAGTGTGTATAGAGGGGATGAGCACATGCAATGCCTCTGTCCTGGCAAGAATCTATCTGGGGCCTGCTGTGCCTGTTCCTTTGCCATTTCCATGCACCTCTCCATTTACACTGTAGCAAGGGTTGTGGTGAGTCTTTATAGTGCTATCAAAAGCAGTGGCTGCTCATTAGAATTCCTTGATTTCTCTCAATCTGCACTGCAAGTGACGGGTCAGCAGCACTTATGAAATTTTCAATTCTCATAGGTGTAGAATTTACATGTTTTTCTGTGTCAGAGCTGGGAGAAGATTATGAATAAAAGATTAAAATGGGGAGGGGGGTCTCCAGTCGTTTAAGAGCAATGTGAGGAGCATTTATTGGAGGAGAGGAGAGCCAGACTCTGCACCATGAATACCAACAACCAGCAGCGAACTTCAAACAGGCTATAAACAAAAGCTTCAGCGCTTTGATGTACCACTCAGTCAGGGATCTGGGAAGCAGAGACATGAAGCCAGGAGGAACAAACGTGGGGTTCAGCTGGCTCTGGGCTCTGAGGGGATGATCCCCAGCTGGAACAAGTGTTGCTGTCTTTGCACCAGGACAATGAAGCCAAAATCCCCCATCACTCAGTGCAGAACCTGAACTGGCCCTACATACTCATGGGTGTACAGTTGGGAAAACTTTGTCCACTCTATGTTTGTGGCACAGGGGGCAGTCCATCTTCAATTTTGGCTTCTGCATCTGGGTCACAGATAACTGAAAATAAATAAGATATGCCTCTCTGCATAGCTCTCCCCTTTGGCAGCTGGGAGAGTGGACAATGCCACTTTTTGGGGGGAGGTTCAGGACTTGAGGGGGGGGGTCAAGGGAAAGAAAAGATTCAGGGTGAGGAGGCCTGTGCATGAGAGAGTCAGGCTGGGAGAGGAACCCCCATGCATGAGAAAACTAGAGAAGGGAGTGAGAAGCCCTGTGGCTAGGGTGAGGGAGGGAAAGAGGAGTCTCGAGTCTCAAGTCAGGGAAGATGCTCTGCCCCTAACCGGGGCAACTAGCTATAATCAGTGCAGCAGGTGCAATTGCACCAGGGATCACATGCCTGGGAGAATGTAGAATGCACATGCACACTGGAGTGAAGGATTGCCTTACCAGGGGGCCCATTCTCTCTTCTGCACCAGGGCCAATTCCTCACCAGTCAATCAGACCCCCAACCCACCCACCCCCTGCATGCACATGCACATACATGGGTGAAATTGTGTGACCTTCAGCAGCTTACCTGTAAAATGAGGTATCTGCTCATTTGCCATTCTTGTCTGGCACAGGGCAGAGCAATTGGTGGCAGTGAGATAAAACTCCATCAACTTGGGGAACATTTCGTAAGGTTTCATGAGTAGTTACTGGGGTGCCACCCTTACCCCATCCTGCTGTCTCCTTCAGAGAGATCCATCCTCAAGTCAAGGAGGTAAGTAACCATGGGCGGGTACACATCCCCAAACCATTACATAAATAAATGCATTTTTTCATGCAAGAGTGCAATTGCATGAGAAAGCTGGGCAAGGGGCTGGCGCGCAAGTAGGTCCTATGGCTAGTGGATGGGCTCTAGGGGGTACCTGAGCCAGTGATGTTCCTGGGCTGTGGGTGGAGTTAGCCAGCCCATGGCATTGGCAGGTGCCATGGCTCAGATATGGCAGTTAAGAGAGAGTGGAGAGCCCATACTCTGAACCCTGGGGGGAGGGGGGGAGAAAGGCAGCTGAAGTCTCTTTAAAATTCTTTTCACGTGCTTCCCAATAGGCCAGAGGGAAATTGATTTTAGAAGCTTGGGGTTTTTGATTTCCCCTCGGCAGAGAGTCTGTCTGAGGCACACGCCTCTTTGGGAGGAGAGGATAGACAGATGGACGTGGCTGAGCTGAGAGATTTTCACTCCTGGTTTTAACTCATTCTCTGTGTGCTGATAAGCCCCCAGGCATCGGTGCTGACAGCATGCTGCTGACTCTCTGCCCTCGCAAAGCGCTGCCTTCACTTTGATTCTCTCCCTGGGCTGTTGTCATTGCCACTGATTTTACTTCTGCTTTCTCACTCTCTCCCTTCACTGTCCTTTCCCGCCCACCAGCGAATCACTGTCCCTGCCCTTCCATGCTCAGGACTGTGCAAGGGTGACAGAACACATCGTCCTTTAGGGTGAGACCTACTGAGCTCAGGAATGCCCCATTCCTGAGAGGGACTAGGCTAACCATGACAATTTCTGTTCTGAGTGGTCAGCACAGGGACCTGGCAGCCATTACCAAGCAGAGTCACATAGATACCATGGTTGATGAGGGCTCAGCTGCATCTGGGCCCTGCACCATAGGGGCCCTTTGAAGTGACTGAGCGCTGCTAGGAAATTATCAAAGTAAGAAATCATGCCCAATTCAGTCAGGTAAAACTGTCTGCAGTGGTTTTGTGTTGGTAGGCAAGAACTCTCTAATCTCTTTGCTGAATGACTCATTTGCAAGGAGATGCATTGGATCTCAAAGGAAACATCAGCTGGCTATCTGCCATGTAAACTACTAGAAGACTAATGTAAACAGTCACTAAGGCTGAGTTGGGATCTCCCAGCCCCTCTGGGTGTATTGGGAGGGGTTCTCTCAGATTGCTCTTTTTATTTCACTCATATTCTATATTATTTCCCTTAGCGGAGCAATGATTGCTCTGTGGGGCAGGGGAAGGATTAATCAAACCACTGATGTCTCCTGCTCAGCAAGAAATCTGCTTTGCCTGGCTTGGTTTGTTTCCCCCCCCCCCCNCCCCCCCCCCCCCCCTCTCCAATTCAGTTCAGCCATTCCATTCAGGAAGAGCTCCTTATGCTGAATGGGTTTTGGCATAGGCAAAGAGCTGAAGATAACACAACTAGAGCTTGAAGAGAGAGAAATTGAAAAACAGGGAGCCCCTTACAGAGCTGTATGCAGCATCCCAATTATTCCCTGGAAACCCATTCCATCCTAAATAGGGCTGAAACGAGATTTTGCCCAATCAAGTAAACAGAACGAAATCCCATTTTGTCTTGGGATGAACTGAGAATCTCATGATGCCCATAATTTCTCGCTGAATACTCTGCAAGAATTGCCTCCGTCCCCTCCCCACACACAGGGAGGGGACGGAGGCGCCCTCCTAGGATGGCGCCCACCTAGGATGGCTGGATGGCTGGATCAGTGTTTCCTGCCACGGGAGGCCGAGCCAGGCCCTGAGGCAGGAAACAAATGGCGCACTGATTAGCTGGAGCGCAGCCTGGGTTGCTAGGCGACCCCAGGCTGTGCTCCTAACTGAACAGGAAGGCAATGGGCCCTGCCCGATGGGTGGGGTCCATGGGCAGTGAATGCAGCCCTAGTCGCATTCCAGACTAGGCGCTGCAAGGAAACGGCCGCGCTGAGAAGTGGCGCTACCAAAAAAAAAAAAAAAAAAGAGGTACTGGGTTCTCGGAGAGGGGACACTCCAGCAATAGCTGCCTCCCAAATGGGGAGGAATAAAAGCAGTGCCACTGCTGTGGCAAAAAAGCGGCGGCTGCAGGCTGTGGAGCCAGACCCCCCCGTGGAAGTGGGGGAAGGCAATTTGGGGCAGGTCCCCCAAGGGGATCCATAGGGCTCATCCCCCAGCCCCCCAGTACCCAGGGGCCAGAGTGGTGATGGGGAGGAACCACCTCTTCCTGACAGGATGGCAACCTTTGAGGCACTGCTCCGGCAGCTCACAGGGGAGGGGAGAGGGCACCCCCCTCATATTGACACCCTCCCTCATATTGACACCCCCGCAGTTGATCCTTCGACCTCGACTGGGGATGGAGTCCCTGTAGGTGGGGAACCCACAACCCCCGCACCCCTCCGAAGAGGGGGGCACCAAATCAACCCCCTGGCGGAGGGGCGCTAGGCCCCCCTGGGGTGACCCTGTCGGGCCAGTCCCCCCCTCAGATTTGCCATTGCTGGTGATGGCAGCCAGGGTTCAGGGAGCCGGTGATGTGGGAGGAGCGGAATGGGTAGTCATCCCAGGGTACATGGGGCAGTTTGGATGGAGTCCACAGGTGAATTTTGCCTACCCAGGTCCTTACGGGGCCACCCAGACCGCGGTCGGCCAGGGGCAGGTGGAATCAACTGATCCCACATGAGACTGGGTCGGGAACCCCTTGCCCGTGGCACGGTCTGGGCTTCTTGCACCCTCTAAGGCCATGGCCAGCTAAGGGCAGGCAGCAGGGGCTGCACCCATGCTGGGCTGGGCCGGGGAGCCTCTTCTTTCCTTTTTGCAGCCTGGAGGGGAGCCAGCTAACGCGACGCCCCAAGGACAGGACAACAGTGATCTGCGGCAGAGGATGGAGCGGATGGAGAGGGCTCTGCAGGCACTGGTACAACAGCAGGCCCAGACGGCTGGAACCCAACATGACGCAACCCCCCTCATCCACCCAGTTAATCACGCAAGTGAAGTTGGATCCCACCATGGGGGGTTAGATGGGGGGGAAAATTTGTACCCCAGAGGTACGGGTGTTGAAAATGCCCCAGCGCTGACATATCAAGGTCAGGGAACAGTTGGGGGGTTGACACAATTGGTCTGGTGGGGTGGGACCTGGGTGCCTGTGGTTTCCCCACCGCCCCCATCTCATGGGGCGGGTGGCCCGGACACTATGGTTGGGTGGCTGCCCCCCCCCGCCAACCTGGCAGGCTCCACTGTGCTCGCAGGACAAGCCATGTGAGTGTGGACCCCTGAAGCCACCACAATTCCACCTCTACTGGAAGGGCTGGGTTCATCCTCCGCTATGATGTCACCTGGGCAGTGCCGCCCCCCTGAGGGCGGGAGTTATTCGGTGGTCTCCGACCCAATGGGGGGGCCATTTGCTCCGAGCCACAAAAACGGATATGGCGTGGTGAATACATTGACCTGTTTGCCCTCCTGTTCAGTGATCCCATATTGGATCACGCTGAGCAGAAGGACAAAAAGGAAAAGGAGCATTTTAAGTGCCCAAAGGTGGATCGGAACTGGTCAAACTGGACCGCTGCCTTTTCCATCTACATGGGAGTGATGATTCAGGCCTACCCTGCTCAGGCCTCAGACCTCCTGAAGTATTCTGACATTGTGCAGCGCGCTTACGAAACAGGGCCGGCGGGTGCATGACTAAGGTACGATGAGGCTTTTCGCCACAGGGTGGCATGCACCCAGGGCCTCAGGTGGGACCTGCATGCCCACAACCTGTGGCTTAATTGTATGTGCGGGGCTGGTAAGGTTCCCAGATCGGACAGCGGGCACCTGTTGGCAAAAGGGGTGGGCTTCCTCCACAACTGAATCCTTTTGTGATGAAAGGAAAAAAGTGGCATCCCTCACCCGCGGGACTGTGTTGGGAATTCGATTGTTCCAGGAGATGCTCCCGGGCATCTTGCAAGTTCTGCCACACCTGCTCCAACTGTTCGGGCCACCATGTAGCCTCCACATGCCCCCAGGGAAAACCCAGTGCCAAAGGGAAATCTTTCCCTGCGGGGCATGGAAGGGGTGGCCCCGGAGGGAGTAGTCCAGCAATGATGGGCAAAAGCCCCAACACCAGTTAAGGTTGCAGAGCTGGCCCGCAACCTCCAATGGCACCCCTACAGAGAAGAAGTTGAGTATGTTGTAACAGGTTTTGGGGAGGATTTTAGGATCCCGGCTGCTGAAGTTTACTAACAAAGAGTGGCCCCAAACCTGAAGTCTGTTGCAGGGATGGAGGCTGTGGTTTGCACAAAGATTTTGAAAGAGAAGGCCAAAGGTAGGGTGGCTGGCTCCTTCCCGGCCCCACCACTCCCCAACATGATCATATCGCCCCTGGGTGTGGTTCCGAAAAAGACCCAGGGCAAATTTCATTTAATGCATCATTTGTCATAACCATGGGGTGGCTCAGTCAACAATGCTATCCCCAAGGAGCTCTCCTCGGTGCGGTATGCATCGTTTGACTTGGTGGTAGCCCTAGTGAGATCATTTGGGCATGGTGCCATACTCGGGAAATGCGACATCAAGTCTGCTTTTCGTTTGCTCCCAGTCCATCCTGACAGTTTTCCTTTGCTAGGGTTCCACTTTGAAGGTGGGTATTACTATGACAAGGCTATGCCAATGGGGTGTTCGATCTCCTGCTCTGCATTTGAGCGGTTCAGCACCCTGGTAGAATGGATTGTCAAGCAGTGGTCTGGGAAAAAGGGAATCACAAAATATCTGGATGATTTCCTATTCATTGGCCAGGCCAATACGGATGAATGTGCAGACTTGATGCGGATTTTACTCCAAGTGGCGCAGGAGTTGGGTATCCCTTTGGCCCCAGAAAAAATGGAGGGACCTTCCACACGTTTAACCTACCTCGGTATCAAGTTGGATACCAAGCTAGCCATTTCACATCTCCCCGATGATAAATTGAGGGTCTTATGGGAGAAGGTTGGGGAATGCCTGGCCACCGGCAAGGTTGCGGTCCAGCGCCTCCAGTCGATGATGGGGAGCCTCAACTTTGCATGCCTGGTGGTGGCTCCCGGGCGTGCTTTCTTGTCCCACCTTTATGCCAAGCTGGCTGGCAACCCGCCCCCCCCCCCCACATCAGAGTTAACAAGGAGATGAAAGAAGATCTCCAGACCTGTGCCACTTTTCTGGAAAACTTTAACGGCACCAGTTTCTGGAGGGACCAGCTCCTGCTGGAGGCTGAGCTCCAGGTACACTCTGATGCAGCTGGTGGGGCTAGGTTCGGGTTGTTTTTCAGGAATCGATGGGTAGCTGTCCCCTGGCCACGAGAATGGGCCGAGCAAGGTTTTACATGGGACCTCACTTTCTTGGGGCTATTCCTCATTGTGGCCCGTACAGCTGGCGAACCATTCAGTGCTGCTCTGGTGCGACAACCAGGCTGTTGTCCACATAATTAATACGTCCAGGTCTCCGAGAGTCATGAGGCTGGTAAGGGTTTTCGTGCTCACCTGTTTGAAATTTAACATCATGTTCCAGGCCAGGCACATCCCTGAACTTGACAACAGTGTAGCCGATGCCCTTTCTCACTTCCAGATGGAGCATTTCTATCTGCTGGTGCCTTGGGCCCGGGCAACCCCAGAACCGGTGCCGCCGCTGGTGTAAAACCTTGGGTCATAGAGCTACACACCACCGTACTAGGATCCCTTGCACCCTGTACCAGGACGGCCTATGACAGGGCTTACAGGGAATTTCAACGATTCTGGGAAGAACAGGGTTGGCCAACGGGGTTCCCAATCCTGGAGTCCCAGATACTGCAGTTCACCATGTTCCTGAGGTGTCAAGGGGCACCTCCTGGGACTACCTTGGGGAAGTTATCTGCCTTGGCATTTGCAAGTAACCTTGCGGGCCACCCCAACCCCTCAATCGAGGCTTTTTTGCCAGGCATTTGCTGGACAGCTGGCTTAGGGAGGGGGGCAGGACCCCTGATCATAGGGCCCTGATTACGTTACGCTTATTGCTGGGAATGTGTGCGGGGCTATCCCGCATCTGTTTTAACCATTTTGAAGCTTTATTGTTTAATGCATTGTTCAAGTTAGCCTTCTTCGGAGCGTTTCATGTGAGTGAACTGGTAGCCAATTCAGCCAGGGACACCTCAGGTAGGGCACTCCAATTTAGCGACATCTGGATCGGCCCAATGTCATTGGGGTTGAACATTCATCGATCCAAGATGGACCAGAGGGGAGAGGACAATTGGTTAGGCTGAATTGTGCAGCAACCAAATAAATGTGCCCAGTGAGGGTGCTGAATGCGTTCCTCCTGGTACAGGGGTCAGCCCCAGGTTCCCTGTTTAAGCACCTTGGGTGGAAGCAGGTGACTAGGTTTCAATTTACGGCAGTCATGAGGGCCATGCTAACACACCTTGGGGAGCCTCCTGCTGTGTATGGTACACATTATTTTCGCATAGGAGCCGCAAGTTTTTCCGCAGAGAGCAGGATGCCGGACCAGGGTATCAGGGAAGTGGGTCATTGGAGGTCGGGTGCTTTTCAGACCTATGTCTGGAGTGCCATTTTACTATGTCCCTGTTTATTGTCTTCCTGGTCCTATCGATCTTCCGTGGGTGCACCCCGCTACCGCAAGACATCCATTCGAATAAGTCGCTCCAGATGAGAAGAACACCAGGGAAAAGTTTCTTAATCTCCCACATGTCAGCCTTTATGCTCTTGATCAGCGGCACGCCCTTCAAGAGAGGGATGTCATTCTCGCCCAGGTGAATTATTATGATATTAGGGGGTGGGGGCTAGCAAGAGGCGTGAACAGATGGCAGAAGCTGGTGCCTCCTCATTCCACCACAGCCCTTACACTGGATCTGCGCCTGTGCCGACAACCCTAGTTGGGTTCCCCATCTGGTCTGCCCTGCGGCCCTGCCTGCCCAACACACCAGGCTGTGGGCAATGATCCAAACCAGACTCCGTGGTGGTGGAAAAACACCTAGGGAGATAAGAACGCAGTTAGTATTGGCCTCCAAGCAGTGCTTAATTGAACCGATTCCTGGAATTTAGGGAGCTTTTGCTTAATTTCTGCATTTCCATCCTGATTTCTGAATGGCTGCTGCTAGTGGACTCCTACAAGGTGGGTGGGTGTGTGCTGCTTGCTTCTAGGTTGAACCAGCAGCAAGCAGCACCCACCCACCCACTCTGTAGGAGTCCACTAGCAGTCATCCAGGAATCAGGATGGAAATGCAGAAACTAAGCAAAAGCACTCTAAATCTCAGGAGTCCAGGACTCCTCCAAGTACACAAAAATAAATAAAACCATCACCTACCGTAGAAAAACTTGCTTCCTGAAGTTGGCACCTGTGCACACTGCCTGGAAGCCCTAGCCGGTGACTAGGTTTACTTCCAGAAAGTTTCCAGCCAGTTCCCAGTTGTTTAGCCTGCTGAGGCTAAACAACGCCTGGCTGGGTTCTAGTTCCCGCTTTCCTCCCCCCCATCTTACACACACACACACATACACACACAGAAAGTTAAACAGAGTGAGGGAAGATCCCCCTCTTCCCCCCACATTTTTCTGTGGCCACTGATTGGCCAGGGCTCTTAGCCTTGGACCCCAAAATGGGGTTTTTTTCTGCTGGAGAAAATCCTCCTCCCTGGCCACCCCAAAATACAAGTGAGCATGCGCAAGATACTAAGAAAAGGGGCTTTAACACTAGAGCCCTTTTTCTAGTGCGCTTTCCCTCTATGTGCTACTGCGCGTGTGCTCCGGCAGCACCTGGAAGCCTTCCCCCGCCTAAGCCTTTTGAAAAGCAGCTTAGTGGGGGGGAAGCCTAGGCACTGCGGTGCTGTGCCTATCTGCTGATTCAATCAGAACAGATTCAGCACAGACTCTGTGGCACTGCTGTGCTGAATGCTGATTGAATCAGCAGATTCAGCACAGCACATTGCTGCTGAGCGAATCATGAGGCCACTTCCGGGATTCCCTGCCAGCAGCACTGATCTCCAGGCAAGACAGATCAGGGAACAGATAACATGCTGCCTCCCCGCTTGGACCTAGCCCCCCCCCCCGCCGAAAAGAGTCAGGGTCAGGGATCGGGGGTAGGGGGGATTTAAAAAACAAATAAAATAAAATTTAAAAATTCCCCCCACACTAGGGCAGCAGTAACTGCAGCAGCCAGCCAGGGCATGTGGGACACCGCCTGACAGTCCTGAACTACCAGCCGCCACTGCCTACAAGAATGAAATTCTTAAGAAGGGATCCCAATGATCCCTTCCTTCAAACCACAATCCCAAAACCTCTTTCTGAATTTCGTCAAACAACGGGCAAGATAAAAGATAGTGTTGGAGGTCTTCCACCACAGGATGGCCACAGAGACAGAGTCGCAAGTCTGTTGGAATTCCCTGATAATGTCCTTCCAATACCTTGGTGGTCATCATATTAAATCTCAGCATGGTCAGAGCTCTTCTTGTTCAATAGTTAGAGACATCGGATAAGTAAGATTTATACTCTGGGCCCATCTTGAACAGGAGGTACCATGGAGCTATTTTTGGTTCAGCCAAGGCTGCTCTTTCTATCTGAAGTGCAACATCCATAGCCCTAGCTTTAATCAAAGATTTGTCTTGGGATTGTGTATAGTAAGTCAAACTTAATGTAGATAGGCCTATCTGAGCCAGCCAGGTGACAGATTTATGCCACTTATATTCCACAAATAAATTGACTGCTCTTGCAAGCAGATACTTGGCAGGCGACCTTTATCCATTTCACGAATTCGAAGTCAATAACCCATCATCAAAAGTCTAACTCTGGTGTCAACCATAACTAAGCCAGTTTCAGATCTCAAGAAGGTAGAAGGAGTTCCATGTGGTACTCCTAAGATAGATCGAATCATTTTATTTTGGACAGCTTCTAAATGGTCAGTATATGCTGTGCCCCAGATCTCAGCCCCATACAGCATCTGAGGAAGCAACTTATCTTGAATTAATTTTAGTATTGAGGCTATTCTTTTCCCACCCTGTGATCTCCAGAATTTCAGTAGACCATTTGCTGTCTGGGTTGCCTTTAGTTTGACACTGTCCAAATGCGTAATCCAACTGCAAGATCTTGTGAACCATATTCCCAAATATTTATACTTCGATACTTTTTCCAGTAGTCCAGTATTCAGACTCCATCTATGGTTTTTCATCTTTTTGGAGAAAACTAGGATCTTGGTCTTATCATAATTAATTCTAAGGTGATTATCCTTACAATATTGACTCAACCTTGCCAACTGCCGCTTCATATCAATTTTGGAGGTGGCAAGTAAGACCATGTCATCAGCATATAGTAGAATTGACACAGGGCGACCACCTACATTGGGGGGATGTCCATTGCTCCCTTGCAAATTACTAACTATATCGTTAACAAAAAGGTTAAAAAGAAAAGTGGCCAACACACATCCCTGATTTACAGAATTGAAGTATGGAGAAAGTTATCCAGATTACTGGAGATTCTTATATTAGATGACTGGAATATTTTGTTAGGGAAGAGAAACTGCCCTTACCTTTTCCTCTGACAATACAATTTATAAAATCTACTGGTTTGGAAAACAAGGAATGGAATGGAAGAACATAGTGCCCAAATTGGAAGAGATTAAGGTGGAGAAAATATCCACCTCCTTCTGGAATTGTGATCCACGGTGGTGGAAATGATTTGGGTGAATGGAAAGGTGTTGATTTGTTGCTATCAATGAAAGATGACCTTTCTTCTGTCATCAGATTTTTTCCAAACTGCAAGACATTTTTCTCTGATTTGATTGAAAGTCTATCTAATAGACAAACAACAAATCTTCGTGGGATTAGGAAAATGATGATTGGCATAGGGATTTTTCCAAAGAATTTCTTTCACTTTTTGACAAAAATGGAGTCCATTTATCGAGAGAAGAACAGTAACAATTTTTTAAAGATATCCGTGAAAGCATTCTGGAAAACAACTAAATTATGGTCCAATATTCTTTAAAAAGTAAAACAACCATTTAAGAGCTACCAATTAATAATTGCTAGAAAGAGTTCAAGAGTTCTTTTCTCCTCACAAGTTCACCTAGTTTTTTACAAAATCAAAATTTAAAAATATGAATTTTGTTTTCCAGTAGTGTGTTGAATGTTCCCTGTTGTTGCTTTGAGCTTATCCTTGACACAAGCATCTGCTTGCAGAAGAACACTGATGAACATGAGGAGGACCTCCAGTTC
This sequence comes from Sphenodon punctatus, assembly GCA_003113815.1. Taxonomy (NCBI): domain Eukaryota; kingdom Metazoa; phylum Chordata; class Lepidosauria; order Sphenodontia; family Sphenodontidae; genus Sphenodon; species Sphenodon punctatus. The sequence goes on from QEPC01009527.1 coordinate 555,149, forward strand.
ACACGACTAATGCAGAAAGTGACCAGTCCACTTGACAGTGAGTGAGGTGTGTGTGTGTGTGTGTGTGTGTGTGTGTGATATTTGTGATGATATCATTCACTCTGCTGGATTCTGCTCTGGGTGTACAATGGAAGTCTGGAAGAAAGTATGGTGTTGCTATGGGGCATAAGGACTTGTCAAATGTCAACCAATGTAAATTTTAAGACACAGGCTGGGAGGGCTTTTAGCCAAACAATATGGAATTATGGAGGGTAGGAAGGGAGAGGAGCCAAAAAGGTGGGAAAGGGGCAGGACATATAAGAAGAGATGTTTTTTCTCTTGGTCAGAGTAATTTTTTCCTCTCTTGCTTTCTTTGCTAGATTCATTGCGTATCTGAAATTATGAAGAGAACCACGAAGAATGGTAGTGCTACTCCTGCTCCCCATTCTGCTGCCACATGCACGCTTCACAGGAGGAAGACACTAAGCAAGGAATGGCTGGTGGAATTGTTGTCTGATGAGTGCAGCTCACTGGTATTTAGTGACGCATTTGTAGTTGAAGAAATACCAATTTCTGTAAAGAAAAGCAACAAACAGCCCCACTTAGAGAAAAGGATGGACGAAGAGCATCCACAGATTCCACAGGTGCAAGAACCAGACCAAGATGCTGAAGAAGAGGAACCTGTCACTGCTGTCGAGGAGCCTGTCACTGCCGTCGACACAGACCACGATGATGACACATGATCTTAAGTTTTCACTGTCTCTGAGACTGATGATCCTTTCCTTTGGGGAGGAATCAGAGGAAGATGAATGGCAACCTCAAACTGACAAGAAGTGCTATTCTCCTCTTGTGGGCACCAGTACTTCCGTGTCCATGGCATGCAGCAGTTCCTCTAGTGTCCCTCCTAAAAAACTACTCCACCATCAATGTTGCTCAAGGTTGGAGGAATAGACAGATGTGTGAAGGCAAACAGTGGTACCATCTGCTGTTCCCAGTCAACCTCCTCCAACCACTGATGATAGAGTCAGACACCCCTGAAGTTGTAGATCCTATTCCTGTTACTTCAAAGAGTAGCACAACAGGTGGATGTTCATGGGTATGGGAGCACTGTTGATCGAAAGATGGCGATGTAACTGCTGCTCTTTGCAATTATTGCCTGGCCTCATTAAGCCGGGGGAAAGACTTGAGAAAGTTGTTTATCACATCAATCATTACACATTTGAAACTGACACCACATTGTCTGTAAGAAAAACAGTAATACTCAGAAGAGCCAGCAGCCTGTCGTCCCTGTATCTAGCAGCAGCAGCCCACTCACAGGCTCCAGGAACCTCTTTGCAGGAGTCATTGCAATGCGCACCACCTCTTCCAGAAGTACAGATGATGCTTCGAGACGTTTATGAAAAAACACCCCTTATAAGGTATCAAATCCAAGGTCCTGCCAACTGGGGTTGGGACTACCGGATCTACCGTTATCCGATACTGCCAGTATTGGGTGTACCGGCAGTATCGGATTAAACCCGGTAATCCCAGTAAATTACCGGATTCCCCCGTACCAGATTTTTTTACATTGTGGCCATTCAAATGAATGGCCGCAATGTAAAAAAACCCCCACAAAAAACCAAAAACACTTTCCCTCTCCGAGTCCAGGCTGCGAGGGTGGAAGGGGGGACACCTTAACTGATCCCTGGGGTGGGGGTGGTTTAACACCCCCACCCCACCCCAGGGATCACCCTACCTCCCCAATGCCATTGCCTACCTTGAGTTCCGGGCGGCGGCGGCAGCAGCGCTCCAGCGGCTTCAGTGCTGGCTGTGGCTGGCTTCAGCACACAGGGTTCCCTGGAAGGCCTAGTAGCATGCTGAAGCTGGCAGCAGCCACAGCTAGCACTGAAGCCGCCGAAGCACCGCCACCACCGCCCGGAGCTCAAGGTAGGCAATGGCATTGGGGAGGTAGGGTGATCCCTGGGGTGGGGGGGTGTTAAACCACCCCCACCCCAGGGATCAGTTAAGTACCGGTACACTTACCTGCTGCTGCAGTGCTGATGCGGGCTCTGGGTCGCCGGCGGCGGTCCGGAGCCCGCATTAGTGGACTTAGGGGAATTTTTTGTTGTTGTTTAAATCCAGGCTGGGTAGGGTGGGAGGGGGTGTCCCCCTTCCACCCGTACAGTCTGGGAGTGGTGAGGTTTTTGTTTTTTAAATTTTTTCATTGATTTCAATGGGGACAGTTCCCCATTGAAATCAATGGAAAAGATCCGGTACCGGTAAACCAGTATTAATCCGGTAAACCGGTTTTTTAAAATCCAGGAACCAGTAAAATTGGTACCCAGTATTTGCCTTCATGTCCCACCCCTACTGCCAACTGGTTTCTCAAGCTACACAGTGGATTGCAGATAACATGTTACCATTCTTCTTTGTAGAGACAAATGGTTTTAAAAACTTCATGTGAGCGTTTTTCCCATGATAGAAAGTCCCAAGCAGGATCTTCTTTGCCAACAAAGCCTTGCCAGAACTGTAAACGAAAACAGTCAAGAGAGTGAAAGGAACTTTGAGGCAGGTGGAGAGGGGGGTGGGGAGTACATATCATCATAGACTTGTGGACCAGTGGTGCCCATCAGGAATATTGCACTGTGACTGCTCACTTGTTGTACAGAGAGAAGAGCATGCTAGGACGGAGACAGGCCCTTCTTCGCCTGTCCCCTTTTGATGAAAGTCACACTGTGCAGAACATTTCCAATAAACTTTTAGGCATTTTGAAAGACTGGCTGGAGCCATTTAAATTGAAAGCTGACTTCGTAGTCACAGACAATACCAAGAACATTTCAAACAGTGAGGATGGCCAATGCCACTCAAGTCCCATGCACTACATCAACCTAGTGGTGCAGAAATTATGGAGTGACAAAGGTATCCTGTCCAACCCAGTGGTAAAAGATTTTGTTCTCGAATGTTTACACCTTTATGGACATTTCCACCATTCTAGCAAATCAAGACAAGCACTCAGGCAGGCTTAATCTAAGTTGTCCCTGCCACCTCAAAATCTGATGCAGGAGGTGAAGACAAGGTGGAATTCCACTTTTCTTATGACAGAGAGGCTTCAATCAAAGGTCATCCAGGACCAGGACCTGAAGGGGACAGACACACTAAGGAGGAATGAGGAGACTAACAACAACACAATGGATGCTTATGAAGGACATGGTAATACTACTGAAAACATTTCATGAAGCAACAAACTTAGCGAGCTGTGCAGATGCATCTCTTGGCTAGTGAAATTACCTTGTTCACTTGTTGGAGAAAAAACCCACGCAAATAGTATTAGCATTTGGGGAGGTGGGCAGCCATGATACAGCAGGACTGGTGAGGAAATTGCTAGAGGGCCTCAGCAACAGCCCCTATCTTTTCAAAATTAAAGAGGCACGCCACGGCTGGGTCTCCTTTTCTCCCACTTCAAACGAGCAGCACTAAAAAGGGAGGATGCATCAAGCCTGAAAAAGGATGTGGTAATCAAACTGCAGGAGATATTCCTTAAACATAAGACATATGTTTCAGAGTGCAAGAGGGGTTGCCTTACCCCGTCCCCCCATCATCATCATCCACCCATGGCAAACCTCTGAAGAAGCATAACAGAATAGTCTCACCCGAAACTGGAAGCCTTTGGGAACTTGCACACAAGAAACTGATCTTCTCAGACGATGAAGCTGGAGATGGTAGCCCACCTGCTCTGCGCAGTGATGACACAGTAGACTCTCATAGCAATGTGCGAACACTGGTGGGTTTGGTGTTCGGCCTGTTCTGGGTTTGACCAAGCCTGAAACCGTTAGGTTTGACTTGTTTGGCCCGCAAGGGGGGGCTGAACCGATTCGGGTGCGATGGACCTGGTTTTCCCTCCTCCCCTCCAGGCTGCATGGGTGGAAGGGGCACCAGGAAGCACCACCCATGCTCAACCTCATAATTTTTTTTTTAACCCCCTCACCCCAGGGATCACCCTACCTGGTGGTGCCAGGGCTCTGGCCCTGGGTCCAGCGGCGGTGGCGCTCTGGAGCGCTTCATGCCACTACTAGGTCTTCCAGTTTGACCCAGAAGGCCTAGTAGTGGCCTGAAGTGCTCCAGAGTGCCACCGCTGTCAGACCCGCTGCTGCCGGACCTGGAGCCCAACCTATCTGGTGATGCTGGGACTCTGGCCCTGGGTCCGGCGGTGGCAGCGGCAGCGGGTTTGGTGGTGGCAGTGCTCCGGAGCACTTCAGGCCACTACTAGGCCTTCTGGTTTGACCCAAAAGACCTAGTAGTGGCCTGAAGCACTCCGGAGCACCGCCGCTGCCAGACATGCTGCCAGACATGCTGCTGGCGGACTTGGGGCCGGAGTCCTGGCACCACCAGGTAGGGCAATCCCTGGGGTGGGGAGGGTTAATTTTTTTTACAAGGCTGGGCAGGGTGGGGGGGAGGTGCTCCCTGGCACCCCTTCCACCCGTGAAGCCTGGAGGGGGGAGGGAAACCTGGTTCCTCCCTGCCCCCTGTTCCTGCCTGAATGGATTCAGAACCCAAACTTTGTTCGGCTGGTATGGGCGCGGGGCGGTTTGGATTCTGGGTGTTCGTGTACGGGCCGGACACCCTGAGTTTGGACCAAACCCCAAACTTCTGAACCGCATTCGCACATCCCTAGATAGAGCTGATGCAACAGGGGCTTTTACCGTGCTGCAATTCCATTCCAAAAACTCGGCATCCGATGTTGCGCCCTGCGGAATTCCGCTCGGTACCTCCGTGATTCTGCATTTGCTGCTACAAGAATCTGCAGATGCGGTATTTCTGTGCTTTATTGCTTTTTCTGATTGTCGCCGTTGTCACATACAATCGGCGGCCTTTTCCCACCTTCCGCCAATTTAATATTTGAGAGACAATCATGAGCGTTTATCATGGTTCCTCGAACGGAGTATGCACTTGCAACGCTGGTGCGCTGCTGCGCATGTGTGTGCTGGGCTGACTGCTGGTGCTGCTGTTGTCCCTCTGTGTCACAATCACTGCCCATTCTTTTCAAATACATACATGCACATGTTCTCTGTGGGAGTTCAAGTAATGGTGTTTTTATTTAATGGTAAATTGATCTTTTATGTAAATGTAAATTGACCTCCAAACTAAAGTTTTTTGAGCAAAACTCCTGGTGGGAGTTTAAGGTGACCCGTGTATTGGCTGACTGAGTTATTTTTTTTCATCATAGGTCCAGTTCAGAAAGTTGAAGGAATTAAGTAGATCCATGCAGAAGAGTTTGTTACAATCTTCATTCCGCACTTCCTCAGTCTAGAAGAAGTTAACAGACCACCAGAACTCTGTTGGCATAGTTGTTACGGTTCCTGCTGGATATACAATTCGTAGCTGTCATTCTGTGGGTTCAAATCCTACTGTTCCATGTAACTTTAATTTTTTTTTTTTTTACTTTTACATTAGTGTTATTGTTTGTTAATCATAAAATTATTGCTGTGTTGTGTTGCTTATGGCATACTTTGTATGCCAAAAAATATGCTTAGTTATTACTGAGTAGCTGAGCCAGGCGGCGTGAGTGCTATTATGCTGCACCCATAGCGCCACCAGCGTTACGCTCACTCGCAGTTGCTGACTGCTGATGCTGACACCATCACTGATTGCCCTGTCTCCACCTGTCCTTAAGTGCCCACCTTCCCTCCCCCTGACACCAGAGTTCTGTAGACGCACTGGTGGGTGGCAACCGGCAACAGACAGGGAGAGGGGTGTGTGGTGCTGCCCGTGCCCGCCCGGTCTTGCTGGCAGTGACTGGCTGTCTGCTCCTGATCCTGAGTCCTGGCTGGGGGTCGGGGGACACTATCTTTTTTCACTCACTGACTGAGCCATCCACACAACCCACCTGTTAATTGTTTTAATAAAGATTTTGAAATTTATTTATTGAATATGGCCATCCTCCACATCTCTAGTGCTTTTACAGAGGCGTGTTGTGCCGCGACCATCCCATGCTCCCACTCCCAACAGATAGACAGAGTGAGACGGCTTAAAGTTGACAGCCACAGGCATTTAACAAGTGGGCTTTATTTCATGTTGGCCATGTGAAAGCATGGCCCCCTAAGCCCGGCTTCAGAGTCACAGTCACAAGATGATGAGCAGCTGAGTGAATGACATTCATCCGAATGAATGTGAATGACGCATTCACATTGTGAATTCAGATTCATGGGTGTGTGAATGACATTCATCTGCATCACACATCCGCCGCCACGCCTAACTCTTTGTTATGTTAACAGTTAACACTAAACAGCTAACTGCAGTAAGTAGGGTTGGGAGTGAACTTGAACTCCCCCACCCTCTAAGCGTTATGAAACTATAAGTCCCCCGCCCCCCACTCCCGTACCCTCCCCCCCTGCCCGAGAGTGTTTAAGTTCCAAGTCCAACTTGCTGCCATGTACCTGGTACATAGTTTGAAATGTTTGATTGTGGTTAAACTGTGGTTAGTGTCATGTGAGAAAACACCCTTAGTGCACTCACTGCATCTGCATCTATCTCGATTGCAGAAACAGTAGAGATATACAGGCAGGGAGGGACTGGGAGGGTGGAAATAGCATTTTAATCTTATAATTTATAAGAGCCTTTGTATATGGATTGTGTAGTTAACAAAGGACAGTGAAATAATCCCCTAAGAGAGAGTGATTTTTTGAGACAGGTCCCACTCCCTGCCCAGTGTGCTTACAATTGAAGATGGACAAGGATGAGGGGAACACACAGGGAAAGACAGATACACATGTATCCCCATTTTACATAAGAAGAACTGAGACTGAGAGGTTTTGACTTCTCCAAGGCAACTCAATGATTTTACTGGCTATTTCAATTTGAACCCTGGTCTCCTAGGTCCAAGTCCAGCAGCACTTTAGCTACACATTAGAGCTTTAAAAGAGTCCTTCTCGTGTGGCTCAGTGTCTCTGCTTTGGGGTAGATGTACAGAAGATTCCACCCTTTTTCTGCTCAAATCCCTTCTAATCATCTGGCTTATAAAGTAAGTAGGCATACACACACACACACTCCCCCATTTTAAAGCCAGAATGGGTACTCATGGGATACTAAATGAGTAGTGCCCATTGGCTAATCCACAAGTGGTAGGTTGGATAATGCATATTTGATGGGTATCCCCATTTATTTATTCAAATGCATAGTTCCCATCCTAACTATGGATGCATAGTTTCCCTCTGCACCCCTCCAGACCACACATCCACCCTGATCCCAAGTCTTCACCCCTCCAGGCCATACACCCAGGCCATGCATCCCCCATGACCCCTCCATGATTCCTTGATTTGCGATATAAATATGTGTGTGTGGCCTGGGTATGTGTGTGTGTGTGTATATATGTACATATGTGTATGCCTCTGCATATGTGTATGCAAAAGCATACACATACATATCTTTATTCCTCTGCATATATATATGATGTATGTGCATTTTTATATATGTGCATGTATAGATGTGTATATACACAAATATCAAATATATGTATATTTATACATATATAAATATATATATATTTAGACACACATATATGTGTGTATATGCATACACAACTTTGCATTGCTGGATGTATTAGAAAAAGAAAAGTGAAAAATATTTTTATTAATTCACAAGTAATTTTTAAATAAAAGATTCAGACCCAGGTATAAAACTATACAAAACATATATAATAATAGAAAATTGCCTGAAAATAAATATTACTATATAAAGAAATTAGTGTTTAAAAAAACTGTTTAAAACCCGTAGAAAAGTATAACATTGTAACAAAATAAATATAATAAACACTCAACTTTTTAAAAGTTTAAACCCCTTTCCTAACCATGAAATAATTCTTACATCACATCATTACAAACATATCATGAATTTTTTTTGAAATAAGTTGTAAACTTATACGTTTTAAAACTGATTCAAAAACTTTTTAACGCTCCTCCTCAAACGCGGTATCCTGTCTTGCAGCAGGCCTTTGATGATACAGCATGTTGGCATAGTGGTTAAGGTTCCTGCTTGCTCTACAATTTGTAGCTGTCTTTCCACGGGTTTGAATCCCCACCACGGTTCTGTGTGGCTTTTAAATTATTATTTTTTACTTTTACTTTTAAATTATTGCTGTGTTGTGTTGCTCATGGCATACTTTCAATGCCAAAAAATATACTTAGTTATTACATTAACTAATAGCCAAGATTCAAAACGATTCCTAGCCGGGGACAAAGCATGCAGCGTCGCTGCTAGCAATGAGCAACAACACCAGCCAGGGAGGGAGATTTAAACTGGGCACAAAGCACAGCACCGGGACATGGAGCCAGGCAGGAGGGAGAGGAGAGCGGAGGGTGAGAGAGGAATGGAGGAGGAGGAGGAGGAGGAGGCGGCACAGGCAGCGGAGGAGGAGTTGTCCCCCCGGAGACGGAGGGACGGGGGGAAGTGGCCGTGCTGCCTGAGGGGGGGGGGGAATCACAGCACTGGGTGGTGGTGGTGGAGGTAGTGATGGGACTGGGATAAATAAATGCACGGACTCAGCACTGACAGCACTGACAGCCTCGGACCCCCACCTAGGCAGGGCAGTGCGAATGCACTTAGTGGTACCGTTCCCCCATGGGGTCACAGCCTTCACATAGGCACCGGGTCTAACTCTGGCCTGCCTCCCACGCCTCGCTTGTTCTCATTACAATGTTACGGCCACCAGTCGGTGTCCTTATCGCCTGTCCTTGGAGCTCCCCCATCCCCTCCCATCCCTCCAGGGCTTGCGGAGTGGAGCGCCCCTTTCCTTGTAGTTAGTATCAGGCGCATGGTGCTGCTGGACCATGGCTGGATGCTGCTCTTTCCCAGGTCTCACAGTCATAGCAACCCATAGCTGGAACTTACATGAGACCATGGCCCTGTGTGACCTTTGGCATTCCCCTGCCGTGCAATTGCTCACCAGCTGCCCGGACAGCCGCACAGGTGCCTATGCAAGTCTGAGTTCTGGGCTCCGCTACTTTGGATATGTGGTGAACGCCTGCGACAGCTGGCTGCATGCGGAGATGCTGGGCCTCTGTCCCTTTCCTGATGGTTGCATCCTGGAGATGAGGTGCTCGCATGTGGTGTGGTCCGTGAAGGAGACCATGTCTGCTCTGTATATGTGCAGCCTGTCTGTCTTCATGGCCTGTCTGGCGGAGGGGGGCCCTGCCCTGGCCGTGTCCTTCTTTGGCAGTGTCCACGGGGGCCGTGGGTACCAGCAGTCACGTGGTGTGGCCTATCACCGCCTGTTGGAGCTGGGTCACCTTTCGTGGCCCCCAGCTGTTGACTATGGCTTGCCGGAGCCCACTGCAGCAGAGCTGACGGTGCTGGCTGGTGTGTCATCCCAATCCGCTGTGCAGTTGGGGCTGGCCATGCCAGATCCCTTTGAGGCGTACTACCTGGTTGCACACCACAGGTCTGCACTGGGATACCATCGGGGCATGCTGCAGTGGCCCCACTATGTGCACCTGGTGGGCCACCCGGCCCCTGGCCCCTTCTTGGCCCCCTGCAGCTGTTTGTGCTTGTGAGGCCCCCTGTTCCTTCCATGTGCTGTGTGCAGCTGACCCGACTGTGAGCTCCCGCTTCTGCCCTGTCGCCATGGGTCACTGCTGACGTCCTCCATGATGTCCAGGGCTTCTTCCAGTGCTGTCTGGTCCCTGGGGTTCTGCTACCCCTGCCTGTGCCTGTGTGGGCCCCCTCCACGGCCCCACCCTATCCGCCTCTGCAACTGCTCTTAAACTCTGTGGCTGCCTTTTCCTGTGGCTGTGTGTGTCATGATGTCCGAGCCGGCACCCAGCGCAGGTGCTGCTGTGCTGAGCTTCTTACTCTGACTGTGATTCCTCCTGTTCCCGTGCCACCCCCCACCAACCACCCGTGGGTGACTCTGTGAGACTATGACCATGGGGTCCTGACTCCTGGGGCCCCCTGATTGCACCTTTCGGTGTCCTCCCGGGGGGTGGGTTGGAGGACCAGCTGTGATGTAATAATGTAACTGAATGCAATGTAAACTGATGCAATGTAAACTGAAATTTCAATTCTTGATTTTCAGTGATGCAATGTAACAATACATTGATCACAATTCATGTAACACTGTGAATGTTAGGGAGGGAGATCAATGTAACACAATGTAAAGGAGATTATATTATTATTTTTGTTTTTCATACTGTATGTTGTAACTGTCTGTATCCCATTTTAACCACATAGATCCAGCTTCTTCTTATCTAAGCCATGCAGTCAGTCCTCATTCAAGAACCATGGCATCCAATAAATAATAAATAGTATTCATTATTTTCAGAGTGTTTTCCAACTTGCCATGCCATCCCAGTGCATTAACTCGGGTTGGGTGAATGTGATGATTTCCCCCGCCCCCACCACAAAGAGTTAGGGAACTATAATTGACTCCCCCCCGGCCCCCTCCAGCTGAGAGAGTGAGAGTGATTTGATTTCCAACTTGTGCTCCAGTGCAATGGTATCCCCATTTAATTATGTGTGTGTGTGTGTGTATGTACATATGTGTATGCCTCTGCATATGTGTATGCAGAGGCATGAACATACATGTTATTTATATAACATTGTACAATATGAAAACAATTAATATAACATTGTAAAAAATATAATAATAATAATAATAATAATAATAATAATAAACAACTCTCAAATTTGTACATATTACTTATTTTTAAAAGGCCCATTTTTTGGCGGGGGGTTAAAAACTATTCAGGAACCATAACATTAAATTCAAATGATTTTATCCCGCTTCCTTGATTAATCATGGATCAAAATTATGAAGGGCTCATTAACCCCCTCGAGCTCCATACTAAAGTTTTTGGGTCAAAACTCCTGGTGGGAGTTGGCATAGGGTGATTTCAGATGTTACAGGCGCCCGGTTCACCACAGTGGATTCCTGGTGGGGGTGACCCGAACAACCACCCCCTGTGGCCAAAAAAAGCCCCGAACAGATGTGATGGGACCGGGACCATGGCAGGGAATCGGGCTGGCAGATCACGGGCCGGGGCAGTGCAACAGATGTGACACCGATTCCTGGCCATGGTCAAAACACCCACAAGGCACGGGGGAGGGGCGGGACACAGACATGGCCACCTGAGGGCAAATGAAGCCACAAGGGACAAAAGGGAATGCCCACACAAGGGAAACAGGAAGGGAAGGGGAAGAGGGAGAAGAGCCGGCCAGGTACCACACACGACAGGGACACAGACAATGGGGGCACAGTGGAACACACAGCACAAGCACACGCCCAGGCACACACACACACACACACACACACACACACACACACACACACACACACACACACACAGGGAAGGGAAGGGAAGGGAATGGAGGGGAAGGCAGGACACGGGCGCCCGGACAGCACACGAGGCACACCGGGCACAGGGGGGGACGCAGAACAGGGAAGGGGGGGAAACAGCACAGGGGCAGGGAAGGACACAGGCAATGGCAACCACAACCCCCACAGCAGAACTGTCCAGACGGGCACCCTCACAGCAACACAGGCAGTCCCAGAATGGGGCGCCCCAGGAGTTCGGGACCAAGGCACAACAGGAGCCCTCATGGAACAGGGAGCAGTCTGGAAATGATCCAGGAGGCACACGCGGACCCCACACCCCAGAGAGTGGGTGATGGAGGGCAGGCAGGAGAGCTGATGGAGCGCAGCAGATCCAAAGATGCACACACACCCCTGGAGGAAGCCGGGAGGGCCAGTCCGGAGGGCCCGGAACCATGAGGTCACACAGGCACCCGGGGAGGGGGCTGGGGCTGCAGGAGGGAGCACTGGTGGTTGAGAAAAGTCCGATGGACACAGGCAAGCTGGTGAGACCAAGCAGAGAGCCGGAACAGGGCACTGGAGAAGCCAACCAGGGATGGGAACACCGGGTGCAGAGGCAGACAGGGGGGAGGAGGGGGCCCGGTGGCACAGGCAGGGGCATAGGAACCCCGGGAATAAGGCAGCACAGCAGCATGGCAGAGACATCAGGGAGGGAGCTGCCAGCAGAACCCAGCCCCCAGGCATGGGCAGGAGCCCACATGGGGGCAGGCGACCGGAAGGCCGGGAGGCATACCAGGACTCACAGCCAGCTATAGGGGGCCACGACGGGCCAAGGGGCCGGGTGCCCCACCCGGTGAACCAGGTGGGGCCAATGGATCATGCCCCGGAGGTACCTCAGCAAGGACATGTGGTGGGCGATCAGGTAGTACACCTCAAATGGATCCTGCATGGACAGCCCCAACTGCACATCCGAACGGGACCACAAGCCCGACAGCACTTACAGCTCCACCACGGTAGGCTCAGACACACAGCAGTCAGAAGCAGGGGGCCACGGAAGCTGACCCAGCTCCAACAGCCGGTGATACACTGCCCCACGAGAGCGCTGGTACCCACGGGGCCCGTGAACACAGCCAAAGTAGGACACAGCCAAGGCAGGGCCCCCCTCCGCANGCCCGTGAACACAGCCAAAGTAGGACACAGCCAAGGCAGGGCCCCCCTCCGCAAGGCAGAGCATGTAGGTGGCCAGGCTGCACACAGACAGGGAAGACATGGTCTCAGACACAGACCAGGCCACATGAGCACACCTCATCTCCGGGATGCACCCATCAGGGAAGGGAACCATCCCCAGCGTCTCCGCATGCAGCAGTTTATCCCGAGCACTTGCTTCATAGCCGAAGTAGCAAAGACCTGAGCTCAGGCTTGCATAAGCACTGGACTGGCTGTCCGGGCAGGCCAGGAGCAGCTGTATGACCGGGGTAGGCCACAGGTCACACAGGGCCATGGTCTCGCGGAAGGTTCAGCTATGGGGAACCCCATGGGGGCCGGAATGCGGGAGCCTGGTGGAAGCAAAACCAGCCATGGTCCAGCGAGCCAGGGAGATTAACACCACAGAGAGGGGGGCACACAGTACCCTCCAGGGCCAGGGGGGCCTCCGAGGGAACCCAAGGCAGGACAGGTGGTCACAGGCTGCAACATTGTATAGCAACAGAGCGAGGTGTGGGGTGAGGACCCGGAACAGCTGCAGGAAACAAGCTCACAGACAGGACCACTAATCTGGCCTGCAAGGACATGCTGTTGAAAACAGGGAGAGGGGTGTGTGTGCTTGCAGAAGGCATACAGCTGCACAAGGAATGCATAGCTGCACGCGCCCGTGCGTGCACCAGACCCCATGCTAGGACAGCAGGTGCACCCAACAGCACGCCTACAGACACCAGCAGTGCTATGGGAGACCTGGGAATATGGGGGTGGGGCCCCACCCCCCCAGGCCACCACCGGCCCGGCATAACCCCCCACCTCCACCCCTGTCACCCAGTAACAGGCATGGGAGGCAATCTGGTGGTATGAACATTTACTTCACCCCCTGTGTACACGTACACCCGACCCCTTTCCCCTCACCCCCGCTGGCCCCAGCCCCCTACAGTGCCCCCCATAAAAGCGCCCTCCCCCATTCCCCCCATTCCCCCCTACCCCCACGTGTCTGGGGACGCCCCCTCGAGCGCCCGGTGGTCTCCACCAAGCTCTGTGAGCTCCCCTCCCCCCCGCTGTCAGTGTCCCCAGCAGTCTCCTGGGATGCCTCCTGG